>OY754344.1:16880597-17296848 GCA_963572235.1 Caenorhabditis japonica
TCCGATGCTGCTCGAATGGCCGACCGACAACGATCCCATCACGAGCCAATAATAAAGTAAGTTTTCAAATTTCAGAACTAAAATTCCAAAAAATTTGTAAGAAAAATAACGTTTTGTGTTTTCAACCGGCTTGCATCATCATGAAATGAAACCCCGCCCACGTTTTTCACGTAAATATTCAAAATTCTCTAAAACTTGAATTTTGCGTGAAAAACGTTGGCGGGGTTATATTTCTTCACGATTCAACTCGATTGGAAAAATTTTAACAATGGTTAAAATTTTGGGATTTAGGCGAATTTTCGTATATTTGAATTGATTTGTGAAAAATCGAAAGTTTTTACTATTTGAATCAAAAATATCAACAAAAGTTTTAAACATAGAGGGGAACAAAATCAGTCCTATTTCGGATTTAAATGTATTATTTTTCAGTGCAATCAACAACGATCGACTGGCTCGCTCATCTCCACTGGATTTTTTTCTTCTTTTCCCGCTTTTAATTTTTTTCTTTGCATGTAGATATTTGATTGTATTTGTTTTTAATTGTAAATATTTTTAAAATACATAATTTTTCAATAAATAAAGTTAAAGAAAATTAATTATTCATCCAGGAAATTTTTTAGCGGTACGTGAATTACGAAAACAGAATAATGATAGCGAAATGTCAATTATTTGCTATCGATTGGTCAATTCTTGTTGTTTTTGTTCGCGATCTGCACACGATTTGTTAATTGTGTGGAAAATTTTCGGGATTTGTCATTTGTGTGCGAACAAAATTATTGTCGGCGAATATGCTGTTTCGCGAATTGCAAATTGTTAACCGTGTTTTCGGGATGCGCATATAATTTGCAAATTAAATGTAAATTTTCGCGAATTGCGAATTATGCGCGCACAAAAGTAATGTTCACGCGTACCCATTTCGCAAACGCGCGAACAATTTTTGACAAATTATTTGCGTCACGCGAATCACCTGTGCACCGCTGCACACATTCTCAGTGCCCGCAATGGCCGTTGATATATGAGCGGCGCGCGACGCGAGGAGCTATGCAAGTGCGCTCCACTAGACGAGCATTTGGAGGTGTCAAATTCCGTCGCACACTTTTCTAATTTTTATATTATAATGGATACGCGGCGGAGTGACATTTTTTCACGGTTTTATTTTTTTTTAATTTAGAAATAATTGAAGAAATGAAAACATTTTTTGTCTTCCAGTTTTATGTAAAATACTGCTCCGTCACGAATCCATTATACTGTGTTTTCAATCGATTTGCATCACGAAAAAATGTATTCCGCCCACATTTTCACGCTAAATTTAGTGCATTTTGAGATTTTTCGTCAAACACTTAGGCGGTGTTTTCTTTTTTTCGTGATACAGCTCGATTGATAACAATAAACCTTTTCCGCTGTATTCACTTTTTCTCTATCGAAAAAATACGAATTTTTTTTTAGTTCCGACGCAGAAATGGCCCGCTCAAAACTAAGCATTGAAGGATCAATACGACATTGTTTGAAAGGCAGTGAGTAAAATATTATGATTTCAAGCTAACTGCATCATCACAAAAATATTTTTATTTCAGAGAAGAAAGGATTTTTCAACAACCACAACAACAACCAGGCGACGTCTCAAAAACGGAAATCTCCTCAGGCATTTCATTTCTTTAATTATTAGAAAATTTACGGATTTTAAACGAACGATTCAAGACTATATTGTGGCTTGATAAGATTCATAAAATACCTGAAAAGATCCGTAAAATTTCTGATCAGATTCGCATCGCCTAATATTATCTTTAAAATTTCTGATAATATCCGTAAATTTACTAATGGACCTATTCAAGTGAGAAAAAAAAAGAAAAAAAAGAAGTTTTTTCCGATGCATGAACGGCAAAAAAAGAAAAAAAAGGAAGAGGAAAATTCATTTTCTGCCGATGATACTGTAGTCAAATGTGGCGAGACCCATTCAAATATATCCATGCGCCTTTAATCGCGTATTTTTCTTGTATTTTTTTAAATCGTTTTTTTCACTAATTTTTCTTAAATTTTGCACAAAATCATCGTTTTTTCGCTCACAATAATTAAAAAAAAATATATATATATATATTTTACAGGGTAAAAAATGGATGACGAAATCGAAATTGTCGAGAAAGAGGAATTGTTAGTAGGACCAAAAAGAGGAAGGAAAAAGAAGCCAACCGCAACTTCTGGGTATGAATCGGTAAGGAATTAGGATATTTACTATACCTAGATTTTAATGGAAATAATTACAGTATGAAAAAGAAGATATGATTTTTTTTATTAGTCTCGTAGAGCAGGCTCGTTCGTTATGGGACTCAAAAAACAAATGTTACCATCGGAGTGAAATCCGGCTAAGCAGTTTCGACAGCATCGAAGAAGAATGCAAAAGTTTTATGCCACGGGGCAAAATTCACGGTACGATTATTTTTTTTGTTGTAAACATGCACATTTTTTAATGTGTGGAAATGATACATTTTCATTTAGGTCGGTGTGCGGAAGGTGTGTGGAAGTCGTTATTCGCAGGATACAATCGGGAGGTTTTAAAAATCAAAACGGCGAAATCGGGAGCTGGCTACACTCCTTCAAAGTTTCCTTTTTCCAGCGAAATGTCGTTCTTGGAAGAAGACAGGGACAATAGATCAACGAAAAAGTAGGTTTTCCATTATTCATTTCTGAAATCAAGAAATTAAACAATTTTTGCTTTCAGTGCATTCATTTTTGGTTCCGATGATATTTTGCTTCGAGAGGACGAAATTGAAAAGCCGAGTGTGACACCAAAAAGAAAAAGGCCAGGTACATGTTTTTTTCTCGTTTCTTTTTTTGTCTTTTATTTCATTATGAATTATTATAGGAAGCCAACTGGACCAATTTTTTTCGGATTTCCAAACATCCAATCAGAGAATTACGCAGGCAATTGAAAAAGTTCTTGCAGAACCGGGACCTGAAAAAGATAAAAATGGATGTTCCAACAGAAGAGTGTGTATGGTTATTAACGACTATCTCTCGAAATTGTCTGAACTTGAGGCCGTGAAGGCGGAAGCTCGAATTATAGATTTGGTCGATAAAATGTCAAATTCCGCTATCTCTTTTAATGGAGCAGAAATACCTTCCCCAATGACCAGCACCCGCAATTATCCATCGAGCTTCGATGTGCCATTCCATTTTGATGACTTCGATGATGTTTAAAGAGCCAGAAAATTACCGTTTGTTGTTATCTTTGAATTTGAGTTATGTCAACTGTTCATTTTTCATTTTTTATTATTTTTCTTCAACCAAAAAACAAATAAAAGGAAAAAGAGGAAGTTATGATAATCAAAGCATTACGAAATTTGACAAGATAATAAAAACAGAAAAAGAAATCTAGGTTTGGAGAACATAACGTTTCAGCGCTGACCTTTGCGCTTCGGCAGATTGGTAACGGTCAATTATGATTGGCAAAGGGGGAAAGTTTGAATCTATTTGTCGATCGCCGATTATTATATTATGAACCACTGAGAGGGAGATGATTAAGGAACGAGAATTTCTTGGAGTCAAGTTAAGAGCCCGTTGAAATACTCTGAATCGGCTAGCTAACAATCCAAATGTATTTTCAACAGTGACTCTCACAGCTGATAGCTCACGATTGAAAAGCATATTTTCACAGCTGAGACTCGACGATCTATAAGGCTGCATAATTTCTTTAGTCAATCCGAAGCCATTGTCAGCCAACAAAAACGCTCCCATATCTATATTTGAATTTGGAAGGGAACGTATTTTGCACATTTGTCGGGTTTCGGCAAGCTTTCTTCCTAGGGGACCGTCTCGAAACATTTGCGAATCACTATTCACGCCCAAGGCAGAAAGTTGGACATAAAAAATTCGATTCGAAGAGTCACTTACAAATAATGAGTTAAAAGAATAAAAACTTTTATAATTCCTATTTAGCGATCCACTGCCGGCGGGATGTTCCGTTTTGAAATGCTTGCCGTCGAGAACACCATATGCGCGAATTCGTCGACCTTTTTTTAAAAAATCGTTTTCCATTGTCCACACCTCTTCCTTTGTCTCTGGCCATTTGATATGGAGATGAGCAGATTGAACGATATCTTCCACTATTTCCGAAATCAGTCGCGAAATACTCGATTGACTGAGTCCGACAGTCTTTGCAAGCGAACACTGAGAAATTCCTGCAAATTCATATTTAAAAATATATATTCCACAGGTTATTAAAAATTTAAGTATATCGAACCTTCCCGAGCATACTTAAAAAATATGACCACTTTCATTTGCTTTGTGATATATGATCTTCCTCGGTCGCGAATCATAGAGAGAATCCTGTCGAACACTTGCGAATCCATTCCTATAAGAAACTGAAATCGGAGGTTTTTTTTAAGGTTGCCGCACTAACCTGATGATGTCCGAGCTCTATGAGCCTTTCGCAACGATATTTGAAAAAATTGAAGGTGTCTACCTGAATAATCGCTATTTCGCTTATCCCATCTCCGTTCAATACTTTGTGCCATTTCAAGAGCGAAATCGCTTGATTGAGTAATAACTCACGAAGCTGAAATGTTAGAATTCAGAAAAAAATTTAAAAATATATCATAAAAATACCTTTATAACTTTCGCGAGTTTTGAATGGGAAACCATTGTAGAACTCAAAATTCACATCCACGAGTACCTCTACCAGAAGCTTATGAATTGATAACTGTAACCTGTTTTTTTTTTAATTATTGTGAGCGAAAAAACGATGATTTTGTGCAAAATTTAAGAAAAATTAGTGAAAAAAACGATTTAAAAAAATATAAGAAAAATACGCGATTAAAGGCGCATGGATATATTTGAATGGGTCTCGCCACATTTGACTACAGTATCATCGGCAGAAAATGAATTTTCCTCTTCCTTTTTTTTCTTTTTTTGCCGTTCATGCATCGGAAAAAACTTCTTTTTTTTTCTTTTTTTTCTCACTTGAATAGGTCCATAAAATAATTCGTGAATTTTCAGATAATATCCGCAAAATTTACTAAAATGATTCCTGAATTTTCCGATAAGATCTGTAAATTTTCTAAAGTTATTCGTATTTTTCTTGGCAAGACAACAACAATTATCGATTTTTCGAAGCAACGCAATAATGCAGATAAATAACAATAAAAATACGTTTTATTTATCCAAAAGTATTACAAAACCTTAGTTAACCAACTAAATTTACAAAAAAAATGAATAGAATACAAATTGTGGAGCCGCCACGACGGTCAAACGCGCTCCACTGAATTTAGTACTTTGCGATTTTCATTTAGATTTCCATTTTTTCGACGAGAATTCCACACGCCAAAGCGAAAAACAGTTGACGGAAATCGCCAAAAAATCTTCGATTGAAACGGAATGCCGTCCGTGACATGAAACTTAAATCCTAAAAATGCAAATATTTTTGAAATTAAATGAAGAAACGCTAACCTGCGACAAAATCGATGAGCCATTGGTTCAAGACACAAATACGATACACCCGACTTCTGAAAAAATATTATTGTTTTTAAAAATTCGTCACCTCACAAGTGGCGTGAACTTTTGAGCCTCTTCAGTGAAATGTCAAAAGAAAGAAAACAATTACAAACAATTGGGAGAAAATTCTTCGATAAGTCTGGATCTTTGGAAAAATGTTAAAAATTTTGAACACTGTTTTATCCCAATTGTTTTTTATTTTTCCCTTTTTGGATACATTTGTGAACAAGCCCATAAAATTCGGCCCCGCTTCTTTCCTCAAATTTCAACCTTGTTGCAAAAATTTCAAGGGCAAAATAAAGTTACAGTAAAATCACCTGAAAATTGAGCAAAGAGGCGAAGCCTAAATTCAAAGTATAAAGGAATATCAATTATTTAGTTTAAAAAAATTTAGATTAAAACAAACGAAACAAAAAATTTAGGCCAGAATACTGAAAAATGCCTTTACATTTATCTTTTGGCGACACGCGACGCAGCCCAACGCGCTGCGATAGGGGTAATATTAGATCTGATCAGATCCGTAAATTTCTTGATCAGATTCGTGTATTGCGAACTCATTACGAATATTAAAAGATCCGTTTAAGATTCCTAAATTTTCTGATATTTTCTAATTTTTCTAATTTTACTCGGGTCTCCTAATATTACTCTCATTTTTTCTGATATTTTCTAATTTTTCTAATAATTCAAGAAATGAATTGCCTGAGTCGAAGCCGGACATTTCGAAACCGCGTCAACCGGGGAGGTGAAAAGTGAAATAGTGAGTCGATACAAAAAATATTTTTAAAAATTTAATAAAAAAAGAATCAAAAAGTGCACACAAATCATTTCCTCGAAAAACCTTGCTTCCTGCAGTGGTTATTTTCATCAGACATGTCGCGGTCCGGGCCGGACCAATGGTGAAATTTGTCGGCCCGGAAATTTTTTTAATACGTGAAATGAAGAAAAAATACCTGCTTAAAAATAAAAAATGTAATCACAACAAACGAATTTTACGTGAAATTGTGAGCAATTTCACGTTAAACTGTAATGGGGTTATTCACGAAATGGCAAAAAACTGCGCGAAAACTCGGAAAATGCTCCGATTGATCTGAAATTTTGGGAAATAAGGGGAAAAACTCTCCCGGACATTACCCCAAAATTTCAGACCAAAATATCGGTTTTTAAGAAATATTGCATTTTTCTCTGAAAATGCTTAAAATCGATATTTTTGTCAGAAATTTTGGGGTAATTCCCGGGAGAATTTTTTCCTTTATTTCCCAAAATTTTTTTCTGATATGTCTTCATTTTTTCGAATAAAAAAGGGATAAAAATTGTCACTCCGCCACGAATTCATTATAATGGATTCGTGGCGGAGTGACAATTTTTTTCACGTTTTTATTCGAAAAAAATGAAGAAATAACTGAAGAAATGAAGAGATGTTTCGTCTCCCAGTTTCACGTGAAATGTCACTCCGCCACGAATTCATTATATAACGACGCAATTACTTCGATAATTTGTTTTTATTCTCAGTACGGGGCGCTGCAAACGCGCTCCCTTCGCACAGTGGTGGACGCGGCCACGTGGGCGACGAGAGAGTTGGGAAAATTGAGAGAGCCGTGGCCGATGTTTCGCTCTGATTTCTCTAAACCTCACTCCAAATGCATGTGAAATTTTTTGTTCGTTTGGAGCGAGTTTTCAGCATTTTATACCGAGTATAATTGAAAATAAAACGAAAAAAAAAACAATTGATCGGGCCGGTTCGGGTCGGCCCGCGGGCCAGCCCGAGTTTCGTCATGTCGTGATGTTCATAGAAATAAATTAATTTTTAGAACAAGAGAAAAAACTCTTTTCAATAAAAAATTAGTAGAATTCAATTTCATAACGGGTATGGCTTTATGGGCCTATTTACATGCATTTTCCTGTCATTTTCTTCCTATGCATTTTTTCGATAGGATTAAAATCAAGTTTACACAGGAGGAAAATAACAGGAAAATTTATGTAAGAAGGCCCATAATCGTTCTGAAATTGAATTATATTAATTTTTTATTGAAAAGAGAGTCTCTGGGCGTTTTTTTTTTCCTTTTTACTGTTCTAAAAATTAATTTATCACTATGAAAATAACCGGTGCAGAGATCAAGGTTTTTCGAGGAACTGACGTGTGTGCACTTTCTGATTCATTTTTCATTAATTTTTTGAAATGACTTTGTATTGACTCACTCGCGGAGCCAACCCCCTCCGTTTCCTCCATTTTTCTTTTACGGCCCGTTCCTCCTCATTGTTTTCACTTTTTCGCCTATTTTGCTATTCTTGCCATTTTTTGTCACCCCCCCCCCCCCCCTCTTGTCGTTTTTTTTTTTCATTTCTCGTGTTTCTCGCTATTGTGAAAACAAAAAATTGCAACACGGTGTTTGCGTACTTTTGAAATTCAAATGAAAATGGGAACAAATCTCTTCATTTCCCATGCTATTTCTTTCATTGCCGTTTGAATTTCAAAAGTACGCAAACACCGCATTGCTATTTTTTTGTTTTCACAATAACTAATTTATTAAATTGTTTTTATATTGTTATCAATTAACCACTTTTTTCTCAACATTTGCTTTTTTCAATAAATATTTGTTATCATTTTGTATATTTTGGCAATTTATTTTGGGACGATAAACAGCAGCTCGGGCGCAGGTCATGGGCAGCTTGGGCGCAGGTCAGGGGCAGCTTGGGCGCAGGTCAGGGGCAGCTTCGGCGCAGGTTATGCGCAGGTCAGGGGCAGGTTATGCCCCGGTCATGGGCAGCTTGGGCCGAGCTAGCGGGCAGTTTGCCCCGACTTTCGGCAGTTTGCCCCGCAAAATGGCATGTGGGCCGATGGGAGTCCCACATGCCATTTTGCCGATGGGAGTCGGCCCACATGCCCTTTTGCGGGGCAAACTGCCAAAAGTCGGGGCAAACTGCCGAAAATTACCTGAGAACCACAAAAACATTTCCTTTTTTTTTAGATTATTTTTATTTCTCAACGTCGTCATCTCGTCGTCTTCACTTCTTCTTCCCGTTCGTCTTTGAGTATGTTGCGTTCCAGCCATTCCGTACTTCTCGCGTGACTCCGATTTAGTTTTTATCTTTATTGACCTTTTTTACTCTTATTATATAGACTAGAATGCCCTTCTCTCTGCTCTCAATATGGGCAGAGATCTACACAGGGAGGAGTTTTTTTGCAATAATTTTTACTCCCAGTTAATAAAACTGTTTCTAGTCAAAAACCGTGTTTTCGTTCTAACCCTATTACACACAATTAGCCGGATTGCCGAGTATCCATCCTCATAGAGCAATTTCCGCACACCGGACACTTCCTCAGAACCACCGTCCCGGTGAAGAAAGACATGCAGTCGTCTCAGCAACGAGTGTGCAACCGCCAAGTCTTCCGTTACGACCAACAGCTAGTCTACCAGCTGGACAGAACGATTGCCGGATATGCGAACATGGCACCAAGAGCACTTACCGGCGAGTCGCCGGACTATCATTGCACCGGAAAGTCAATCCATTAGGCAGCCAGACTTAGACTCGCGGGCACACTTGCCTTCGCGAATCGTGATAGGGACAGAAAGGGTTACTCCACAAAGGTCATTGACGTCAAAGTGTCTACTCGACTAACGTGTTCCTCTCCACTTTCCCTGGAAGTTTCTAAGACAGGAATACTCTCGCTGGAGGTGGACATTTCCAAGATGCCATCGACCACACTCCTCGTCACCGCAAAGCTCACGTTCTCCAGCAAGGGGAGACTAGATGTTACGATCGACATCGTATAAATAACATTAATTATGTTTTGACCTACCTTTGTTGATCTCTTACGCGCACATTTTCTATGTGATGTTTTACCCGCCAACTCGCCCTATAAAAGGCGCGTTTCCCCTCATTTATGGTTTTCCTCCCGTCACCCAAATTATCTATATTCTTATTGGAATCTGCTGAATAAACCCCGAAAAAGCAAGACCTTCAACACTGGCGATCAGGATTCGAAATGGACTCAACGGCGCTCAAATTGTTCCTCACTCAGCAACAGGAGGCGCACAAGGAGCAGTTGGTCTTCCTGCAGCAACAGCAGGAGAAACTTCTTGAGACGATTCTCAAGAAGATCGGGACTCAAACCGATCACACCAGCATCCTCAACTCACTAAATGGCCGGATTGCGACATTCAAGTACAACTCGGAGGATGGTGAAACATTCGATAGATGGTTTGGTCGATACGAGGATGTCATCAAAGTGGATGGTGCACAGTTGGACGACGCATCAAAAACTCGTTTGCTGGTTACGAAGTTGGACAAGCACGAGGCCGAGCAGTTCAGAAACCACATACTTCCAAAGATGCCGGCTGAAGTCAACTTCGAAGACACTGTGGCGATGCTCAAGAAGCTCTTCAACGAGACGAAGTCGCTTACTCGTCTCAGATACGAGATGCTATCAGTTAAGTTTGATGGCAACGATAGAAAGATTTACACTGGTCTAGTTAAAAGTCGTTTCAGCGTAGCCCAATGGAGCACAATGACCGAGGACCAGGCAAAATGCCTTCTGTGGATCATGGGGCTCCAATCACACGAGCACGCTGAACTTCGAGCCAGAGCACTCCGAGAGCTGGAACAGGACTCCAGAATCACCCTCACGGAGCTCACGGATCGTTTGGACCAAGTCATTGCACTGCGCAATGACGCCGACTTTATGGGAGGACCCGCATCATCAGTCAACGCCATCAACTACAACAAAGCCAAGCAGCAAACTCAGTCGTCAAGAAAGCCGTCACAAGCTCATTCAAAGAGCAACAACTCGTGTCAACCACCCAAAACGTCATGCTACAAGTGCGGTCAGATGCATTGGGCACGAGATTGCAAACTATCGAGCAACACAGTGTGCCGAAACTGCAACAAGAATGGACATTTGGCAAAAGTCTGCAAGTCAAAAAGATCAACCAACAATGCCATTTTCATCGCTCAATCATCTGTCCAAAACAGAAATCGGATATATTACAATGTGGAAATCGAAGAAAAGAAAATTAAAATGCAATTGGATACCGGTGCAGAAGTTACTCTGATGAACTCGAAGGATTGGATGCGTCTCAACAAGCCGAAATTGTCGCATTCAACAATAAATCTTCGTACAGCAAACAACGAGCCGATCAAAGTGAAAGGACAATTCAAATGCAACTTCAAACTGAATGGTCATCATGGTTCGGGACTCTGCCACGTCACCGACACCGCTTCACTTCTGGGTCTCGATTGGATTGCTCAAGACACAACTCTCTACCAACACCTCATCCAAGCGTCTGTAAACTCGATTTCAAATGCAATTCCAGAAGCGTCATCAGCATGCCGAAAGAAACTGGAATTGGGCCTTCGTTCAAATTTCCTTGATGTCTTCGAGTCTGGATTGGGTCGCTGTTCCAAGGCTAAAGCATCTGGGGGTACGACAGAATAGAAATAGGCGAAATAGAAATGCTACAAAATAGAAATGCTACAAAAAAGAACTGGAAAAAATAGAACGGAGCGAAATAGAAATGCTACGAAATAGAACGGCTACAAAATAGAAATGAGCGAAATAGAAATGCTACAAAATAGAACAAATTTTGGCGATGGAGCGCGCTTGCATCATTTTTTCAATTGCTCAGTTTTTCGCCGATTTTCCATTTTTTTTTTCTGAAACTGCATTGATTTTATACCTTTCTTCATTTTCGATGTTGTTAAGTGCGTAAAATATCTGAAAATTACTGAAAAATCCTATAATAATCGGAAAATTCGAAGAATAATGCAAACGCGCTCCATCGCACTGATTTCTATTTCGCCCATTTCTATTTTGTCACATTTCTATTTCGCGCTGTTCTATTCCGCTCATTTCTATTTTGTAGCCGTTCTATTTTTTCCAGTTCTTTTTTGTAGCAATTCTATTTTGTAGCATTTCTATTTCGCCTATTTCTATTCTGTCGTACCCCCAAGCATCTTTGCAGCTGAAGCCAAATGCATCTCCAACATTTCGAAAGGCACGCCCGGTTCCGTATGCCGTGCTGCCGATGGTCACTCATGAGCTGAATCGTCTGGTCAAACAAGGAGTCTACACTGCCACAGACTACTCAGACTTTGCAACACCATTCGTCGTCGTTGACAAGAAGGATGGCTCGATTCGTTTGTGTGGCGACTACTCTACTGGCCTGAATGACTCGTTGGACTCTCATCAGCATCCACTTCCCACTGCCGAAGACATCTTCTCTACACTCAATGGTGGAAAGTACTTCACGCAAATTGATCTCTCCGAAGCCTATCTTCAAATCGAGGTGGACGAGGACAGCAAGAAAATGCTAACAATCAACACACATCTGGGACTCTTCTACCCAAATCGACTACCATATGGAGTGAAAAGCGCACCTGCAATCTTTCAACAAATCGTGGACACAATGATCTCGGGATTGGAAGGAGTCGCTGCTTATATGGATGATCTCATCATTTGCGGATCTACAGTCGAGGAGCACAATCGACGTCTTCACTCATTGTTCGAAAGGATCAAGGAGTACGGTCTTCGCGTCAAGTCGTCAAAATGCTCATTTTTACAATCGGAAGTAAAATTTTTGGGATTCATTGTCAATCGGAATGGCAGACGACCGGATCCCGCAAAAATCACTGCAATTGAAAAGATGCCAGCACCAACGGATGTCTCTCAACTACGCTCGTTCCTTGGTCTCGTACAATTCTATGGCTCATTCGTGAAGGATCTTCACAACTTCAGAGGACCTCTGGACGAATTGACCAAAAAGGACGTTGACTTCGTTTGGACCAAAAGCTGCGAATCATCATTTGGACGTATCAAAGATGTCCTCAAATCAGATCTTCTTCTCACTCATTTCGATCCGAAATTACCGATCATAGTGGCTGCCGACGCGTCGAACTATGGAATTGGTGCCGTCATCACTCATCGAATGGCGGATGGATCGGAGAAGGCAATTTTCCACGCGAGCAAATCACTCACAACGGCTCAACGTGGATACAGTCAAATCGAAAAAGAGGGACTTGGCCTCATTTTTGCTGTCGAGAAGTTCCATCGATATCTTCATGGTCGAAAATTCACTCTTCGAAGGGATCACAAGCCTCTCCTCGCAATCTTTGGTTCGAAAAAGGGAATTCCCGTGTACAGCTCCAACCGTCTGCAGCGTTGGGCTCTCATTCTTCTCAACTATGATTTCGACATCGAGTACATCAACACCGCTTCATTTGGCCAGGCGGATGCACTTTCTCGACTCATCGCAACAAATTTGGCAAATGTGGAGTCGGAAGATAGAGTCATCGCAAGTGTGGAAGCGGATCTGGATGCAGAACATCGTGGAATCATCAACAATCTACCGGTAAATGCAACTACCATTCTCAAAGCATCCAAGGCGGATCCTACAATCATCGCCGTAATCAAATATGTACGAGATGGAAATTGGCCAAAACTTGAAAAAACTTCTCCAGTCTACCAGTTTTTCAACCGTCGCGAGTCGCTGTCAATCATCAACGACACTCTGATGTTTGGACATCGCATCGTCATTCCCAAGTCGCTCCGCTCTCGAGTTCTTCAAACCTTGCATCAAGCTCATCCTGGCACGGACCGAATGAAGAAACTTGCAAGAAGTTTTGTCTACTGGCCGAACATTGACAAAGATATCGAAAATCTTGTCCGGAATTGTGTCGACTGTCAAGCAGCTGCAAAGAATCCAGTGAAAACAACTTTGGAACCATGGCCTGCTTCGTCATCACCATTTGAACGCGTCCACATCGACTACGCTGGACCGATCAATGGCATCTACTACCTCGTTGTCGTCGACTCATTTTCAAAATGGCCGGAGATTTTGCCTACAAAGAGCATCACCGCCACAGCTACCATTGCTCTTCTCATTCCAATCTTTGCAAGATTTGGAAATCCAAAGACACTCGTCTCGGATAACGGTACACAGTTTACCACATCGGAATTTGCCACGTTCTGCGCATCTCGTGGAATTCGTCATCTACGTTCGCCTCCATTCCATCCACAAAGTAATGGTCAAGCCGAACGTTTCGTCGACACTTTCAAACGAGCACTTCAAAAGATGAGAAGGGAAGGAACGACACAAGAAGCTCTGCAAAAGTTCTTGATGTCATATCGATCGACTCCTTGCTCAAGTGCTCCCAACGAATTGTCGCCGGCTGAAAACTTCATTGGTCGTAAAATGAATACAATCATGGACTTAATGATACCTGCTACTCATGGATCTCGTTTGGATCGTGATCAATCAATGGACAAGATGAAAGAGCAGTTCAACCGACATCATGGAGCAAAGAAGAAAGAATTCTCACCAGGAGATGCTGTCTTCGTAAAGGATTACCGCTCGAAAGTTACTTGGATACCAGGACACGTCGTCGCTCGTTTTGGAAAAGTCATGTATCGTGTGGAATGCAATGGACAGTTATGGGATCGTCATGCCAACCAATTGCGTCGTCGGGATCATCAAATTCCGACAAGTTCGCCGCTTTTGGAAATGTTCGATTTGCCGTCACAAACTTCACACAGTAATCCGCCTCCAATCTGCTCACCTCATCTGCCTCTTCAACATCTTCCACAATCTTCACCACATCGCCAAGCACTTCCGAATTCATCACCTGCCCGTCCTCTATCTTCAAATGTGGATCGTCAATCGAAACCAATGGACTCGTTGTCTTCAATTGATTTGCCGTCACCACAAATGGATTTGTCGTCGTCGGATGCTCTATCGTTGGATGATGTATTCTTATTGGAATCTGCTGAATAAACCCCGAAAAAGCAAGACCTTCAACACTAGACCGCCACGAAAGTTGCCAGCTGCTTTTCTGCTTATAAGGTCGCCCCTCCAACGCCTCCTCGCGCTCGCTGCCAGTCAAAAAATGAGCAATTTTTTTCAGAAAACGGAGAAAAAACCTCAAAGGGGGAATGTAGAGGTTTTATTTTTTTAACGAATTAAATCAAAAAAAGACTGCTGAATCCGAATCCGTCATAAAAACATGTGAACTCGATCTGCAACACCTCGAAAATTGGGAAAAACCTGATTATTAAAAACCACCTTAGTGTTTGAGGAGGTAGAAAAGTACTTTAAACTTCCTCAAATGTTCTAAAAATTTAATCTGGTCTTGTTGAGGAGTGGAGGAGTGTATTGATTTATGAAATAAAAAATAGAGGTCATCACTGAAAATTTTGAGATAAAGTTCTTCCAACTTTGACTGAAAAAAAAAACCTAAAAGGGGGAATGTAAACATATTATTTTTATTTCATAAACAAACTCAGCATATCAAAAACTATCGGAATCAATCATAAAGAAATGTGAACTCGATCTGGAAGATCATTTTTCTGAACATTTCACCGCAAAATATTGATTTTTAGCTAAATCTGATATCACCAATCGATTCCTCGTGGTCGATTACATAAGGGAGCAACTTAATATGTATGGTTTTGGATGTAGTACTCCGGCAATAAATCAATAAAGAGCAAAAAACGAATTGGGCAGAAAAATCGGCATGCCCCGCCGCCCTCACTTTGCGGTCCCTAACAAGGGAAGTGTTTGATTCCTCCTAATCTAGAATTTCCCAAAATTTCGGCATAGGTGCTTTCGACTATGCTGATTCCATTTCTGCAATAAAAACCGGCTAAATGCTCACGTGAGCCATGTTATGAGCTCCTAAACTTTTCCTATGGTTAAGCATTTTTCGCGTGACCCGAATAGTGTACTAGAACCGATACTGCAGAAAACATCGGTTGGTTGGTTCATTGGTTCGGTTGCAGGGTTCAAGTGGGGAGGTCACGGGTTCAATTCCTGCTCATGCTAATCTTTTTTGCATTTTTTTTGTGTGATTTTTTCAGCCAGCAAAAGTCAGAAAAAATCGGTTACATTTACTTTTTTTCAGATTTTGAGTGAATATTCCGGCTGCAAACAGCTTTGAGAGTGCATTTATGACAAAAAATTAAAAAATTTTTTTTTTGATTTGGCGACATTTTGAGCCATTGAGCACATGCAAAATTTTTTTTTCAAATTTTTTGAATTATCGTTTTTAATCTGTTTTTGACGTGTGTCCGCGTAAACCTTTTGATTGTTCTAAATGAACTGGAAAAGCGAGAAACTCGATATAAAATACCGAATTCCCCAGTTGTTTGTATGTACTTATGTCTTCCAAGCTTGTTATTTTGGCCTACGCTACTGCTGTAATCAAGGATGAGCCGAAAAAGTCAAAATTGGATTGTTGGGATCAGAATTTGGCTGATCGGATCGTCATTTTGCTGAACCAACATGTAGAGGGTCATCAAGAAACAGTTCTTACAAGGACGCTGCGTTAATTGCACAAGCCGAATCGCTCACTTGTGCTGGAGCGCACTTGCTGACTCTGGGTCTCTCTGTTTCTAATGCTATTTCTTCTCTCTCTCCATTTGCACACTTATTTCTTTCACTTTTAAATGTTTCTCTCTTATTTTTCTAGCTAAAATTATTAAAAAATCATAATTTAAGCCTTAAAAAATGATACAGTCCAAAATCTTTTGAGATACTTCTTTCGAACAGATGTTTCACTATTTCACTCATTTATTAGTGTTTTTGAGAATAAAATAGTACTCAAAACGTATTAAATACACCAGAAATTGTGAAAAATACTTTTTCACATATAAAAATAATTTGAAGTGGTTCGAAAAAAAATTAAAAAAGTATTTTTTAAATGTCTTACACCAACACATATAACTTCGAAAAATGTGCTTTTCTAAAGATATTTGTAGCCAATTTCTATTATTCTGATATGTCTTATGTGGGTCAAAACAAGCGAAAAAAGTCTGATAAGGGTCATCAAGAAAAAAAAAAGAAAAAAACTGAGGAAGGATTCGAACCCCCGACCTCGAGATTGTCGGCACAGGTGATTTGCGACTTATGCATTATACGCGCAGACAAACAATTTAAAAATTGTATACAAATCGCCAAGAAGATAATCGCGATTTGAGCACAATTTGTAAATAAAGCATTGTCGACATATGGTCGGAATTCCCAAATTATCGGTAAATTATTGACAAATCACGAATATACAATTGGCAAATCCCGAACGAACTCTCGCAACGAAAATTTGCTCATCATTGGTTGAGGCCCAAATAAATTCATTTCTGCCTCAAAATTGTTATTTTTATGCTACTTTTCTTGATTTTTTCGTAAAAAATGCTTCAATATTTTTGTAGTTTTTATACCGTCTTGCTTTTTTATCGATTTTTCTTCCGTTAATTTTATATTTCCAGGCGTCCGGACAGTCATCCCCAAAAACCGCGCGCGGCAACCAAGGAAAATGTGAGTTTTAAAATTTCAATATAACTTGAGTTTAAAAATATTTTTAAAATATCAAGAAAAATTTAGAAAAAAAATGCTCAATTTTCAGTTTTTTTTTGTTAAAATCACCGTGCTTGAAATACAGAAAGTCCTAGTGTTTAAAATCGCATTTTAAAATCAAATATTTTCTGAAATTTGTTGGTTTTAATCCAATCCTTTTTATTTTCTATTGAAATTTGTACTTTTCCTTCAATACTTTATATTTTCAGGGCTCCGATGCTGTTCAAATGGCCGACCGACAACGACCCCATCACGAGCCAATAATAAAGTAAGTTTTCAAATTTCAGTACTAAAATTCCAAAAAATTTGTATGAAAAATAAGTTTTTGTGTTTTCAACCGGGTTGCATCATCATGAAATGAAACCCCGCCCACGTTTTTCACGTAAATATTCAAAATTATCTAAAAATTGAATTTTGCGTGAAAAACGTTGGCGGGGTTATATTTCTTTACGATTCAACTCGATTGGAAAAATTTTAACAATGGTTAAAATTTCGGGATTTCCGCAAATTTTCGTATATTTGAATTGATTTGTGAAAAATCAAAAGTTTTTACACTACTTGAATCAAAAATATCAACAAAAGTTTTAAACATAGAGGGGAACAAAATCAGTTCTATTACGGATTTAAATGTATTATTTTTCAGTGCAATCAACAACGATCGACTGGCTCGCTCATCTCCACTGGATTTTTTCTTTTTTCCCCGCTTTTAATTTTTTTTCTTTGCATGTAGATATTTGATTATATTTTTTTTTAATTGTAAATATTTTTAAATACATAATTTTTCAATAAATAAAGTTAAAGAAAATTAATTATTCATCCAGGAAATTTTTTAGCGGTACGTGAATTACGAAAACAGAATAATGATAGCGAAATGTCAATTATTTGCTATCGATTGGTCAATTCTTGTTGTTTTTGTTCGCGATCTGCACACGATTTGTTAATTGTGTGGAAAATTTTCGGGATTTGTCATTTGTGTGCGAACAAAATTATTGTCGGCGAATATGCTGTTTCGCGAATTGCAAATTGTTAACCGTGTTTTCGGGATGCGCATATAATTTGCAAATTAAATGTAAATTTTCGCGAATTGCGAATTATGCGCGCACAAAAGTAATGTTCACGCGTACCCATTTCGCAAACGCGCGAACAATTTTTGACAAATTATTTGCGTCACGCGAATCACCTGTGGGAGAGAAGTGCACACCAGTACACCACCGATGCACACATTCATCAACCCTCGGAGGCCGATCATATGATCGGCGGCCCGCAGCGAGCTGCTATGCAAGTGCGCTCCACCGAAGTGAGCGATTCGGCTTGTATAAATAACGAGATCTCTTACAAGGTCACCAAGAGACAGACGGGTACATCCAAATAGTATACCAAAAAGAAGAGTTTACGCGGATAAAACAGATCAAAAACGATAATTCAAAAAATTTGAAAAAAATTTTTTGCATGTGCTCAATGGCTCAAAATGTCGCCAAATCAAAAAAAAATTTTTTTTAATTTTTTGTCATAAATGCACTCTCGCAGCTGTTTGCAGCCGGAATATTCACTCAAAATCTGAAAAAAAGTAAATGTAACCGATTTTTTCTGACTTTTGCTGGCTGAAAAAATCACACAAAAAAATGCAAAAAAAGATTCGCATGAGCAGGAATTGAACCCGTGACCTCCCACTTGAACCCTGCAACCGAACCACTGAACCAACCAACCGATGTTTTCTGCAGTATCGGTTCTAGTACACTATTCGGTTCACGCGAAAAATGCTTAACCATAGGAAAAGTTTGGGAGCTCATAACTTGGCTCACGTGAGCATTTAGCCGGTTTTTATTGCAGAAATGGAATCAGCATAGTCGAAAGCACCTATGCCGAAATTTTGGGAAATTCTAGATTAGGAGGAATCAAACACTTCCCTTGTAAGTATTCTCAGTACGGAGCGCTGCAAACGCGCTCCCTTCGAACAGTGATGGACGCGGCCACGTTGGCGGCGAGAGAGTGCAGAAAACTGAGAGAGCCGTGGCCGATGTTTTGCTCTGATTTCTCTAAACCTCACTTCAAATGCATGCGAAATTCTTTGTTCGATTGGAGCGAGTTTTCAGCATTTTATACCGAGTATATATAAGCAAGATATTGTACGTGTTCCGAACTTGTGGCAGTTTTGCCATTAATTTTATTTTGAATATAAACGTGCCTTAATTATCCGAGAAGTGTCACAAGATGAAAATTAAATGATAGGAACTAAAGTTTCATTTCAGTTTTGATAAGCTCTTCGTCAAGGATCCCTGTCACACAAATTGTCATTAAGTTTGTTTTCATTAAATTGAACTATTTTAACATAAACTTAATTTTCAGTGAAGCACTATTCGTTCCAGCAAACGTCGTTTGAGGAAACAAAAAAAGAAATTAAACGAGCTCTTTTTTCAAGTTAGTGAATTTCCTTTATTTTTCAAAAGCACGTCACTGTCTCCAAAAGCGGGAAAGCGCAAAACAACATTGGCTGGCGCACTTTGCGTTTGCAGACGCAGAGACACAGAATTTAGCACAACGCCTCTGCGTCTCTAATCTCTAAGGCGTGCAGGTAGAGCGCAATTGCATCGTACCCCGCCTAGAATGATTGCACCTTTTGATTATAACGAAAAAACGGGATGAAAATTGGTTTTTTTAAAGAAAAAAATGTATAACATCGACATAAAATAATAAAAGCTATTTTTTGAAATGTTAAACACATATTAAATGTTCTCTACGACCGGTTAGATGGAAATTTAAAAAAACGCCGGATTTTACCTCTTACTGAGGCGCTGCAGCTATATTTCTGTGAAATTTTTAAATTTTTAATTGAATATATCTTCACACAGCACAAAAGAAACAAAAAAACCACATATTATATCAGAAATTCAGAAATTCTATGACAGAAGAGGAATTTTCTGATAATTCAAATTCATATTTCGCCGCCAATTTGGGACTTTTCCGACCGGTTCTGCGCTTAAAATGTTTGTCTCGGTCATGTCTACAAAACTTGAATCGAAGCATAAGGAGATATTAAGTCATTCGGCAGAAATTTTGAAAATTTTTGATTTTGCTTCAGTTATTACAACTTTTTGTATTTCGTCCTCATTTCTCCACCGATTTTATCGAGCGAGCTCGTAAATTATCGAAAATACCTATTTAAACAAAAGTTGAATCTAAAAACAACCATATAATTAAGGAAAAATTTTAAGAAAACCACATTTTCAGTTGAAAATGAGCGCGCACCAGCGCACGCAAAGTGCGCCAACCTTCTGCCCTTTCCCACTTTTGGAGGCAGTGCACGTGTTCTGTTATTAGGATTTACATAAAAACAGCCATCGCAGCACAACGGAAATGGGGTTTCCCAGCGGATGGTTCGAGGGTGGTTGGGGAATGTAGGCGGATGGTCTGTCGACCAGGGTCAGAACCAGGCTTTCTCGGAAATTTCCGAAAAGTGGGAATTCCGTCGGAATTCCGATGTCGGAAATTCCGGTTTTCAGGTTTCGAGGCAGTTTCACTTCCGAAAAATTTCCGATTCCGTTCGGCGACAAAATGATTTCCGAAAAAATTTCCGTTTCCGTCGAAAATAATATTTTTCCGACGTCGGAAAAAACATTTTTTTTCTGTAGAAACAAGCTTGCAGCTTGTGGCGACTAAGTCGCCTTCGTCAATTTTTTTTACTGATTTTTGTATTTTTGTTTTAATAGAAATGGCAACCATTTCTTTTCCCTATTTCTTTCAAGTTCTCGTGACCCTTCTGGTATAGTGGTTAGCACGTTTGAACGTCAATCGACAGGTCGTGGGATCGAGTTTTGTCGACTGCCAACTTGTGTGTGAGACACACAAACAAACACACAGACTAATCTAAAATTTTCTATTTAAGAAAGATTTGATACGAAAAATCGGTTTTTTTTTTCGGAATTCCGACGGAAATTCGGAAATGATAATGAAAAATTCGGAATTCCGTCGGAACATCGGAAGAGAAAATTACAAAATCGGAAATTTCCGACGGAACTCGGAAGAGAAATTTTCATTTCCGAGAAAGCCTGGTAAGAACCGCCTAAACGTCTAGAATGTGCAAGAACACGTTGGCGCAATTCGCGCGCTAACCAACGAGCGCTCGTTTTTAACTGGAAGTGTGGTTTTCTTGAATTATTATTCATTTAAATCATACATGTCGAAATTCGGGCCGGCCCGGGCCGGCCCGCGGGTCGGTCTGTCCGGGCCGGGCCACGGGCCGGGCCGGGCCGGACCGGTAGAAAATTTTCCCGGCCCGGTCGGCCCGATCAATTTTTATTTCGGTTTTTTTTCGTTTTTTTTCAATTAAATTTTTCATTTTTCAATTTTTCAAAAAAAATTTTTCAATTCAACAATAATTCGAAGTAATTTCGTTGTTATAATGGATTCGTGGCGAAGTGACAAATTTTATCACGTTTTTATTCGAAAAAATGAACAAATATCAGGAAAAAAATGAAGATATTTTTTGTCTCACAGTTTCACGTGAAATGTCACACAGTTTCGCGTAAAATTCGTTTGTTGTGATTACATTTTTTATTTTTGAGCAGATATGGCCCGGCCCGGCCCACGACATGTCTGATTTAAATAGAGTTTTTTCTCTTTTTAGATTCACATTTCCCTCATACATGTGTATTCGTCAATTTACGAGCTCGCGCAATGAAATCGGTGGAGAAATAAAGTAGAAATATAAAAAAATTGAAAAACTTGAATATAAAGTTTTTCCAAACCTGTGCCGAAAAAGTTTGGTAGACAGGGTCGAGGAAAACTGACAAAACTTTCCCGTACTGACAAACAAACTGACAAAACGTTCCCGTTTTTCACTTCCCCGTGTCAGTAATTTTCCTCGGATTTGTGAGGGAAGATCTTTCTAGTATTATTCAACTGTATGGATTATTTAATGCCCGTTTCGTTTCACTAAAAAGGTCGATTTGTTGTTGTTGTATATTGTGTTTTCAATCGAGTTGCGACATGAGAACGCGAGACTCCGCCCACTTATTTGTGCGCGACCACGCGAACACAGTGATATTTGAAGAGACGCAGACAGGTAGCGCAAAAATAAGTGGGCGGAGCCTCGCGTCTTCATGTCGCAAGTCGATTGAAAACACAATAACTTTCCGATGATTTTCTGGAATTTCCTTACAATTTTTTGAAGAAATACTTGAAGACCTGAAAAAAGTAGGTCGGTGAAGTATATTGTGTTCTTCTCTCACTAACCGCCAACATTTAGACAACGAACAAATGGATACTGAAAAAATTAATTGAATTTATAGATAAACATTGAAATGAAACAGATTCTTGAAAAAAATCAACGTTGAAAAATTAACAGAGAGACGCAGAGAGTCGCAGAAAAACGTACGGGAAATGCGTCAGTAACGAGCAAGACGTTTTTCGCGTGCAGGGCAGCGTGCCATGAGGTTTAGGGAAAATATTTTTTTAAATCGTTAGAAAAAATGATGCCATTTTGCTTCAAAAATTAGGACAAAATGGAAAATATACGATTTTTGGCATGATGCCAATTCTTATTCTAGGAGATTACAGTAGTCTAGTAGAGCGCGCTTTCTCGATGTTCCCTGGGCGAACCCGTCTTTGTAATCTGATTTCCGTTATCTCTCAAGCCTGCCGTGCACTATTGTTTGGCTTTTTAGTTATTTTTAGATCAATTGTTCTTTTTTTTTTATAATTAGCGGACATAAGAAGAGAAGAAACGGATAATGAATAGTCGCGTACATTTGCTGCAGAACAAAGTGTTTTTGTTTACATTATGCAACTTGATTGAAAAAAGAACAATATTTAAACAATTAATTTTTCAGGTCGTGGTTTCATTGGAAATCATCGAAAAAATAAAAATGAAGTTCTGGGGAAACGAAATTATTGCATTGAGCACATCCAGCAAAAAAACGTACTTTTGTTTTTTTTATTATTCATGCTAGTTGGAACCGTTACATCCTTGCAAACTATAACCGGCTCTCAGCGTTTTAATGAATCCAAAAAGATGGTCATGCAAAACAAGTCGATTGTAGGCTTTGAAGAGGCTGAGAACATGACGGCAACTCTAGCCCGATTGATGAACGCTATCGTCTTACTAAATGATTTTCAAAATGAACCAGGAGCCATTAAAAAAGTTCTAATGGAAACTCTTGACGTTCAAGAAAATATATTGTTTGATTCCATTAATAAAGTCAATGCATGGGATGTTGTTCCTGTTATTAAGCTATTGGATTCGTTAGCCGCAAATAAAATGCATTCAAGTTTGGATTTGTTAGTCAGAAAACAAATAAATCCTGCGTTCCGTGATGGTTTGTTTTTTTCTGAAACACCACACACAAAACTTAAGTTCCCAATGCATAATACAACACTACATTTTAGTCATATTGTCTCAAAAACGAAAAACATTACAACTAACATGGAAAATCTTATCGTTGAGCTAAACTTGCCGGTTCCAAACACTGAATTGATTAATTCTTATGTGATGACTTTTTTTTCAAGCCTTGAGGATTATGAAAGAGAACTGTCTGAAGTAAAACATATTTTTGACAATGATTTAATTAATTTTGCTGAGTCTTTAGAAAATATAAGTTTCTTGAATCTTTTTATTGAGGATTACGAACAATTGACGAAGCAACTTTTTTCAAAAAATTTCAAAGATAGTTTAAAGAGTCTACAGTCATCTGGCGAAATAATCAAAACATTTTTAACGACCTTGGACATAAAACATATCAGCCAGAAAATTCAAATCATATCTAAACTTATTAGTACAAAAATGCAGGTTAAGTACAGAGAATATCTTACCGGCTTTCCACGAGGATCACAAGACATGGAAACGCTTTTTAACGATTTTGACAAAGAGTGGCTAAAAAAATTATTAAATGGCGGAAAATCTCTTTATGAATTAAAGAATTTTTTATCGCCCATTCGGGAAATAAAAAAAGTTATAGCCAAAGCGGAAAAGGTTTGGAAACCATTAGATAGGAACACGTATTCAAGTTTAACTTTCCGAAGCTTAATGAATCTGAGAAATATGGAAAAGTTTTCTGTAACTTCGACTCTGAAATCTTTAACAATTGTGGAATCCTATTTACGTAATTTGAAGCCTATTGCTGAGTTAAACAGTGTAACCTTAAATGATTTTAAAAATCTTCTTTCCTCTTCACAAGCTTTTAAAATTTTTTTCATGGAGTTTGAAGAATTGGTCAACCTAACAGAAACTCAAGTAATAAAACCAGTTTTTATGCTGAGAGATTTTTGGATCAATTCGAAAAACAATCAGAAAAAAATGACTGTACTGAAAAATGCATCATTATCCGGAAGAATCTATCAGATGACTCAGTTGATGAGCTCTAAAGTAGACTTATTAAATCGCGAATCAGATAAGTTAACACATTTGTTGGTTGCAACTTCGGAATTAAAAACTATTTTCACTGACGATTTATATTCAAAAATGCACAAAATAGTCAAATTTCCGCAAGAATTTGAATCGCAGTTATTGGATATAAAAAAGTTATCGGATTTGCTGAAATCAATGTCGCCGATGACGCATAAAGAACGTGAAAAACTTGAGAAACTACCGGATTTTTTAATTTCCGGTAGGCAGCAATTCGACAAGTTGCATAAGACTGCGAAAAATATTAAAATAGAAGGTTTTGGAACGAAAGGATTTGACTGTCTGACACAAGTTTGGAATCCTCCTGGCATAGCTATTCAATTGGCCTTAACTCAACATGCTTTGGCTGTTGTTCGGAAGCGTGATTTACACCAAAGCATTCAAACATTTCTGTCAAGCGGAATGGAGTTGGCAAAAAAAATCAACACATCACAACCTGAAGTACGAGCGGCTACTGATTATGAATGGGAAAGGTTTTTTTACTTCAATGAAACGATGGAAACATTTTTCTCAGAAATCAAAGATCTACCATCGATTTTTTCCATTGAGAAGCAAAACTTGGAGTCATTCGGACTTGCATTGTCTCATTTAGATAATGTTCATTTCCCCAATATACCGTTTCATCGAATTGCGGAATCGCTAATTGATTTAAAGAGCACAGTTATTGGAAAATCTAGAGAAATATCCTCTGTTGAAGAGAGCTTCGAAAAGTTGAGAGATCTCCAGTATGCGGTTATTCGTAAAGAAAAGGTTCTTTCTACTAAGCTTCAACAAGCCGATTTGTTTTACCATTGCTATTTTGTAGGAAAAAAGGAGTATCAAAGCACATGGTAAATACTAGTATTCAAATCTTGATAAAATGTTTTTTTTGGTTTAGGGAGATCGTGCCGATGATCCTTGTCACTCTCGGTGGATTAATTGCATCAATTTTCTCATCGTTTGTGGCTTGGGTTTTACATACTCTGCAGAATAGAAACCGGTATCAGGAACAGATTGATCTTGGAAGGCAATTGATCATGAAATAAATGAATTGACAAAACACAAGGCGCTTTGTTGTAAGAAAGTCACCTCAAAAATTCAAAGTATCAGATTTTTTGATGGGTTCAATTAGTCTGTTTTTCAACTTTTTCACACAATTCGTGTAGCTCTTCACTATGTTTTCTGAATTGCTCAGTAAAAATTGTTAGCTACAAAAATAAGCTCAAAAAGTTGCTCCAAAGTTCCGGCTCCCCCCTCCGTCACTTCTCTCGTTTTTATCACGACCCTCCAGAGGTGAAAAAATCAACGAAAGGGAGGCGCAGTGGTAGAGTGGGGGGCAGCAGGAGAAAGGTCACGGGTTTGAACCCTCTTGTGGTAAAAATTTTTTTGATATTTTTTATAAGTATGGGAAACAGGGGTGGGACCAAAAAATATGTTTTTTGGGTGAGAAAAAATTTTTAACTTTTTCTGATTCCTTTTTTTGACAATGTGACGTAGGCGATACTTTTTTTGGTTTTTTGTAGAGTCGCGGAGCGGAGGCGAAGAAGGTTTTTGGACGGGGCTACCCCAAGGCATAACGTTCCGCATCAGAACTGTCCCGAAGCAGAACCGTGAAACAGAAATTTTTTCTCACCTTCACCATCAAAAAATAAATTTTTTCTCACCCAAAAAACATATTTTTTTGGTCCCACCCCTGTTTCCCATACTTATAAAAAATATCAAAAAAATTTTTACACCCAGAGGGTTCGAACCCGTGACCTTTCTCCTGCTGCCCCCCACTCTACCACTGCGCCTCCCTTTCGCTGATTTTTTCACCTCTGGAGGGTCGTGATAAAAACGAGAGAAGTGACGGAGGGGGGAGCCGGAACTTTGGAGCAACTTTTTGAGCTTATTTTTGAAGTTCGGCAGCTAAATTTTTTTGACGCGGTAGCCAGAGATAGGTTCTATTAGCCCACCAAGTTTCAGAGAATTCCAATATGGTTTGTGAAAAGACTTCCCTTGTGAGAGTTTCTCCGCTTGCACTCACAAGGAAAGTCATTTCACAAACCATATTGGGATTCTCTGAAACTTGGTGGGCTAATAGAACCTACAGTCGGTGAATGCATGATCAGCCGCGCTCCACTGGACTTTAGAATGTGCAAGTGTGCGGCGCGCCTTTTCGGCGGGAAGATTCAAATTTGAACTGCCATCAGTCGTTTGGCAATTTTTCTTATATTTATTTGCTGCATATTTATTTCTTTTTTATTTTTTAGAAAATTATACTAATTTTTTGTAAATTATTTATTGATTTCAGCAAACGCGCAAACAAGGAATATTGCTATTGAGGAGGCGCAATTGCGACGTGCTGGTGAGTATTTCGCAACACGTTGCAATTTACCGTAAATTCTGTAATTGAACTACATGTACTTTTATTTTTCAACCCCCCTAAATGGGTGTAGTTCTAATACAGGTGTACTTCAATTGAAGGGTGTACTTCTTCAATTAAAGGGTGTACTTCTATTTTTAATCACACCCCACCTCCTCATCCGGACATATTTTTACACTCACGCTTGACCCGCGATCAAGAAATACAGAATTTATTTCAACAAAGCAACAAAACAAAAAAAATCCGGCTCCACCAAGTGGTTTTTTTAATTTTAAGTTGTTTTGACTAGCTTTAAATATAAGTTCATGCTTTTTCCAACGAATAATACATTGTCGGCTGATACCATACTATTTTGCCGCCTTTGGAACCTTTGATGGTTTGGTTCGGATCTTTGAGTCGAGGGAATAACTCTTTCTTGCAGCCCGCAATTGATCATCAAAATTCCGCCTGCTTCAGAATCGGCGTCAGGCCTTTCAGTTACCAACGATGGGTCGAGAAAATCGTTTTCGGACATTTTTCAGAACCCGGTGTCCAGGATCGAAAATGTGGGTGGAGCCTAATTTGCTGGCGCGCCAGCAAACTTGCATGGCGCACTTTCGGTGCTTGGGCATTTTTCATTTTGTAAATTGATTTTATTTTTTTTTTTCAGTAAAACCTGTTTTTCTTTGTAAAATGTATGTATTGTATCTTTTAATACGATAAAATTGCCCAAACTTCGATTTTCGTAAAGATTCATCCTGCAAAAACACCAAAAACTCACTTTTTTAGGTCCGCAATACTAAAAACGATTTTTCCGAAATGGTGGCTGAACCAAATTTGACGTTCTTAGGCTTAAAAGTTTCTAAAGACCTCAGCTATAATTCCGTTGGAGCACATTTGGGAAACAATGAAGAATTTATCCTTTTTTTCACGAAAAACATAAAAAATGCCTCAAAATTTGGCTCAGCCCATTTTTCAAATCCTGGATACCCTGCAGAAGAAAAATAACAAAAAAAAGAGAAAATTTGAGAAAATTTAAGAACCACACAAAACCGTGGAAGATACTCGGGCATTTCATTTCTTTAATTTTTAGAACAATTAGAAAATATCAGAAAAATGGGAGTAATATTAGGAGACCCGAGTAAAATTAGAAAAATTAGGAAATATCAGGAAATTTAGGCATCTTAAACATATCTTTTAAGACTCGTAACGAGTTCGCAATATGCAAATCTAATCAGGAAATTTACGGATCTGATCAGATCTAATATTCCCCTATCGCAGCGCGTTGGGCTGCGTCGCGTGTCGCCAAACGAGAGTTTGAAAGAAAAGGCATTTTCATTATTCTGGCCTAAATTTTTTTTTTCATTTTTTTTAATTTAAATGTTTTATTAACTAATTAATATTAATTTATTATTGAATTAAATAATGTGCCACTTCAAAATCCGCTTTTAGGCTTCGCCTCTTTGCTCAAATTCCAGGTGATTTTACTTTTACTTTATTTTGCCGTGAAATTTTTGCAACAAGGTTGGAATTTGAGGAAAGAAGTGGAGCCTAGTTTTATGAGATTATTCATAAAAGTATCAAAAAAGGAGAAAAATGACAAACAATTGGAATAAAAGTTTGTTTAAAAATTTTTGAAATTTTTTCCAAATTTTCAGACTTATCCAAGCATTCTCCCTAGGGAACCATTCATCTAATGCATGGACTCTGCCTTAACCGTTGACACAGTTCGAAAGAGGGACTTTTAAAAGGTGTATTCCAGTTTTCAAAACCTGCTTACGAGACTTCTGAATATATGAATTTTCAGTCCAAAGTTTCACCTTTTTTAGCATGGATATTAGCAAAAATAGCCCTTCACGAGCTATTTTTCTCGCCAGGACCTCCCGATTTCATAGATGCCCTGATTGTTCATTTCAAAACATGTGAGGGTCGCGCAGGTAGTTGCGTTTATAAATATTGAGGTGCTGGTTCGACCCCCCACGAAGTTATTGTTTTTTTTTATTTTTAAATTTTGCTTCATACAATTTTTTTAAAGTTTTTTGGAAACAATTTTTTTAGTTTGCGCTAAATATTTCCCTTTACACTTTGAATATGGTAATATTCATATTCAATTTTGAAACTTTTCGCCATATCATATCATGGATTATTTCAAGTTTTCTGAAAAAAACAGATGCTTTCGCGCTCCTTCTCCCATCTGAAAATTCCAATCAGTTCATATTTGGAAAAAAAAGTTTCGATTTGTTCATGTACCTGTGCTGAATAGGTCCATAGCCAAGTTCCAAAAAAAAAACAATAACTTCATGGGGGTCGAACCAGTTGCGCCACCCTCGCATGTTTTGAAGAAAGCAATGAGGGCATCTATGAAATAGGGTAGTCGTGGCGAGAAAAATAGCTCGTGAAAGGCTATTTTTGATAAAACCAATGCTAAAAAGTTGAAACTTTGGACTGAAATTTTATATATTCAGATGTCTCGTAAGCAGGTTTTGAAAACTGGAATATACCTTTTAAAAGTCCTTTTTTCGAACTGTGTCAACGGTTAGGGCAGAGTCCATGCATTAATGTCGTCCCGCCACGTCGGCCAAACGCGCTCCGCTGAACTCAGTACTACGTGGCAGTGTGGATTTTCGAAGCAGTTTCGATAAATTCTTCGATAAATTTTTCGATAAAATTATCGAGGAATCATCGAAAAATTATCGAAAATTTTATGTCGAAAAAATATCGAAAATTATTTTCGATAATTTTCGACATTATCGATAATTATCGAAAATTTTCGATAATACGGGCAGACGGCCCGCCTCTCTTCTGCAAAGCATAGCGAACGTCGGAACCCGTGAGGTGTCGGCTATTGAAAGTATTTATAGCCTCCCTGGGGAACCTGATCCTCATTATTTGGCAGCTATTGTGAAAACAAAAAAATTGCAACGCGGTGTTTGCGTACTTTTTGAATTCAAACGGCAATGAGAGAAATAGCATGGGAAATGAAGAGATTTTTCCACTTTTTAGAATTTTAAAAGTACGCAAACACCGCGTTGCAATTTTTTTGTTTTCACAATATTTGGCGGCTATTTGGCAGCTATTTGGCGGCTATTTGGAGGCTATCTGGCGGCTATTCGGAACTAGAATAGAACTGCCCGGAATAGAACTGCGCGGAATAGAACTGTCCGGAATAGAACTGTCCGGAATAGAACTGTCCGGAATAGAACTGTCCGGGTATAGAACTGTCCGGAATAGAACTGTCCGGAATAGAACTGCCCTTGGCAAAATAATGAATTCCATTTTCGATAATTGTCGATAATTATCGATAATGTCAAAAATTATCGAGGAATTTATCGAAACTTCTTTCGATAATTTTCGACATTATCGATAATTATCGAAAATATTTTCGATAATTTTCGATATTTTATTATCGAAAATTATCGAAAAATTTGACGAATTGGTCGATTATCGAAAAATCGTTTTCGACAATCCACACTACTACGTGGATTTCATTTTGGTTTCCAAATTATTTCATTTCACGTTGAATTTATACGTGAAATTAAATAATTTGGGAACCAAAATGAAAATCGCAAAGCGTTGAGTTCAGCAGAGCGCGTTTGACCATTTTGACGGGCCGACAATAGATAAATGGTTCCCTAGTCAGTATTCTTCATTTTCTCCCAATTGTTTGTAATTTTTTTTACATTTCGCTGAATAGGCTCACAAAAGTTCACGCCGCTTATGAGGTGACGAATTTTTAAAAACAATATTATTTTTTCAGAAATCGGTGCATCGTATTCGTGTCTTGAACCAATGGTCCTTCTATAACTGTCGCAAGTTAGTGATTCTTCACTTAACTGTGAAAATATTTGCAATTTTAGGTCTAAATCGTTGTTTCGAGTCACGAACGGGATTCAGTTTCACTCGAAGATTTTTTGCCGAATTTCTAAACTGTTTTTCGTCGTGACGTGTGGAATTCTCGTCGAGGTCGCTTTGGAAAGATTGAGGTAATGCGGTGCTACCACTGTGCCTTATCGACAAAGGTTCGACAAATTTTTCAATAAATTTGTCAAAGTTTTTCGTCGAAATTTATCGACAAAAAATCGACAAATTTGTCGATAAATTTTTCAAAGTTTTTCGTCGAAATTTATCGACAAAAAATCGACAAATTTGTCGATAAAAAATTTCGACAAATTGTCGACAAATTGGCTAAATCTAGTCAGACAAAAATAATCGTCCTCGTTTTCAGAATTTTAAGATTCCTCTCTGATTTTTCCTTGATTTTCCACAGCTTCCGTATCAATGTAATCGTACTCGATGTCGTCTTCGGTGTGTTCGTTTTCGTCTCATAAATCAAACCTGAAATAAAAACAGCATTAAATAATCCAAACTTTTCTCATGGGGAAAAATATTAGTTTTTGAGAGGAGTTCCAAAAAACACCGACATGGGGATGGTCAGGGTTCCGGCCGGGGTGACAAAGGCGGAAGCAGCCAGGGCGTCAGCTGGAGCTGGGGCGAATTGAACGAAAGGCTTGTTCTTCTTTGGCGTTTCGGTGTTACCGGTGTGCGACGGAATTTGACACCTCCAAATGCTCGTCTAGTGGAGCGCACTTGCATACCTCCTCGCGTCGCGCGCCGCTCATATATCAACGCCCATTGCGGGCACTGAGAATGTGTGCAGCGGTGGCCTAGTGGTGAGAGCTTGAGGACGCCAATCTTGAGGTTGTGGGTTCGATCCCCCTCCGCGGTTTTTATTTTTTTTTATTCTTTTGTATCTGCTCAGACTAAATCTTATGGATTTTTGTTTCGAATACCACAAAAAATTACTACTTTAAATTCGTTAGTTTTATTTAAATCCTTCGGCAAGTAACTTTTATCCAGAAAGATCAGCGGCAAAACACCGGAAGCATGCGTGAAACCTTGAAAATGGGCGACCGGAGGGAGCTGGGCGGAAGCTTGCTTTGAATCTGTGGTTCAAAACAGAAAACAAAAAAAAAGTGCACCAAGAGGTATTGAACCCAGGCCTCCAGATCGGCGATCGAAAATGTAGACCACTAGACCATCACAGTACACATTCTCAGTGCCCGCGATGGGCGTTTATATGATCGGCGCCAAAGGAGGAGGTATGCAAGTGCGCTCCACTAGACGAGCATTTGGAGGTGTCAAATTCCGCCACTGTGTGTTACCGGTGATGGCGACGTCCTTGGAACCGACTGGGGCGATGCGATACTCCTTGTTGTTCGAGGACTTGATTTTGAAGAACATCTTGTAGGCTCCGCCGTTAACGATAAAAATTTTTTTTCAAAAAATTAATTCCCTAGCTTACCTTTTTGTCCTTCTTGCGTATTCATCTCAGTGACTATTTTTTAAGTGCGATTATTTATATGAACATGCCACAATTTTTTGACTCGAATCAATCGGCTTATCGAATACTTTGTTTACTGGAGACGTCATTTTGCTGAAATATCGAAATTTGAGGAGTTTTTTAAAAAAATAGACGAAAAAAAAAGATAAAAATAGAAAAGCAAGCAAGATTTGAACATTTAAAATTAAAAAAAAAACAACTTTGGTCCGCAATTGCGCGTCGCTGTGTTTGCACACAAAACACCGGTTTTCACGGTGGAAATCGGTAGAAACCGGCGGAAACCGGTTTTTTTCACACCGGTGGAAACCGGTTTTTTTGTTGAAACAGGGCAAGAAAAAAATGGAGCATTACACAATCACAACATCGGTGATATACAAAAGAGTATTATTAGAAAATCAATTACCTGCGAGGCATAGATGGCCAGTAGCCAGGGTTTCACAAATTCATCCGAACGAGCTAAGAAATTGAAGAGGTTCCGTGATAGCACGGCCCTCTGTGGCACTCCTTCTTTCAGTGTGAGCCAGCTGGATTTGACTTCATCGTATTGGACGCTAATCAAAAGTGTATATGAATAACGCGACTTATTCCCTATGCTATTTTCTCAGTTAAAAAGAATAAAACGTGACTATATTAACCGCGAAGAATTGCAAGATAAAAATAGAGTGATAAGCTTTAAAGTTTTCATTTCAACTTTGACAATCTCGTCGAAGTTACATGCCGCGCAAAATGTCGAAAAGTTTGTTCCCGTTTTCTCGAATTCTAATATTTAAGGTAACGGTATTTTCAGTGAAGTACAATTTGTTCCTGCAAGAATCGTTTCTGGAAACAAAAAAAGAAGTGAAGCGGGCACTTGTTTCAAGTTAGTACTCTTCCATTATCTTTGAGAAGAACGTATTCTGTTAAAGAGTTCTTCATTAAAAGTTGGCAAATTATCATTACCTACCTTTTCTGTACCTACTTTTGTTCAGTTACCTACCTTGATCATTACCTACCATGTTCATTACCTACAGTCGGCGAATGCATGATCGCCTGCGCTCTACGGAGACTCCTCCCTGCGCAACCGCGCCGCACTTGCAAAATTGGCGGTAATTCAAATTTGTGTTTTTTTTTTGGTGTTGTTTTCAATGAAATTCAGTAATTTGCTTAAGTATTTCATATTTTTTTCGTTTTATATTATTAATTTTGCCAGCTTTTTTATTATTATTATTTGCAAAAAAGTATAAAATAGACAAAAAATAACGCAAGTAAACGAGAAAAGCGCTCATAGGTTTATTAACATTTGAAAAACTGATCTCCGCGAAATGCAGAGGGTTTGTGATTGTCGAGTAATTGGGACGAGGCCGAAATATCAGACAATTTTGGATATGAGCCATTAAAAATTGACGTAAATTAGCTTGCGATAATCTCCAAACCAGCATTGATTCTCGCCGGATGTCACCAAATTAGTGCCACTCGCCTCCAAACTCGTTGCGGTATTTCGTCAGGTGCCTCTCCTGTATCTGCCAAAAATTTTATGGTTTAAAAAGAATTTTATTAACAATACATATTTATAAACAATGATGCTACAAAATTAGAAATATACAGAAGAAACAAAACAACTACGGAGATGAAAGAAAAATGGAAAAAATTAAATTTATGGTCCAATGTGCATGACAGTTGTACTTCTGAAAACATTCAGTTAGTTTGCAAAAATATAAATTTTGGTCGGTGACAAAGCTTCTGTACACTAATAAAATTTCATGCGTAACAAGCTTGCAGCTTGTGGCGACTAAGTCGCCTTCGTCAAATGTTGATTTTTACTGATTTTTGTTTTTTTTTTAATAGAAATGGCAATCATTTCTTTTCCCTATTTCTTTCAAGTTCTCGTGACCCTTGTGGTATCACAGGTAAAATGCGGTTCAAGCACATAGGTTCCGTTATCGGAACATATCGAAAATTGGTGCATATTGGACGTGATATATATTCACGTTTCAAACACGGAAGCGCGTGAATTATATGTGGTTAAGAAAAAAATCCGCATGCATGAATATCTCGTTCATCTTATATCGATGCATATATGTTTCATGTCAAAGCGAGCCACCTATCCGGCAGGCAAGGCAGTGTAAGCGCGCTCCATCTGCACGCGCGAGAGAGTGCGAGACGCCGAGACCTATTTCTCATCAAAAAATGATTTTTTCTGATTTTCTTTGATTTTTCGCATTATTCGTCCGTTTTTTCTCGATATTTTTGTAAAAATTATTTATATAGACGAATTTTGTAATACATACTCGGAAAATTCTCCGGAGTATGCCCATTTTCGTCAACTTTCGCTTTGTTATGACATTTTCGCTCTTTTTCGAAATTACCGATTTTAAACTGAATTCGATCGGGTTTTCGCCAAAAAAAATATTGTCATTAATGTAATTTTTGGATCTCCTTATCTTTTCAAACGCTCTTTTTTTCTCGGCGTATAATAATTGTTACAAATTTCAGAAGAGAACGGGACGGGCTTGGCACAGAGGAACAACGGCGTTGATAGAATGGATCGGTGAGTTGGTTTAAAAACCAAAAATACAGCTTGTATTCATGAAGCTTGTTTGAAAAATCGGAAAAGGAACATTTTTTCCAAATTAATTTTATTTGGCTCAATTTTTTTGTTGAGAAAATAAAAAATAAATTAATAATTGAACCAAAAATTCAACAACTAAATCTCTTTTGAACAGTTTTTGGCACTTAGAAGCAGCGAAACCTAGAAACACGGTGCTTTCCCGAGATTTTCCGCAAAATATTCTGTCGGGAAAATGTTCCGGACCTATTCACAAAACCGAAAAAAAAAAAAAGAAAAAACGGAAAAAAATTGCGGGAAAAATCGGAAAATGCTCCGATTGACCTGAAATTTTTGGGAAATATTAGAAAAAATTCTCCTGTGCACGCTCAAAAAATTTTGGACCAAAATATCGATTGTTCTGAAAATTTTTAAAATCGATATTTTCGTCCAAAATTTTTTGAGCGTGTACAGGAGAATTTGTTCTAATATTTCCCAAAATTTCAGGTCAATCGGAGCATTCTCCGATTTTCCCGCAATTTTTTTCCGGTTTTTTTCTTTTTTTTCCGGTTTTTTTCTTTTTTTCCGGATTTTTTTTCTGGTTTTGTGAATAGGTCCATTAATAAATTCGAAAAATTTTACGAAAAAAAAGTCGGACAATTAGAATTTCCGTTTTCCCATTCTGACCAAGCCTGTTATTCATTCCGCAATAAAATGCAGGGCAAGTATGCATTTTAATGATAAATTACAAAAAACAAACATCAAAATGTACTTTTAAATTATTTTATTCATGTTTCGCACAAAAATTGCCATCGCAATTACTGTAAAAACTGTATTAGAGCGGCATGCGCCTTTAATTTCTACTCTTTCTTTTGGATGTTGCTTCATTGCATGAATGTTTAAATTAGAGGCTGCAACTCTAATTGGCGAGTCACCGTATTTTCTTTACTCGGCAGTCGCGTACTACCTTTGCACCAAGATTCTGCAATGTTTGCCCCGGTATTGGGGAAACAGTGCAGAAGATCGGCACTATTTTTGCATGGCGTCTATGCAAAAATAGTATTACAATATCCCGCCCTGCCGTTCTATTTTTATATATCTGTTCAAATGACGGGTAATTAGAAGCTGGCGCGACGAATTTTCAGACTTTTTCCGAAAAACTATCGAAACAAAATTCGGGCTATTTTTAGCGAAAAGAAAACTCGGAAAACACGTAGGAAACGCAGTTTTTCAAAAAAAAAAAATGTTCCGAGTAAGCCTGCTGAAAGGCCCCTATAGATTTCTGGGTTTTTGGATATACACCACACCATTGTGGAGGGCTTTCAAGATACTCTTAAAACATACCTTCATTTTAAATACCCCGTAAGCATATTGATGTACTTTCAGGCTGCGACTGCTCAGCTCCAACAAGGATTCCGCAATCTGCTGAGCCAGCTCCGAATTTTTTAAATTTATTTCCTCAATAATTGTTTCAATACTAATAATTTTTTTGCGTTATTATTAATAAATGGTTGTTTCTGAAACTAGTAAAACGCGATAAAAGTTTCTAACAGACAACCATCTTAAAATCCAATGAGAGAAAAAGATCCGATTTGACAGAAACCTTTAAAATCCAAGCCTCCAAGCGCTTTTTGAACCGGGATCGGAACGTGCATGCTATATGCGCCTGCATGTATGCGCATGTGCGGGCACGTGGATGCATTAACCACATCTCAAAATTTCCCTATGAGTTCCACGCAGCGCGCTATATCCTTCATCCGCATTTTACCTGTGATAGTGGTTAGCACGTTTGAACGTCAATAGACAGGTCGCGGGATCGAGTTTTGTCGACTGCAAACTCGCGTGTGAGACACACAAACAAACACACAGACTAATCTAAAATTTTCTATATAAGAAAGATTTCCCTCAATACACTGCACCTTGCATCGGGAGACTAGATTCAAAATTCAGTGGAAATAGGCAATAGAGCGCACTTGCACCGCGTCTGTCTGCGTCTCTTATCTCGGCACACTCTCTCGCTCACTTTTTTTTGAAACAGATAATTAAAATGCATTTTTCAGCATTTTCTCGTTCCCTTTTTACAAAAATCGCTCTGTTGAATGGAAGTAAAAAATTTTAGAATGTTTTTAAAACAAAGTTTATCAAAATTGGTCAATAATTACTTGTACGCTGTCTATTTTTTGTTTTTCTTTCTTTTTTGCCGACATTTTTTAGCCAGTTTTGAATTTCTGTGTTGAAATCTTTTTTTCGAGTCTAGGATCGTTCTGGAATACGGGATTCGACAATATTTCTAATTTTCAAAAACGTTTTGGCACTTCAATCAACAATAAACAAGAAAAAAAAATTGAATTCGTATGTGATTTTAGCGATTTACATAAGAAAAATAATTGATATATCAGTTTTCAAGTTAAGCTAAAAAAGAAGAAATGAGATAAAGTACTCGTCGCACAGTTTTTCGTAAGTTTTGCATTGCAATTGTAAAATTATGGTTTCTCGCCAAACCAAAGGCTGGTTTTCGTTGAATGGCACGTAAAACTGTAAATTTCAGACAAAATAAATATTAATTGAAAGGGAAAAATAGAAAATATGAATTTTCGGATAAAAAAATGCCTGCGAAAATAGAAGAGCAACTAAAAATCGATAGAGTGCACGGAAGAATCGACCAATTTTCGAAAAATTTGATTTAAAAACACTCTAAAAAAAATTTGCTATCTTTTAACAGAGAGATTTTTCCAAAAATGAAACGAGATGATACTTTAAAATTCATTTTAATGCTCTGAAAAACATATTTTCAAAAAAAGTGAGCGAGAGAGTGTGCCGAGATACAAGACGCAGACGCGGTGCACGCGCGCTCTATTGACCAATTTCTCTGGTTTTTGAAGCGAGTCTCCCAATGCAAGGTGCAGTGCAATACCTAACAAAATTATATGATTATGACACATTTTAATATGTATTTGCACCCTGCATGGCTTATTTTTTTCAGAAAACGGTTGCTGCTGAAGAAACCGGAATGAAAGTATTAGGGATCAAAATGTCTGATTTGCCAAGACACCCACCGCGCATAGGGGCGAGGATCTGGCATCCAATGTTCGAAAGGGCATCGCCGCCATCGCAGCAAAGCTTGGAAACAGTGCAAAAGGCACAATCTTTGCATGTTGCTTCGCTGGCGGCTACTTTATTAGGAGTGTCAAGGTAATTAGTTTTTTTCCGCGCCCGTATAAGGTGGGAAATTTTAGAAATTGGTGGTTTTTTTAATTTTCAATTTTTCAGTTTTAAATTTTAATTTTTTTTTAATGAATCTTCAATCAACTCACCCTTCTCGTTCGCTTTCTTCTCCTTATTATTCTCTTCTTTTTTGTCGCTGGTGTTGCTGTTGTTGCCGCTGATGGTGTTGCCGAAGACGAGGCACTGTTAGCTGAAAACCATGAAATATTTATAAAGAAATTTGCTTTAATTTTTTTCTTTAAAGTTAATTTCGTTTCGATTTTAAACCGATAAGGTTTCGCTTCAATTAAAATAGTGTTACTATTTCTTTGAAAGAAATCGCAAATGCGAATCAATAAATAGACCATAATATTGCAAAATACTCACTGACACATTGCCGCTTTGCACTGCCACATTGCCTCCATCGCACACATTGCAGTTTTCTGTAATCAATAATTAATTGAAATAAAAAAATTTATTAACGCTTGCGAAAAAAAAATGTATGAAAGAGAATTCAATAAACGGAAAAGCAGAAGAATAATAATTACGAATTGATGTTTCGAAAAAACGATGACAATTCAAATTTGATTTTTCGCGCCGAAAAAGCGCGCCGCACTTGGCAAAACTGGAGGAGTCTCAATAGAGCGCAGCCGATCATGCATTCGCCGACTGTACCAAAATAGAATATGTTCTTTACCTACTTTTTCTATTACTTAATTTTGAAACTGGCAAAACCCGAAAATAGTGATCTGGGAGGATTTGAAATCCCCCTACATGAATATCAAAGAGATAGAGAAAGAATATGAGCAAATTAAGCAAAAACGGTCATGGTAGGTAAAGAGCGTTTTTGATTTTGGTAGGTAAAGATCATGGTAGGTAATGATCAAGGTAGGTTACTGAACAAAGGTAGGTAAAGAAAAAGTAGGTAATGATAAAATGCCTAAAAAGTTAAAAATTAGCGGAAAAAATAAAGGAAACATCGGGAATTGTTTCACTAGGGAATGCTGTAGGGTCAGGCTTTGAGAATTTTCTTGAAATTTGTACTTGGAGTTGTTTTGCCTCCTGAACACAAATCGCAAAAAGTTTGAAAATCAGCTCACCAAAATGCTCACGGCGCCCACCGTTTTTCACCGCTGTTGGAAAACACTATTTGGCATGCAGGAGAGGTCGATATTATGTATTCACGAACGAGGTGTGCAAACGACGCTCCAATGTTCCGCAATTTTTCCACTGTTCCGCAGTATTTGCTGCGAGACCGCAATGATAAACTGCGGAACATCGGATCGTCGTTTGCACAGCTCGTTCGTGAACATATGATACAGGTAAAGCGCGTCTAGCTTATAATAGGTGTATGCCAAATAAAGTCCTATTTTATGGCTTGAAATAAAGATATCTCGGTAAATGCCTGCAACTGTTACGCAGACTTTGGCAACTTTTACGCAGCTCTTACGCAACTGTTAATTTACGCGCTATGGGTTTCTGCTAAAGATCTGCTCAAAAGCTGCGCAACTAAGGGGCTACTACTGCTTTCACTTTGCTTTTCGTTCCTTTTCTCTTTTCTATTAGTAAATAAAACATACTTTTATAATTATTATTTTTATTTAAAAAAAAAATAAATAGCATTTAATACACTTTATTGTCATCTCAACAACAAAAGAGCCGTGAAGGACATGAGTGTGGGCGGTGGCTGAAAGGCGTCCTGTGAGAATGTCACGGCGGAGTTGGAGGAAGACGTAGTATCGTGCGTGATCGTCGACAATAGTGGTGGGTGTGGTCGGGTAGAATTTGACCTCGAAAGAGAACTCCTAGGGAAGGTCTGTAAAGTTTGTTTTGGGCTTTTAAATCAACTGGGAATCATCAGAAAACCAAAAAAAAAAGCAACCAACTTTTCAATTTCTTTAATATCTTCTTATCATTATACAACCAGTGCCTGATGCCTTCCTCTTTGTCGTAGAAGCAGAGAGAAAAGTAATCGCGTTCTTCGATCGACAAGTCGCTCGTCACCTGACGGAACAATGCTTCACCCTCGGAGCCGCGCTGAACGATATATTTTTTATTTTTGTTATTTTAAGCTTTACGCCCGTCCAAACAACTTACGTTAACCTCAAACTCCTTGTAAACTCCAACTGGCAGGCGAACTCGTGCCGCCTGCATTTTGGGATTTCTCGGGTGTTGACTGGGCGCCGGTGACGTGGCGGGTGGTGGATGGTGTTGTTGGTCGACGGGTTCTCTGTCTTTACCCTTTTGCTCTGGAAATTAGGAATTTATTCGGTGCTCTGCGGGAAAGAGAGAGAGAGAGAGCGCGAGAGAGAGAGAGAAGCTAGACGGTTATAGAAAACGCGGCGCGTCATCGGTGGCGCGCGGGTTCATTTGAATCGCAAAAATGCTCAACACTGAAATATTGATTTCCGTCCAAAACTTGAGAATTTTTTACATAATTTATCAAAATTTCAGGTCAATTAGAGAAAAAATTGTTTTTTCACTTATTGTTTTTGTTGTTCACGCTTTGAATATGCGTTTCTGAGCATTTATCAATGCACGGTAAGTTCAGCGGCAATGCGCCGAAAGCATGTGTGACACTTTTCAAAAGGGCGACCGGAGGGAGCTGGGCGGAAGCGTGCTTAGCGGGGGGATTTTTTTGTAATTAAAAGTCTAAATGTGATTCTAAAAAGATAAGAAAAGGTTACTGGGAGCCGATTAAACACTGAAAAAGCCTTTAGACTTTAAATCACAAAAAATTCCGTCACAAAGCAAGCTTCCACCCAGCTCCCTCCGGTCACATATTTGAAAAGTATCACACATGCTTCCATGAACTTTCCGGACAAAAAATAAATGCAGAATGAGATTAATATATGAAACAAATCAAAAGCGATGCGAAACCGCACAAAAAACGAAAAATAAAGAAGTTTTTTTGAATTGGGCAAAACACGGACCCGCGACATTTGGATTTGTAATCACGCGCACTACCAACTGAGCCACAGAGGACAGAAATCCCAGCAGAACAGAGTGCTTACACATGAATGATGAAGAGTGAAACAAGAGAAAAAGAGTGGCGACGAAGCCAGTAGGCTTGTATCTATTTAAATATTCGCGCAAAAAACATTTTCTTATTATTTATTAATCACATTTTCTTTTTTTTTCCTCGAAAATATTTTTTGAAAATAAATTAACCTTCCACGTTACCGAAAAACATAAAAATGTGAAAACAAAAAGACGCAAAACGCGTTTTTATTTGAAAAAAAGGAAGAAAAAAAAAATTATTTTGCGCTATAATGGATTCGTGGCGGAGTGACAATCACGTTATTATTCGAAAAAATGAAGAAATAACTGAAGAAATTAAGAGATGTTTCGTCTCACAGTTTCACGTGAAATGTCACTCCGTCACGAATCCATTATATAATGTGGAATTCGTGACGAGAATGTCTTTTTTCATCTTTTAATTTACCACGGAGTAAAAAAAATTAAAAATTGCAAAAAAAAAAGAAAAATACCGACGAAAAAACGGAAAATAACAAGCAGAAAACAGACGGGCGGTGCCAATGATTTTGTGTCGCCAGGTGCGGCGCGTGTCGCGTTTAAGATCTGCGTAACATCTGCAGCCTTTTTAAGATCTGCTTAACAGGTGTTGCAGCCTTCAATGTCTGCATAACATCTGCTACTGGGTTTAAAGGCTGTTTAAAATCTGAAAGGAGCTCTAAGTCATGCGCAAAAGCTGCTATAGCCTCTTAGATCTGCGTAACAGTTACAGGCGTTTACCGAGATTGCGGGAAGGCGCCTTCCACCCTCTTGCAACAGATTAGCGGTGGCCACGTTATGTGGGCGATCGTATCCATCAAAAAGGGAGCATGAGGGTTGATAAGGTCACGCATGAATATCTTTCTTATATTAGGTTGGGAAGAAAGATTTTGTTATGTTTTGAAAAAATTGTATGCAAAGAATAAGAAATCTAATGATTAATAGTATTTGACTTCCTTATCGACAACAGTCTGCCATCTGCCCCAAAACTTTGGCTTTTTGATGCAAAATATTGTCGGTAAATGCATGATCAGCCGCGCTCAACTGGACTTTTGAATTTGCAAGTGTGCGGCGCGCCTTTTCGAAGGGAAGATTCAAATTTAAGCTGCCATCAGTCGTTTGGCACTTTTTTTAAAATATTTATTTGCTGCATATTTCTTTCCTTTTTATTATTTAAAAAATGATACTAATTTTTTGTAAATTATTTATTGATTTAAGCAAACGCGAAAAGGGGGGAATACTGCTGTTGAGGAGGCGCAACTGCGACGTGCTGGTAAGTATTTTGCAAAAAATTGTAATTTAACTTATTTTTTGTTAATAATTATGCCAAATTATGTGAATTACTTAATTTTTCAGTAACCATGAAATAAAAAATTTGAATTCGCCCCAATTTTGCAAGTGCGGCACGGTTTCGCATAATTTTGTCAATAGAGCGCGGCTGATCATGCATTCACCGACTATATAACAAAGGCCAATTTTCGACATCTCTTTTTCCTTTGAAATCAGTTCCATCAAGGGATCGTTGCATGTCCGAGAACAAGTGATAATCAGTAGAGGCAAAGTCTGGGCTGTACGGTGGGCGAGCAAGAACTGTCCAGCTGAACGTTGACAGCAGTGACTTTGTTGTTTTAGCCACATGTGGTCTTGGCGTTATCGTGGAGGTATTGCACTCTGTGATATTTGAGCGGGGAGAGTTTAAGCTGGGCCTTGGCATTTTGCAGTTGGGCAGAGTAGTACTCGGCCGTGATAGTTTTGCCTTCGTCCAGAAGTTCCAAGTGGTGCGCGTCATGGATAGACCACCATACAGACAACCCAGAGCGGGAAGCATCGTCAATGGAAAAGTCCTTGTTCTCGAATTTTCCAAGCAAAATGCGAATTGTATTTTCATGAGGGTCCTTGGCCTTATATTACTGCGTCGCGAAAACCAGTCAGAGCGCTCGTGTCTTGCGGCTGTGGTCTCGTCGCGATCAGCGCGTATACGGTAGTTTTTTACGTTCTTTTTTGAATTGTTTTTCTGTTTTTGCATTGTTTTCGTTTTTTTTTTTTCGTAAAAAAACTACCGTATACGCACTGGTCACGGCGAGACCACATCCGCAAGACACGAGCGCTCTGACTGGTTCTCGCGACGCAGTAATAAGCTTGCACCAAATGGCGATGAACCTCCTGCACTTTAAAGTTGGATAAAAACAAAAAGAGAATGACATGTCGTAGGAGATTTCGGTGAGGACGGAAATGGTCCATGGGATATGAGAGAGAGAAGCAGTAGAGAACAGTGGATGTTATTGCCAACAAGGTAGGTTTCTTATATACCCAGTATAATGACCTTTTGGTTTTTGTCGTGTTCTGTCACGAGCTATGGACAAAAGCAAAACATAACAAAAACTTTCTTGCCAACCTAATATCATTTATTGGGACGGAACGAAAAGAAAAAATGACAACGAGAAGACAAGATGGCGAATGAAGATGAAGAACAGGAGAAAAACAAGTGTGAAACAAGAAAGAAAAAAAACAAAATGGAAAATTCACCCTCAAAATTATGGTGAGTCGGTGAGCTGGAAATTCGAAGCTTCTTCGGTGGTGCATCCGTCCGGCTTTCCTTCCTTCATCAAACGAGCTCGGAACTTCTCCAATGTGTCCCATCGCAGGTGCTGACTGCACACGCTTCGCGCCTGAAGAAGTTGTCAGTTATGCACATTGTGTTCATAGAGTATTACCTGACACGGATCCGAAGAGTTGGTGACGATGTCGTAGTGATATGACCGTAGACTTTGGCTGAAAATGACAACTGAACAATATTCTTTTGAAGAACTGCTAATTACAAGGCACGTCCGATGCTGCTGTTCACGATTCGAATTGCAGCGCCTCGGCAACCACGACGTCTTCTGATTTCAGCATCCGGATCGGAGACGTTCAGTGATTTGACAAATCTGAGAGAAAGAGCTGTTCTGGAAAAATTGAAACAATTTACCTGTCAGTGGATGAGACGGGGCCAGTGAGAAGAACGTCCTGAAGGTGTACTCAAAGCGCATCGAGTCCGAAATCTGAAAGATAGAAATTTGCTGTGCAGTGAAATGATTCGTCTTACCAACAATAACAAGTAACATTGCGACATTATCGTTCAGCACGTAGAAAGTTACATCGCCGTTTCGTCGAATAGAGAGACGAAAAGTGACACTCCAGATTTTGTGAGAAGGAGGCATGCTCTGTAAATATTGCTGCATGAGCAGTTACGGAGTGTCATGAGCAGGCTTTCTCGGAATTTTCCGATTCCGGTTCCTAGGCAGTTTCAGTTCCGAAAAAATTCCGATTCCGTTCCGAGACAAAATCATCCTTATACAGTCCGTTCCATAAGTATAGCGCCCCCTTCGAAGTATTCTACCTTGGCACGCCCGGGCAAAATTGCAACATGAAACCTAAAAAAACGGATTCAGCATGCAAAAGTACCACGGAAATAACTTTTGTGCCTGAAGATATCCATGAAGCTGATAGATGTATGAAAAAATGGCTCCTGCAACCGTAACATAAGTATAGCGCCCCCCACGGAAATTTTCAAAAAATCAAGATTTATAATAAAATTAATACTTTATTGACGTTCATTAGACGTAACCAGATTGTAAACACAATTTGGAATACAATTAATAGGCTTTGGGATGTACTGGATGATCTTGTTCACGAATTCATGCTCTTTTTGCTTCCACTCGTACAAAGGTCCAGTTTTCATAAAATTGACAAAGTTTTATTGCCTACTCTGGGCAGAAAATCTTTGCACAAGCTTTTCTCAGGTGTTCTCCATAAGATTCAAGACGTGTGCACACCCAGAACATAGAAAAATGTCGACATTTTTAGATTTAAACAAGTCCAAAGTCTAGATACTCACATGGATTGCAGCATTTTTCGCTGAAAAACAAAACAATACCGGTTGAAAACACGTCGGAATAGTAATAGGTGGTTCTCGATGACTTCCTCATACTCGGAAAAGATCATCCGAGTGGAGACAAACGTTAGGTCCAACTATCAAGCAAGTGAAAATACTCCCTTTATCAGGCATAATGAACATAGGTAATGTAACAATCCGAACCGTCTCCATTTAAGCTTTTAACCCCAGAAAAGATTATCTAAGTTCCTGATTCGAGTTTTGTAGCAACTAGCTAGCAACATTTACCTCATTCAAGTTTTTAGAAAAACTTTTATGCGTGAACTCAAAATCACGGATCTTGAAAGAATCGGTGAGTCGTGAAGCGGGCTTCATAACTTACTGGACAGGGTTTGGATCCATGTCATTGGCTCTCCAGATGCTCTGTTTGAAAGCATTGTGGTTCAGCTCTCGTTTCATAGCAATGCAAGTCTTTATTGAGTTCGAAGCATGTCGTATGATGTTTCACCTTGTCTCTTTGGTGGTGCTCCAGACTTCGTAGACTGCTTATAACGGCTCGGATTCTTAATAAAAATGTTAATTCACTTTTTTGAACACTTCGAGTGTTGTGTAATTACTCAATTTGACCTTCCGGCTGATTTGTAGGCGTCAGATTGGAGTTTTTCGACGCCAGAAAAGTGTTTTCCACGAAACATGGTTGAATTATTCACAATATAGACAAAAATATGAGAACTAAAACCACATGTTATTTAAAAGCGCATAAAGCATAAAATTGAAACAATCCAGGCACAGATTTCTCATTAATATGCATTTTTAAGAAATTTCCGAGGGGGGCGCTATACTTATGTTACGGTTGCAGGAGCCATTTTTTCATACATCTATCTGCTTCATGGATGTCTTCAGGCACAATATCACAAAACGAATATTTCCGGGGTAGTTTTGCATGCTGAATCCGTTTTTTAATATCCCATGTTGCAGTTTTGCCCGGGAATGCCAAGACAGATTACTTCGAGGGGGGCGCTATATTTATGGAACGGACTGTATATAAAATTCCGTTTGGGTCTGTAACTAGGTTTCTTGGTGTGTCTGTTTCCAAACTGCATGGCGGAAGCGAACTGAGCGCCCGACACCAACACAAAAACTCGAACTCCGGTCTTTCGCTTACTGGGCAAGCATTTAACCACCTGCGCCACAGGGCACACGCAAGAAATGAATAAAAAATAAATTTAAAAGAAATATGAAGAAGAAAACATTTTAGAAATGAAAGGTAATCAAAAGTAGCTTTTGATGCAGCCAGGCTTGTGATTTCTGAAAATAATGTTTTTCTGTCGAAATTGGGCCACGAAAAATCTTATTTTTTTGTTGGAAAAATTCGACCATGTCCGTGACACAAATTTCCTATTTAAAACACGAGTCTACGTATTTTTCCTCGATTTTTTAAACTTTTTTGTGGATAATTTAAGATTTTATGGGCCTATTCAGGTTCATTTCCGATTTTTCCGATCGGAAATCGGTACGAGAATTTTCAATTTCGGAATTCCGACGGAAGTGCGGAAGAAAATTTTTGATTTCCGAGAAAGCCTGGTCATGAGCATACCGTCTTGAAAAGTTGAACGAAGACGTTCGTCATCTGTGCATCGCGTGGACAAATTCCGAGTGGCCGCACATCTGGAACGAATTCCTCTTCCTCTTTGTGGAACTTCCTGATTGGGATCGGAATTTTTTGTCTGGAAATTTTACGAAACTTAGTATATCTGTCGCTCCTTTCGGCTTCTTCGTCGAACGCTCTCCGACAAAACTCTAGCCCAGGACGATCAGGATTTCCAAATGCTCACCAAGTTTGCTAACGGTAACTCGCTTCCCATTCCAACCAAGGTGCATCGTCACCCGTGTTCTTCTCGTTTTCGTCCTCTTAAGTTGCAGTTCGACAACAAGCAAGATCGTGATGTCTTCATCAAAGGTTTCAACAAACTCCGACACACCGACCCCGCCATCGCGACCTTACCATGCCCGAGTTGGATACATTGCGTGCCTCCCGGAAGTTTGTCTACGACGAGAACAAAAAAGCTGGAGTGACTAAATTCATCATGTCGGACATCAACTACAAGGTAAATGATAAGCCACGTCCTTTTCAATAGTCGCCTGTCATCCACTTTCATCGTCTTTTTCAATTCCCCATTCATCCACGCGTAATGCTTTTTGCCTATTTCTTCTCATCTTTCTTCTCCCCTACACTGGTGAACCGCGCGCGGGCCCGCGGCGGCTACGCAGACGCTACGGGCCCGCCAGCGTTTGGGTGCCCTCGCTGGCCGCTGGCGGGCCCGCGGCGGCTATGATATTTGGTAGGTGACTGACAGGTTGAAAATTTTTTGTTTCCAATGGGTTTACATGTATAAATGAATTATGGTTATTTTTAATCATGTAAAATTGCGCATAGGACACTAGTTAGTTGAGTTTTTGGTCGAAAATACTGACATTTATTTTCAAAGCGCTGGCGGGCCCGCTGCGGGCCCGCGACGGGCTCGCCAGCGGCCAGCTGACGAGCGGATGGGCGGAGGATGGTAAACTGTCTCAAGAAGATTTATCAATGTTTTTTCCTAGTTTTATGTGAATAATATTGCACACAAAGCTTTTTTAGTAGACTTTGTTTGAAGAATTGGACATGACCGACCTCGGAAAAGTTGCGGAAAAGTTGCATAAACGTTTCGTTTGTTTTCGTATTTGTTGAAGAAATTTCGCTCTAATTTGAGAAGTGTTTAATTTATACGAAAAAGGGGGGGGGTGGATAGCGCAGCCGGTAGTGGTGACCGCCGCCGTTCCAGAGGTCACAGGTTCGATTCCTGCCCTCACCCCACGGGTTCACCCAGCCTCTAATTGGGTAGTAGAGAAATCTACGAAGATTGCTCGGTCATTTCCTTAGCCATGAATTGACTTAAATAATGTCTGGCTCTGAACGGTACACCACCAATCGTCCGCCTACGCAGAAAACCGTGATCCGCAGTACCTTCGGTACTTGAAGAACGGATCGACTTTGTAATCTTTGTTGTTGTTGTGTTAAGGCAACTTTAGTCGATTAGTTATCTTTCTTATATTTGTTACGCTTTTCAACATGTCCATCTGTTCGCTTTGAAGGGTCAAGTTTAATAGGATTTCACGTTTAATTCTTCTTCAACAAAATTTTCGATAATTATTTTGTATCGAAAATAGTTTCGATATTTTATCGAAAAATCGAAAATAGTTTCGATATTTTCGAAAATTATCGAAAACGGTTTCGATGAATTCCTTGATAATTTTCGAAAAGGAAATGTTTCATTCTGCGAAGTTATATTCAAGACAGTTCTATTCCGGACAGCATGTCAGTGCAAAAACGCCCCAATCAGACTCAACGTTTGATGAATCAAATGTGTTGCGTACATGTCGTAAAATAAGGGGTATCTGCGGGAAAAACAACATGTTTTTTATTTTGTTTTCGCGGAACGTACGCAGCGAAATGAACCCGCTTAATAATCGAATTTCATAATGGACCATTTTATAGGAGAAAAAATTGTTTTTTTCATGTTCCAAGTCTGTCAAACTAGCCCCACGGCCGCTTTTAAGACCGAGTATGATGAAACATCTCTGTATTGTCGACCCGCCAAAATGATCAAACGCGCTCCGCTGAACTCAACGATTTGCGATTTTAATTTTGGTCCCGAAATTATTTCAATTCACGTATAAATTCAATGTGAAATAAAATAATTTGGAAACCAAAATGAAAATCGCATCCCGTTTAGTTCATCGGAGCGTGTTTGATAATTTTGGCGGGCCGACAATATTTTTCGTGTTCTTTTTTTGTCGTTCTTTGTTCAACTCTGCAAATGCATTCTTACATGACGTGAATTAAATTTATGTCTTGTGAGTGATTCGTATTTATAAACACAGTATTTGCTCTAATAGAAGTGCACTTTCAGTAACAAAGTTTACAGTATCTACTAACAATAGTTTAGCAGCCTTTATTAAAATTTACGCCTCAATTAGCAATTACGTAGATTCACACAATTTTCTGTGTTTTCTAATTATTACAGTTTTACTAAAAAAAAGTATACTAGTTCTTCTAAAAACCGTGTAATATCGGATGCTAAAGAGACCTTAATCGCATTTTAGCGAGACTTGTTTTTTTCCAAGCCCTCTAAATGTACTATCAATAGCCAGTTCACGTTGGCGCAGCAGGCTTGACATCCTATAATACTGCTATTACCGCTTTAATGGGGTTATTCACGAAATGGCAAAAAATGGCCAAAAACGGCAAAAAACTGCGCGAAAACTCGGAAAATGATCCGATTGTTCTGAAATTTTGGGAAATGAGGGAAAAAACTCTCCCGGACATTACGCCAAAATTTCAGACAAAAATATCGATTTTAAGCATTTTCAGAAAAAAAATCAATATTTCTTTAAAATTAATAGTTTTGTTTGAAATTTTGGGGTAATGTCCGGGAGAGTTTTTTCCCTCATTTCCCAAAATTTCAGATCAATCGGAGCATTTTCCTAGTTTTCGCGCAGTTTTTTGCCGTTTTTTGCCATTTTTTGCCATTTCGTGAATAACCCCATAATAACGATGGCAATTGGTGTCAGCGGATTGACGTCGAAAATGAGTTGAGCGCAGGCTAATATCGCTCAATATGCCAATTTTAAGGCGATCACGTGTGATTTTTATTTATTTTTTCTGTTCGTTTCAGTTATTTTATACTCATTTTTGGTCTTCAATCAGAAATATTTCAAAAATAACAACGGAAGCAAAAAATACTGCGCAGTTATTCGTGATACAAGAGGCGCGCAGCATAGTTGCCAAATCTTGTGCCCAGGTTGCAAAGTGGGCGGAGCTCAACATTTTTAAATCATTTTTGCCAAAAAATATCCATTTTTCTATTGTGAAAACAAAAAAGTTGCAACGCGGTGTTTGCGTACTTTTAAAATTCAAATGAAAAGGGGAACAAATCTCTTCATTTCCCATGCTATTTCTCTTATTGTCGTTTGAATTTCAAAAGTACGCAAACACCGCGTTGCAACTTTTTTGTTTTCACAATATGTTTTATTGCCGTTTTTAAGCATTTTTCTTTCTTTTAATTCTTAATTAATTTTGCTCACATATGCCCGATAAATTTTTGAAATTTGTTTTGTTTCAGGTGCCAACAGGACAATGGAAAATTGACACCGCCGACGTCGGTAAGATTTTTTAAAATCCTTTTTTACTGTCAAAAATTAAGAAAAAAGTCCTAAAGAAAGAAAAGAAATGAAATTTACGAGCGAATCTAGATAGGTTATGCCCTAAATATGATTTTGAATGAATGCGGCACCTCAGGTATCGAGTCAAACTTTTCTGATCGCATTTCAAACCTTTTCAAACCTTTTCAAGACAAACGTCGCTCGTCAAACTTTTCTGAGCGCTATTCAAACTTTTTCAAACTTTTGTTGCCGGCACAAGTTGGAAATCTTTTTTAAACTTTTTCAAACTTTTTCAAACCTTTTCAAACCTCGCTTGCGGCCGTATACGGTTTACAAATTGTCGTCAGTTCCGCAGTTTGGGAACTGCGTACTAAATGAGAGTGTGCAAAAATAAGAAAGGGCAGACTCTTTTAACGCCTGCGCGCGTTTTCATATTTTCGAAAATTATTTTGCGCAGTTTTTTCTTAATTTATTTTTTCTATTCTCTCATCTCATAATTTTTATTTTCCCGGAAAAATTAAAAATACTCCAAATTACTCAAAACGTTGCTTAAAATACCCGATCTTCGGGCGATTTTAGGCAATTGTTGTTTCTCTTTGTTGAAAATTTTGAGTCTTTGATTTTTCTCATCTTTATCTTTATTAAGCGTTGATAAATATTTGTAAGTATTGTGTTTTCAATCGAGTTGCGACACCAAAACGTGAAACCTTGCTCACTTTTTTTACGCAAACATTAAAAATGCACTAAAATTTAATGTTCGCTTGAAAAAAGTGGGCGGAGTTTGACCTCCTGACGTCGTAACTCGATTGGGAACACAATATTGTGGTTTTAATCGAGTTGCGACATCAAACCGTAAAACCTCGCCCATTTTTTTCATGCAAAAATTCATGTGTACTAAAATTTGATATTCGCGTGAAAAAGGTGGGTGTTTCTTGTTTTCATGATGAAACTCTAATGAAAACACAATACTAAATGAACTTAGCGTTTTAAGGCTTCGCAACATCTCGAAACCGGGTATCTCGTAGCCAGACATCTCGAAACCGGGCATATCGATATCGCGTTAACAGTGGACGTGAAAAGTGAAAAGGTGAGTATTTTTTTTTCCAGAATTCTTTTAAAAAATAAGCAAAAAATGCACAAACGCCAGTTCGTCACAAAAACATTGTTTCCCAAGAATTAAATTACTTTTTAGAACATTAAAAGCGAACAAAAATTCAAAATATTCCCTTTTCAATATAAAAAATTAGGTAAAATTCAATTTTAAATTGATTATGGGCCTGCGCAGATGAACTTTTCCTGACCTGCGTTGAAAAGTATCCAGGAAGAAATGACAGGAAAGTTCATCTGCATAGGCCCATAATCATTTTAAAATTGAAATTTGCTTAATTTTTTTTGTATTGAAAAAATAATATTGATTTTTTACTCCCTTTATTGTTCTAAAAAGTAATTTATTTGTAGAAAAAAACTGATAAGGTAATTTTCAAACTATAATTCCGCTTCCAAATTAAAAAAACATGGAATTTTTTCACAATATCACAGCAAAAAAGTGGTTTGCCACTAAATACATTTTTTACCACAATTGCGCGTAATAGTATAGTCGGCGAATACATCATCAACCTCGCTCTACTGCAAAATTCCTGTAAAACAGTGTTGCACATGCAAGATTAACTCGAATTCTAGTTTATATACTTCTTTTTAACGAAAAATTACGTATCCACGACGAATTGCAGGTAAAATAAAAACTGAAAAGTACCGTAGAGCGAGGCTGATGATGCATTCGCCGAGTATACATCCGTGTGAGATTTGCGGAGTAAATCGTTTTCTGAGATCGGATAAGTTTGAAATGTAGCACACTGTTCAAACTTAAAGTGTTTCCATCACTGGACTGTATAAAAATTCTGATTTTAGAAATTGTTTAAAAACTTTGTACGTAGCATTAAAAATTAGAGAAAAAAATGTATTATTTACAGGGCTCCTCAACATCGGCTGGTGGCGTCTTCTTCAACGGGAAAAAAACAACAACCGAGCACAAGGAAGCATCAGGCAACATCCGCCGAAATTACTTTGCGAATTTTTTTGTCTTCTATCTTACTGCCTTAATACGTATATTTTTTTTGTTACCGGAATAAAGTTTGAAATACAGTGAAAGGCGTCAATCAATAATGCTGATTCAGCAGCCATCATTAGCCTGCGCAGCAGGCTTTTTGAGAAACAAAATCGGAACAATTTTAGAATTTCAAACTTTTAAACTTTTTCAACCCTTTTCATGCCGTCCTCAAACTTTTTCAAGCCATACTTAATCCTTTTGAAGCATTGCTTATTTGTTACATGAAAAGGTTTGAAAAAGTTTGAAAAGGGATCAGAAAAGTTTGACTCGCGATACCTGAGACGCCGCTTCTTTTTTTTCCTGTTTGAGTAGGTTGAAGGTTCACCTATCTTTTTGACTTAAAAAAGGAGTAACTCGCATAAATAAAATTGCTAAAATAAAATAAAAAACATAAACTAATTTTGGAATAAAGTTTAAAAAAACCATCGCTGAATGAACTCTAGCGCCGTTTTTACCGTTTTTTATTGATAAAACTTTCAATATCTAAGTTATAAGCAGAATAATGTAGAAGCTTTTTTTTGCTCAACATTTTTGGAAAAAAGAAAAAATAAGCATCGTCAAAAAAGATATTAAGGCGTCTTTTGTTACGAAAAAAACAACTGTGATTTTTACACCATGATTTCAATTGTGCTTGTTCAAAATTTATTTTTTACAATAAAAGTAAAGCAAAAACAAATGTTTTCATTTTGTGTGCTTGCAAAACTAGAGACACAGAGACTTGAGAGAGACGACCTCGGAAATTTCATTTTGACAAATAATTTTAAAAACGCAGACTCCAGCCGTGTGCATCTGTGTCCGTTCGAGATTTCGTGTGTGTGAAGCGTTTTCTCAGCGCCTATTGGACCGATTTGCATCAGACTTGGCGAAACAATTTTAAATCCAAGTGACACAAGGCTGCCGATGTTTGGCACAAATCGGTTAAGTTTTAAGTGTAGCATAGTGAAGGCAATTGGAGTATTTGTACCGTTAAACCGGGGAAATCCATCAAAAATGTTCTAGTAAAAATAAAAAAATATGAGTTTTGAGTAATATTTCTGCATTAAATGTTGTCAAGCATTGAAAAAAAGATATTCTTTTCATGAATAAACGAGTCTATTTATAATTAGCGAAAATACTCGAAAAAAGGAATTGATTGTAACGGTCATGAAGCACAGAATCATGAGTCGGCAGAGAGCAGACGCGCCGACGCATAACTGAATATTCATACAAAGGAGGCCCAAAATTAAATGACATAAAAATTAACACTATTTTGGCTTTATTTGTAAGCATTTTCACGTTTGATGCTCATGCCCCTGTGATAGTGGTTTTTTTTTTCGCCTTTCCTCGAGCCAAAACGTATATTTTTCAATGTCCTTTGCAAATAATTATATATTTTTAAATTTTGAATTTCAAATGATTAAGGAAAAAATAGAATTGAACAGAATTTGTCTCATACAAATTAGAGCGCTTTGCCTAGTTAATATTTAAAAAGAAATTATCATCCTCCGGGATGCCGCACTTACCGCCGCATCTCTTACATAGCGAAATTTACTGAATTTTCAGATACGTGCAACAATGGTATGTGGAGGTGGATGATCAACGCTTAGAAGAGTGGGACAACGAAAGCGAGGAATTTTGTGATAATAAAAATAATTTTTGTATTAATTTTTTTTTTCAATAAAGAGCTATAACAGTAGAAACAGTGTTAGTTTTGATTAGAAAATATAAAATTAAGAAAAAAGAAAGTAAGGAGACACCCCCCGCGATGTAGCAGCTAGCGAGCCGCTGGCGGGCCCGCCACGGGCCCGCTGCGTACACCACGCGTGTACTCTTTTAGCTGTCAGCGGTCCGCTGGCGGGCCCGCTGCGGGCTCGTGGCGCTTCACCAGTGTACCTGCCATGTCTTCATCCTCTTATCCTATCTCTCTCTCGCTATCCAACATCCGAGGCACCGCGAACCTGACCAAAATTCGAGCTCTTACCGATTTCTTTCGATTTTCTAATTTACATATTCTTGCTTTAACTGAAACTTTCCTTGACGACACTGTTCCTTCTAGTCTCTTCACTGAACATGACATCTCTATTCTCAGATGTGACCGTTACTTGGCAGCCAATTCCAAGGCCCGTGGGGGAGGTGTTGCTTTCCTCTTCAAACCTCCTATATCTCTTATTAAGTTGAATATCAATTTTGAACATCACTATTCCTATCACAGATCTGAAATTCTTGCTTGCGCTATTAATGCTTCATTCCTCAGGTCTCCTGTCTACATTTATCTAGTTTATCGTCCTCCGGATATCTCCTATGCCGAAACCGCCGCTCTTATCTCTCATTTAGACTGCACTATTTCTCTTTCGTCATGTATACTTCTAGGAGACTTCAATTTTCCATATCTTAAACATAGCCACCAGTTTTCACAATTTTTAGCTTCTCGTAGTTTGACTCAAAATGTAACATTTCCTACTCGCATCACAGCCAACTCTTCGACAATGTTAGATCTAGTCATCTCATCACAGGATACTCCCGTATATGATATTCGCTCCGAACCTCCTTTGCTAAACTCTGATCACCTCTGCGTCAATTTCTCAGTGCGAACCAACAAGTCTAATCCTACCGATCAGGCTTGTGCGGCAATGGTCAGTCGGAAAAGTCGAAAACGGGATTTTGTTTCCGAAAATTTTTTCGGAAAAATTCTTTTTCGACTTTTGTTTCCGAAAAAAAGGTCGGAAATTCGGAAAAGTTCGGAAATACCAAAAATTCACTAGTTTCTTTTGTTGTTTTAATTTAATCAAGAATTTTATCATGAAACTAAAACGCAAAACTAGTAATACTGTTTTATAAGTTGTCACATAGTTTCCGCCCTTTTTCGAAATTCCAAGTTATTTTACTTTATAAAAAGTGAAAATAACGATTGAAATTTTGGCAAGGAAGCGGATTCTATTTTCAAACATCATGCAGCTTCCAAGTTGACAAAATTATCAAAAGACTATTATATGTACTCTGGAAATCAATTATTATTGTTCAAAACATGTTTCCCCTAAAGCTGTATGAACTTCGAAATCTAGCTCCCCCCACAATTTTCTTGATACATAATATTCATAAAACAAAAGTTGAGACCCCGCTCACTTTTTTGTAGGAAAAATTTAAATCACGCTAGAATTGATTGAAAACACGTTAGCTTTCGAAAATTATCGTTCAGTTCGAGATATGATTGCCACAGGGAACTAATTACTGCTTTTGAACTTTTGAAGCTTCGAAATACCTGATTTCACGTTTAACTAAACATTTACCATTTTTCATAAAATGATAACATACAAAATTGCTTCAATCTTTTGAAACCGTAAGGAAAAACAAGAAAATAAGCAAAGCAAATGCCGAAAAAAAAAGAAGAATAACCCTAGTGATAGGACTAGAAAAAAATTTTCAGCAATCGGCCGGTTTTTAGTCATGTTTGCCTATTTCCGATTTTCCGAGTTTTTTCGGAAATATTTCCGTCGGAAAAGCTTTTCCGAAAAAATTTTCGGAAACGTTTTCGACGGAAATCGTTTCCGAAAAATGTCGGAAATTTCGGAAATCCGGCAATGCCGATTTCCGTTTCCGCACAAGCCTGCTACCGATCCTTCTAGCAACATTTTACCCTCTAGACTAAACTAAACTGGTGAAGCGCCACGGGCCCGCAGCGGGCCCGCCGCGGGCCCGCCAGCGCACCGCTGACAGCTAAAAGAGTACACGCGTGGTGCACGCAGCGGGCCCGTGGCGGGCCCGCCAGCGGTTCGCTACCTGCTACATCGCGTGGGTGACCCTTTTCTTGCTTTTTTTTCTTTATTTGATATTTTCTATTAGAAACTAACACTGATGTTATTAATAAGACAGTTTATTGAAAAACAGAAAATAAAAATTTAGAAAAATATTAGATTATCACAAAGTTCTTCGATGTCGTTGCCCGAATCATCTCATCGTCGATCGTCCGAATCGAGATGTCGCACGTGTCTGAAAATTGAATAAGTTTATTATGTGAGAGCTGGCGCTAAATACGGCATCCCGGAGTTTTTAAAAACTTTATTTCCACAAGTAAATGGCGTAGAGTTTCATGTTATTTTAAAAAGTACATAAAAAAAAGTTTCCAAAACAGTTGAAAATAACTCTTTATATTTTTTTCAACTCTTTTTAAGCCGTAGAATGTCAAATAAGTCAAGGAAGACCGATAGTTGCCTATAATTGCCACGGACTTCTTAGAATCACTTGAAATGGTACGTGGTTTAACTGGGCTTCTAAGGTTTTCTATATTTTTAGGGAATATCGTTGTTAAAAAGAAATATAGCGTTATTTTGTGTCATTCCTATTTTATTCAGTTCCTTTCTTCATAAGCATTTTTCCAAATTTGATCTGCGCAAAAATCACCTAAATATTTCGCACCAGAACTTGGTCGCTCCAAGCCCCGTGACTTTGAAAATTTTTGGGCAAGTTTTGTGCCAATCGGCTTTTTTTCCACTACGTACCGATGCAGATCCTAGGCCATTTTGAGAAATCTTCTCTTCCATGAAAGAAATCCTGGATCTATTTTGAAAATGAAAGCCAAATGAAAAATCGGCTCAATAAATATTGTATTTCGTTTAATTTACTACATTTTTTAAAGTTGGTTCAAATCGGTGCGCTACCGGCTTTAGGAAATTTGTTAAAGGTAGTCGAGCAAAAAATAACGGATTTTCGCTTCCATTTTCAGTTTTTTGTACTTTTCTGGGAAATAAAGGTCTAAATAAAAAATCGGCTCGCTAATTATTTTTCTTAATTTAATTTGCTAAGTTGACACGATATTACGCAAACACCGCGTTGCAATTTTTTGTTTTCAACATATGTAATACAATTTATTTTGCTCTTTTTTCGCAAATTTCAACAAGATTAAAACTTTTCAAAACATACCGATTGGCCAGATGAATTCGATTTTTCCATAGCAGCCTGGCGTCTTTACCACCTGAAAATAATAAATATCTCAACAAAAAACCCATAAAACGTACTTTACAAACTTCCTCGTTTTTCAGGCGGATTTTAACATCCGCCGACCGCAAAATGTTGCCATTTTGATTCGTTTTCCCTCTGAAAACACAAACAATTAATTAAAAATGAAAAATAATGATAAAAAACGGTAGAAAAACACGTAAAATTGAAGTTGTTTGACAAAAAAATATTGAAAAAGTTAAGCCCCGCCCACTTTGCAATCTGCGGCACACAATTTTGCAATAATGCTGCGCGCCATTCGTTTCACGAAAACTGGGTAATACTGACTTTTTACGTTAATATTTTTGATGAGCAACCAAAAAGGGGTATAAAATCACAAAATTTAACATTAAAAAAAATTAATGTACACGTAATCGCTTTAAAATAGTCAGATTGAGCGATGTTAGCTTGCGCTGAACTCATTGTCACCGTCAATCCGCAGTACCCGATTGTCAACGTTATTAAAACGGTAATTTCAGTATTATAAAATTTCAAGCCTGCTACGCTGACGTGTACTGGATATTGACACAGCATTTAAGAGACTTGTTAAAAAAGGAACGCGATAAGGATAAGGCGATGAAGGCTCCCTTACCGGCTTGACTCTTTTAGCAGCATCGATTATAGTTTTTATAGAAATATTTTTTCTATAAAAACTATAATCGATGGAAAACACGGCTCCCCGACGATTCGCAACCCGACGCTTCGAAACCGCGTCATTCCGCCACTCACGTAGATTTCAAACCGCGACATTTCGAAACACAGCAGTTCCAAACCGCGGCAAACAGAATTTACGCGCTCTTGATACCCGTCAATTTGCAACCCGATATCACGCAACCCGTTATTTCGAAAATTCGCGGTATAAATATCGAAATGACGCGGTTTCGAAGCGTCGGGTTGCGAATCGTCGGGGAGCCGAAAACACATATAATGGATTCGTGGCGGAGTGACATTTCACGTGAAACCGGGAGACAAAAAATCTCTTAATTTCTACAGTTATTTACTTCTTCATTTTTTCGAATATTCTCAGTACGGAGCGCTGCAAACGCGCTCCCTTCGCACAGTGATGGATGCGGCCACTGGCGACGAGAGAGTGCAGAAAATTGAGAGAGCCGTGGCCGATGTTTTGCTCTGATTTCTCTAAACCTCACTGCAAATGCATGCGAAATTCATTGTTCGATTGGAGCGAGTTATCAGCACTTTATACCGAGTATAAAAACGTAAAAAAAATTGTCCCTCCGCTATGAATCCATTATACAACCATTGCAATAAGCCGGAATATCTACATATTTGCTAATGTATGCTGAATTTTTAATAAAGGCTGCTACATTATTTTTAGCAGGTACTGTAAGCTTCGTTACTGAAGCTGCACTTTTTTTAAGAGAAAATACAGTGTTTATTGTGTTTTCAATCGACTTGCGACATGAAAGCGCGAGACTCCGCCCACTTTTTTTTGTGCCGTTCTGTCTGAGTCTCTTCAAATATCACTGTGTTCGCGTGGTCGCGCACAAATAAGTGGGCGGAGTCTCGCGTCCTCATGTCGCAAGTCGATTGGGCGGAGTCTCGCGTCCTCATGTCGCAAGTCGATTGAAAACACAATATAGATGTGAATTATTCACAAGAAATGAATTACATTCAAGCGAACGAAACTCGTAGTTTTTTGAATGCCTTCATCTGTTTGTTTGAATTTTGTATAAATAATTTTGTTTTCAATGAACTTGCGACATGAGAACATGAAACTCCGTCCACTTATTTTTACGGTGTTTGCGGATTTTTGTTTTCATGATGCAAATTGTTTGAAAACCTAATAAACACTTCTCGTTTTCAACTAATATCAAAACAAACGAAACGTTAATTAAACTTTTCTGCAACTTATCCGCGGTCTGTCATGTCCAATTCTTACAATTAGAACAAAGTCTACTAAAAAAATCTTTGTACTCGTTATTGTTCACATAAAACTAGGAAAAAAATATTTATATACCTTCTTGAGACAGTTTACCATCCTCCGCCCACCCGTTCGTCAGCTGGACGCTGGCGGGCCCGCCGCGGGCCCGTAGCGGGCCCGCCAGCGCATCACTACTGAATATCAGCATTTTCGATCAAAAACTCAACTAATTAGTGTCCTATGCGCATTTTTACTTCGTTTAAAATAACTATAATTCATTTATAAACCCATTGGAAACAAAAATTTTTCCACCTGTAAGTCACCTACCAAATATCATAGCCGCCGCGGGCCCGCCAGCGGCCAGCGAGGGCACCCAAGCGCTGGCGGGCCCGCTGCGGGCCCGTGGCGGGCCCGTAGCGTCTGCGGAGCCGCCGCGGGCCCGCGCGCGGTTCACCAGTGTATAGAAAAACGGACTTTAAAACTCTCAACCACCATTTAGCCTCCATCGACTGGGTTTCTTTACTTCCCTCTACTTTATCTCCTACTTCCATGTTCGCTAAATTTATTGAAATACTCAACTCTCTTATTTCTGACCACACTCCTAGTTTGTACTTTGCCAAAAAAAGATGTATTCCCAATTCCTATCGCCGTCTGCGCCGAATCAGATCAATGCACGCCAAACTTCTCAAAAATCCCCGGGCTTCCAACTCATCCCTCTCCAACTTGCTGTGCAAACAACGCGCCATAATCAAAAAAATACGTCGTCAAAATTCAGCTTTTGAGAAAAAAACTCCTGTCCCAGCCTAGTTCTCACGCAGCAAAGTCTTTAATTCGCAAACGTCTTAAAACAATGTCTAGTATTCCTCCTCTTTCGGTCAATGGCAGTTTAGTTCATACTGATACCGATATAGCCAGCACGTTTTCTAGCATCTTCAAGTCTAATTTCTCCACATCTTCACTTGCCAAACCAAATCAAACAAATCCAAGAAATCAGTTTCCCAATTCCTTATCTCCACCCTCCTGCGCTGACCTCTTTGCTCCTTATATAGTTGACCCCCATCACGCTAACTGCTCCTTATATAGTTGACCCCCATCACGCTAACTACCTAGTTCTTAAACGCTGTTGCACCGCGCTTGCTCTTCCCCTCTCCATTATATTTTCTCATTCTTTTTCGTCCTCCTCTCTCCCATCAAGCTGGAAGCACTCAATTGTCGTCCCAGTCCCCAAGAAGGGCAACTTGTCTAATCCCACCAACTATCGTCCGATATCCTGGACTGACCCCATTTCTCGTGTCATGGAACGAATACAGTGCGCGTCATAATTATAAGACACCCCCTTTTTTTAGGGGTTTCGGGGAAACTAGAAGTTTTTATAAAACGGCATGTGGTGGATCTTTTTCAGCGTCCAAAATAACCCGGAAACCCAAATTTTCATGTACCTACCACAAAAATTACGACTACAGTATCAAAAAGTCGAAAAATCAGCCGCGTCATAATTATAAGACACCCCCAGAAAAATAATGAATTTTTCAACTTTTTTCAACCTTTTTGAACTTTTATCTATTTTTCCACTGGTTTTACTGTTTTTTATTCCTTTTTAAGTTATTTTCTTATTTTTTACCAATAATTGTGTCATATTTGACCACTTTTTTCAAGTTTCACACATTTTTGAGCTTGACTTCAGATTTCAGGTTTATTAACAGAAAAATTAACCGAAACATCAAAGAAAACAAGAAAAAACAGAAATTTAATAAGAAGTAGGTCCTCCAAACTTCTGCATCACTTGGCACAGTCTGTTGCTCATGCTCTGAGTAAGTCTCACGAGGTATGATGACTGGAGCTTGTCCCACTCTTCGGTAACGGCATCCTTGAGCTCTCCTACAGTCTGAAACTGCTTTCCGTGACGATAAACTGCTCGGGCAAGAAGTCCCCAGACATTCTCTATGGGGTTGAGGTCTGGCGAGTTGGCTGGTCAAGCAAGGACTTTGATCTTTTTCGTGGAAAACCAGTTCATTGTCGATGAGCTTTTGTGAATTGCCGCATTATCTTGTTGAAAGGTATGAGTCTTCTTGCGGTTTCCACAGTTGAAAAAGAAGACAATTCCTTCCTGGAGAGTGTCCTGGTAGTCCATGGAGTGCATCTTACAAGTCACGCATTCCAAGAAAACGAGTGTTGGAAACTCATCTCACGACAGATCGCTCATCTTGATCATTGAGGATTCTTGGACGTCCAGTGGGTTTTGCTGAGTCGTGAGCCATTGTATCTCGAGCATAGTTTCTTACACATCATCGCGAACGGGGGATTCTTCTGCTCATCTGCAAAGTACTGAATCCAAGTTGAGTCATAATGTCCAGTGGAGCTTGCTCTTCTGAAGAGAGGGTAGAGGCGAGTCCCGTGATGATTGAACTGAGGTGAATGAATGTAACTCATATCCTAAACCATAATTTTAGCTGGCCTAAACGTTTTGTCATATGTTCTGCACATCTTAGAATTACAGTAGTCAACCAAAATCCTTGAAGGAGATGTGACGGTGAAAAAGTTGGAAACTTGAAAGAAAGTGGTCGAATAGGACACAAGTATTGGTAAAAAGTAAGAAAATGTCTTGGAAAAGAAATAAAAAACAGTAAAACCTGCAAAAAAACAGATAAAAGTTCAAAAAGGTTGAAAAAAGTTGAAAAATGCATTGTTTTTCTGGGGGTGTCTTATAATTATGACGCGGCTGATTTTTCGACTTTTTTATACTGTAGTCGTAATTTTTGTGGTAGGTACATGAAAATTTGGGTTTCCAGGTTATTTTGGACGCTGAAAAAGATCCACCACACGCCGTTTCACAAAAACTTCTAGTTTCTCCCAAACCCCGAAAATAGGGGGGTGTCTTATAATTATGACGCGCACTGTAATTTGCAGACGTCTCATGTCCGATTTTGCTCACAAGTTTCATCCTCTGCAACACGGGTTTCTCCCCTCGCGCTCTTGCACTACATCTTTAATTCATTCCGTCTCCATTTACAAAAGAATTCTCAAATCTCACAAAACTTTAGACATAGTTTATTTTGACTATCAGAAAGCTTTCAACAAGGTCCCTCACAATTTCCTTATTAACAAGCTTAGGTCTTTTGGGTTCCCGTCAATCTACTGTCAATGGTTTAATGATTTTCTCTCTAATAGGCACTTTTCTGTCAATATCAATAATTATATCCAGCCGACCAAAACAGCTATTCCCTCCGGAGTCCCCCAGGGCTCAGTTTCTGGGCCTTTTCTGTTTCTTGTTTTTCTTAATGATCTCCTATACTCCCTCCCATCTACGATTCATTTCTCAGTTTTCGCCGACGACATTAAGGTTTATCACCACAATCCCCACATTGTACAAAATGCTATAAATATCATTTCTGATTGGTCCGTTTCTAATGAACTTCCGCTCGCCGAATCCAAAACTTCTCTTCTCCGACTAGGTTCCCTTAATCCAACTAAAGTGTACTTTATCAGTGACTCGCCTATTCTCGCCTCCTCATCGGTCAGGGACCTTGGTCTTCTCACCGATTCTTTTCTCAAATTCGAACTTCATATAAACCAGAAAATTGCCTTATCTCTACTACGGGCCAAACAACTACTGAAATCATTCCGTTCCTCCAACCCTTCATTCTATTCAGCTCTTTTCAAAACTTACGTACTCCCAATTCTTGAATACGGTTTTTCGGTTTACTCTCCTCAACCCGCCTCCAAGCTATTTATTAAACTAGAAAAGCCTCTTAGATATTTCTCCAAAATAGCTCTCCAACGTTGCAACATCTCCTTCTCATCTTACGAAAATCGACTCGAACTCCTTAATATGTACTCTATTAGAAATCGTCGCCTTAAAGCTCAATTGATCCTTCTTTACCGAATGGTTAGTGGTGCCTCATACTTCCCTGATCTCAACTCCTTCATTTCTTTTACCTCCTCATCTCGTCGACCTATGCTATTAAAGTGTCACCTTCCCCAAACCAATGATTTCTTTTCCATTACAGTCCCGATTTGGAATTCTATTGTACGCAATATTTCCACCTTCCTAACTCCTTCTCAATTCGAACAACTAGTTGTTTCGTCTATTTCCCGGTTTTGAGCTTTTTTTTTTGGCCATCACTTTTTTTGGCCATCTTTCATGTCTTATCATATTTTCCCACTAGGTATATCTCTTGCGGGATTGTCCTAGTCTCCTTTCTTTATTCAACCTCTTGTTCCCAATCTTAAGTTTTTAATGCGACTGACGAATAAATGATTATTATTATTACATCCTCTGCTGTAGTGACACTGTAATTCAACAAAAATGCATTTAGAAATATGGAAAACGTAAAATATCTCGGTAAATGCCTGCAACTGTTACGCAGACTTTGACAACTTTTACGCAACTCTTACGCAACTTTTAATTTACGCGCTATGGTTTTCTGCTAAAGATCTGCTCAAAAGCTGCGCATTGAGGGGCTACTACTGCTTTCACTTTGCTTTTCGTTCCTTTTCTCTTTTTTCTCAACAACAAAAGAGCCGTGAAGGGCATGAGTGTCGGCGGTGGCTGGAAGGCGTCCTGTGAGAATGTCACGGCGGAGTTGGAGGAAGACGTAGTATCGTGTGTGATTGTCGACGATAGTGGTGGGCGTGGTCGGGTAGAATTTGACCTCGAAAGAGAACTCCCAGGGAAGGTCTGTAAAGTTTTTTTTTGGGCTTTTAAATCAACTGGGAATCATCAGAAAAAAACAACCAACTTTTCAATTGTTTATCATTATACAACCAGTGTCTGATGCCTTCCTCTTTGTCGTAGAAGCAGAGAGAAAAGTAATCGCGTTCTTCGATCGACAAGTCGCTCGTCACCTGACGGAACAATGCTTCACCCTCGGAGCCGCGCTGAACGATACATTTTTTTATTTTTGTTATTTTAAGTTTTACGCCCGTCCAAACAACTTACGTTAACCTCAAACTCCTTGTAAACTCCAACTGGTAGGCGAACTCGTGCCGCCTGCATTTTGGGATTTCTCGGGTGTTGACTGGGCGCCGGTGACGTGGCGGGTGGTGGATGGTGTTGTTGGTCGACGGGTTCTCTGTCTTTACCCTTTTGCTCTGGAAATTAGGAATTTATTTGGCGCTCTGCGGGAAAGAGAGAGAGAGAGAGAAGCTAGACGGTTATAGAAAACGCGGCGCGTCATCGGTGGCGCGCGGGTTTATTTGAATCGCAAAAATGCTCAACAGCCCAATGAAATATTGATTTCCGTCCAAAACTTGAGAATTTTTTACATAATTTATCGAAATTTCAGGTCAATTGGAGAAAAAATTGTTTTTTCACTAATTGTTTTTGTTGTTCACGCTTTGAATATGCGTTTCTGAGCATTTATCAATGCACGGTAAGTTCAGCGGCAATGCGCCGGAAGCATGTGTGACACTTTTCAAAAGGGCGACCGGAGGGAGCTGGGCGGAAGCGTGCTTACCGAGGGAATTTTTTTGTAATTAAAAGTCTAAATGTGATTCTAAAAAGATAAGAAAAAGTTACTGGGAGCCGATTTAACACTGAAAAAGCCTTTAGACTTTAAATCACAAAAAATTCCGTCACAAAGCAAGCTTCCACCCAGCTCCCTCCGGCACTGCACCTTGCATGGGGATACTACAGGGTGGCCGATAAGTATAGGACGTTTTGAAAGTGCTCCCATTTTTTCAATTTGAGGATTTTTCGAGAACAACCTTTATTAAACAACAAAAAATAAGCAGAAAATTTGATTTTACAAGAGAATTTCGAAGTTGGATCCACGAGCTTTGACACAGGCTCTCAAACGTTTCTTCACCGAATTGACAGTGCGCCGCAGGTATCCGTCGTCGATCGAAGCCCATGCTACCTCGAGAGCGGCCTTCAAGTCATCGACAGTAGCAAAAACTTTTCCCGCGATCTTCCCTTCCAACATGCCCCAAACGCTGAAATCCATCGGATTGAGATCCGGGCTGGAAGCAGGCCACAAGTTCTTGTCCAGGAATCCAGGGAAATGCGCCTCCAAGACGGCCAATGTCGATCTCGAGCCATGGGACGGTGCCCAGTCTTGTTGAAGGATAAATGGACCACCAGCAAAGTGCTGAGTGACCCAGGGTAACAAATTATCCATCAACACAATCTTTTGGTACACCTCCGAGTTGATTTTCACATTTCTTTCAATGAAAACCAACGGAGTTTTACCGGTTGCCGTGATACCGGCCCAAACCATGACACTTTTCGGGAAAAGGCGGTTATGGGCAAGACGACGTTTCGGAGACATGCTGTCATCCTTTGACAATAACTGTCTCTGGTTTTGACGGTTGGGAAGAGGTTCAATAGTGAAGATCTTCTCGTCTGTCCAGATAACGTCAGAGACGCGGCGCACTTGAAAGTGCTGGAGTAATTTTCGGCATTTTTCGAGTCGCATCGCTTTCGATTTGTCCGAGAGGTACTGTCCACGACGTAGTTTGTAACTTTTGAGCTTCAAGTCGTTGTTGACAATCGATTGGACAGTGGATCGGGCAATTCCAAGCTGTGACGCCATCCTATTGAGACTCAATCCATCATTTCGAATGATCCGTTTCTTGATGATTGCACGAGTATTCCGGGTGTTGACAGAACGTGGACGTCCGCTTTTTTTTACTTCAGAAGCATCTCCTCGCTTTTTGATAGCAGCGACAACGTTTCGAACCGTCGAAGACGAAATTTGAAGGCGTCGAGCGATCTCAGCACTTCCGAGGCCTCTCTTGAACAAGAGTTCAATGGAAGGACGATGAGGAGAACTTTTCATAGCTCGGCGATATGGAGAAGTGAGAACAAATGACTGAGAAGCTTACTTATATAGTCTCTGGACTTTCGAAAAGTTTCGAAATTTTTCGAAAATATCCCTTGGCACCGTGCCAGGGAACGCTGAAAGCGAGCGTCCTATACTTATCGGCCACCCTGTAGATTCAAAATTCAGAGGAAATGGGCAATAGAGCGCACTTGCACCGCGTCTGCCTGCGTCTCTTATCTCGGCACACTCTCTCGCTCACTTTTTTTTGAAACATAATTAAAATCCATTTTTCACCATTTTTTTTTAAATCGCTCTGTTGAATGGAAGTAAAAAATTTTAGAATGTTTTTAAAACAAAGTTTATCAAAATTGGCCAATAATTACTTGTACGCTGTCAATTTTTTGTTTTTCTTTCTTTTTTGCCGACATTTTTAGCCATAGTTTTGAATTTTTGTGTTTAAATCTTTTTTTCGAGTCTTGTTTCGTTCTGGAATACGGGATTCGACAAAAATTTCTAATTTTCACAAACGTTTTGGCACTTCAACCAACAGTGAACAAGAAAAATATTGAATTTGTATGTGATTTTAGCGATTTACATATTGTCGACCCGTCAAAATGATCAAACGCGCTCCGATGAACTCAGTACTACGTGGATTTCATTTTGGTCTCCAAATTATTTCATTTCACGTATAAATTCAACGTGAAATGAAATAATTTGGAAACCAAAATGAAAATCGCTTAGCGTTGAGTTCAGCTGAGCGCGTTTGATCATTTTGGCGGGTCGACATTAAGAAAAATAATTGATATATCAGTTTTCAAGTTAAGCTAAAAAAAAGAAATGGGATAAAGTACTCGTTGCACAATTTTTTCGTAAGTTTTGCATTGCAATTGTACAATTATGGTTTTTCGCCAAACCAAAGGCTGGTTTTCGTTGAATGGCACGTAAAACTGTAAATTTCAGACAAAATAAATATTAATTGAAAGGGAAAACTAGAAAATATGAATTTTCGAATAAAAAAATGCCTGCGAAAATAGAAGAACAACTAAAAATCGATAGGGTGCACGGAAGAATCGACCAATTTTCAAAAAAAGTGGGCGAGAGAGTGTGCCGAAATACAAGACGCAGACGCGGTGCAGGCGCGCTCTATTGACCAATTTCTCTAGTATTTGAAGCGAGTCTCCCAATGCAAGGTGCAGTGTCCGGTCACATATTTGAAAAGTATCACACATGCTTCCATGAACTTTCCGGACAAAAAATAAATGCAGAATGAGATTAATTTATGAAACAAATCAAAATCGATGCGAAACCGCACAAAAAACGAAAAATAAAGAAGTTTTTTTGAGTTGGGCAAAACACGGACCCGCGACATTTGGATTTGTAATCACGCGCACTACCAACTGAGCCACAGAGGACAGAAATCCCAGCAGAACAGAGTGCTTACAAATGAATGATGAAGAGTGAAACAAGAGAAAAAGAGTGGCGACGAAGCCAGTAGGCTTGTATCTATTTAAATATTCACGCAAAAAACATTTTCTTATTATTTATTAATCACATTTTCTTTTTTTTTCCTCGAAAATATTTTTTGAAAATAAATTAACCTTCCACGTTACCGAAAAACATAAAAATGTGAAAACAAAAAGACGCAAAACGCGTTTTTATTTGAAAAAAAGGAAGAAAAAAAATTATTTTGCGCTATAATGGATTCGTGGCGGAGTGACAATCACGTTTTTATTCGAAAAAATGAAGAAATAACTGAAGAAATTAAGAGATGTTTCGTCTCACAGTTTCACGTGAAATGTCACTCCGTCACGAATCCATTATATATAATGTGGAATTCGTGACGAGAATGTCTTTTTTCATCTATAATTAACCACGGAGTAAAAAAATAATTAAAAGTTGCAAAAAAAAAAGAAAAATACCGACGAAAAAACGGAAAAAAACAAGCAGAAAACAGACGGGCGGTGCCAATGATTTTGTGTCGCCAGGTGCGGCGCGTGTCGCGTTTAAGATCTGCATAACATCTGCAGCCTTTTTAAGATCTGCTTAACAGGTGTTGCAGCCTTCAATGTCTGCATAACATCTGCTACTGGGTTTAAAGGCTGTTTAAAATCTGAAAGGAGCTCTAAGTCATGCGCAAAAGCTGCTATAGCCTCTTAGATCTGCGTAACAGTTGCAGGCGTTTACCGAGATACTATAAAAATTATAAAATAAAAGAATAAAAGAGAAAGAACCGTAAAAACAATAAATCAATAACCCAAAATTTCAAAGTTTGTGCAAAGTTTGTGCGAAGCTTGTGAAAGGATCGCGCATGTTGCCACATCTTCTGTTGGGAGAAATTAATTGTGCAAAAGTTGCGAACTGCCCAAAGTTGGCGCAATCATTGGCAGAAACTTGTGTAAACATTGTACCACCTCTTCATCTGTTTCTTACTTTCGAAATTTCACTGAATTATTGTGTAAACCTTGCGAGATTCTCGAAATTCGCGTGTTTATTGTTGATCGTTTGCGTGAGAGTTGCAAAACCTTCATAGTTTGTGTAAAAATTGCATGAGGCTTCAAAGTTTGCGTATACGTTGTGGGGTTTTGCTGAGTATGCTACCGCTTGATACTGATTGGAATCGTCAAAGGTTTGAGTTAACATTGCTCCCTGTGCCACGGCGTGTTGGACGGAACGTTGGAAAATAAAATTTAAACTGCGCGAGCTTTTTTTCTCGAAAAAAATTCTTGCCTAAGCGTGGCCGCATTTAGCTGCGCAGCGTTTTTCTGCTTAAACTGATACGAAGAGGAACGAAATTTTATACTCAGACAAGCAGAGTGCGAGAATACTGTTGTTTTTGTAGCAAACTCTCGCCGGAGAGACGCAGACACTCAGCGGAGCGCGTTGTTAATAACGTTTTGGGCAGCGCGTCATGTGTGCTACTGCGCTGGCGTCCGTAAATATGTGAAATTCCTTTTCATAATCGGGGAAAGACAAAATAGTCTTACTTGCGAGCAAAATATTGAAAGTGTGGAACGCTTCTTGTTGCTGCGACGTCCATTGGAATGGTACGTCCTTTGTTGAGTACTGTCAGGTGTTCAACGATGTTTGAGAAATTGCTGATAATCTTTCTGAAAAATTCGGCCATTCCCAGAAATCTGCCTTTTGCGTCCTTTGGGATAGGCAACTGTTTAATCGTGTTGAGGTTGGCTTCTTTCGGAGAGTAGTCTCATTGATTTCGTGCCCTAGGAATGTTATTGATTTCTTAACAAATTTTTGCTGGTGAGGCATTTAGGTTATACGCTCGGAAGCGCGTCAAAACCTTTTTTTGTCAGGTTCTTTTCCTAATTTATTGATAATTCCGATTTTCCGAAAAAAAATATTGGCAAAAAAATTTCGGAAACCATTGTGTTTTCAATCGACTCGGGGCCAGGCTTGGTCGGTGTCGGAAAACGGAAATTCCGATTTTCCGAATTTTCCGACTTTTTTCGGAAAATTTTCCGAATTTATTTTTCGGAAAAATTACCCGTCGGAAAATTTCCCGAATTAATTATCGTTAATAATCTTTTTCGGAAAATACAAAATTAAAAAAAAACCAGTTTTAGTTTCGAAAATCGGAAAAAATCGGATAGCCGATTTTCCGAAAAATAAAATCGGAAAAAATGTCGGATATCCGATTTTCCGAAAATTGAAGTCGGAAAAAATTTCGGGTATCCGATTTTCCGAAAAATTATTTCGGAAAAAAATTTCCTTTTCCGATTTTCCGAAAAGCATTTTCCGAACAAGCCTGCTCGGGGCATGAAAACGCGAGACTCCGCCCACTTATTTTTGCGCGACCACGCAAACACAATGATATTTGAAGAGACGCAGACAGAACGGTGAATGCAGACTTGCTTTTTCATGTCGCAAGTCGAATGAAAACACAATAGTTTTTATGAAAATAAAACTCGGGAATACAATTTTCCGAAAAAAGGAAAATTGGAAAAATTTTGGAAAAAATTTTTAATTTCCGATTTTCCCAAAAACTTTTTCCAAGCAAGCCTGTGCCCCACCGTATAATAATTTTTAGGCTGTTTGTCCGAAACCTACCCAGACAAGAAAAACGATAAGGAAATTTTGAAAAGCAGCAAATGTTCTATTTTGGATTATCATCGTAGAGCCAGCCTGTTATATACCACCATTTTAATTATATTAATGGGAATGATCCTGACCTTTCAAATCGATCGTTCTGTTCTTTCTAGTTTAATCGAAACAAAAACTCTAGAGAAACCAAATAACGATGTTCCAAGTTTTTCTAGCGTCGAAAAAATTACGGCAAAGCTAGCCCGTGTAATGAATGCGATTGTTCTTCAAAATGAATGGCATCAAGAATCTATAACAATGAAACAAGTAATGGCTGAAGCCCTTGACGTTCAAAATGCTTCTTTGTTTGATCATATCAATAAAACGAGCATTCTTGATATCACACAAACTATGAAAACGTTTCATTTTTTAGCAGTTCAAGCCATAAAACTGAATGGGTCAATAACCGATTTGACTGAATTTGTTTTTTACAAGGATGACACTTTTCCTAAAACACCAATTGAGAAAATTTTGTTTAATCGCAGTATTCCAAGTTTAAATAACGCAAGACGTCTGCTAAGTTTGAAAGACTCACTTTTTTGGTACGAAAACGTAACAAAAGAACTGAAATTACCATTGATAAATTACGATAAAATCTTTGTATGTGCTACTAAACACTTAGAGCCTGTGTACTCATTAATTGAATTACACCACAATGATTTATTTTTTGACATTATACAATATTTTGTCAATTCTTCAAGAAGTGTTAACTCGTTTATTTATTACATCGAGAAGTACCAACAAATAACGGATCATACTTATTTGAAAAGGCTAACCAAGAGTTTGACAATTTTTCTACCGTCTGCTACAATTGTGGATTCTTTTTTAAAACATATCGACAGAATAAGTATTACGGAGAAGTTGGATGCAGTAAACAGATTAGTTAGCACAAATGTCAAGGCTTCTGATATGCACGCTCTTATAGGATTTCCTCAAAAATCAGAAGATATTAAAAATCTTATAGACGATTTCAACGATAAAAGTGTAAAGCAAATGTTACATGGAGGTAGTTCTTTGAATGAGCTGAAAAATATTCTACTACCAGTGTTTAATTTCAATACCAAAATAGCAGAAACAGAAAAAATATGGACAAAAACAGCAAGAGTTAATTACTCACATTTAATTTCCTCCAGCTTGACGACACTAAAAATCATAGATGCGTTGAAGCCAATGCCTATATCGAATTCCTTGTCAAGAATGAACGCAACTTTAGAAAAACTAAAACCCAATCCCGATTTAAAAAATTCAGACTTAAATGAATTTAAACAACTTCTACAAAACTTATCTAGAATTATCATAGAGTGGAAGGAATTTTTGAGTTTGAAAGAAAAAGTTGCCAAATTGGCCGAACCGGTCTGGAAAGCAGTCAGCTACTTGGAAAAATATACTAATGAACAAAGAATTGAAAAACTCAAAAAAGAATTACTTGCGGGCGCACACGTTCCGATCTACCGTGCAATAATAGAAAAAGCAAAATTACTAGATGAACAAGAAGAACATGTCAAAAGTATTTTTTCCAAATTAACTGATTTTCAAGCAAAATTCACAAACGAGGCATTTGATTACATTCGGAAAACAGTCGAAAAAACACAAAAGGAGAAAATAGACATTAAGACGGTACGAAATTACATTCAGTTACTGAACTCATTATCGTCACTTGCAGAAATAGAACTTTCAGCAATTGATAAGTTTCCAGATTTTTTGTTTGCTGCAAAAGCCAAATTGAATGAATCGCCCAAAGTCAAAAGAGAACTAAAAGCAGAAATTCAAAGAACGAAAGGTTATCAACGACTCAAAAAATTTCCATATGCTCGTGTGATCACTATTCAACTGGCGTGCTTGCGGCGTGCTATGGCTTTTTATCAAAGACGCGATCTTCAACAAATTTTCGATGATTTTGTGAGAAATGGAAAAAATTTGGCAGAAAAGATTAAAAGTTTACCACACACTGAAAAACAATACATTTATTCTGGTTTTCACTATTTATCTTTTCTCAATATTTCGATGACCAATTTTGTATCAGAAGCCGAAAAACTTCCATCAAGATTCCATACTAAAAAACATAGTTTGAAATCATTCGGGAAATTGTTTTCATCTTTTTATAGGGTCCCAATTCCTCTAATAGATTTTGATTTGATTACTTCAACACTTTATAATTTAAAGTCGACGTCAATCGGTCGATCCGACGAAGTATTTGATTTAGCACAGAGCCTTGAACATTTGGAGGATCTGGAGTATGCGGCTATTTGCAAGAAAAAGAACATTGCCCCATTGCTCGCCGAGGCAGACACTTTTTTCCTAGAGTTCTTCTTTTTGAAATCGAATAAGGAAAATTGGTATTACATTTCTTTTTTCGCTGAACACATTTATTTACAGGCTACTCCTTCTTATCGTTATAATCACATTTGCAATGCTACTCGTGTTTGTTCTTGTATTGTTCTTTTTGTGGCACAAGACAATCGACGCAGGAAAACACATTAGTCACCGTTTGGAAAAATAAGTTCTTGTTTTTGTAATAACAAGGGAATAAAAATCGAATTTTTCTTATTTTAAAAGTTTAGATTAGTCGAGACAGGCTGCCCTGCAAGCGAAACTGCGCCGTAAATCGTCACCTTAAATGGATCGTCTAGTGGAGCGCGTTTGCATAGCAGCTCGCGTCGTGCACCCTTCATATAAACGCCCTTCGCGGGATTGTGAGCGTGAGCAGTGGTGGTCAAGTGGTGTGCAGACACCACAGGTAGTGCGCGTTCAGCTTATAATAGGTTGCGCGATAGGCCTACCGAGTACCAGCGAAGGACCCCAAAGTAAGCCTATTATAGGCTTATCGCGGGTCGGCGCCTATAATAGGCCTATCATAGGCTTATCGCGGGTGACTTTTGCCTATAATTTACTTATCGCGGTCGACAGTAAGTCATTTGTAAGCCAATAATAGGCCTTTTGCGGCCGTTCCAATCTCGGATGTGGGCTTATAATAGGGCTGCCACAGGTCATTACAACGGTTTTTAGACTCAGATGTGCTTGCTTTTAAGCAAGTTCATCGAAAGAAAATTCACTGTTGGAAAAAATCAAATTTTATTGAATATTAAAAGTTTAAAAACATGAACACTTTGTATTGTATTGTATTTATTACTTACGTTTCAAAAATAAATGAACACGGTGAAAGCTCCAATTGAACACGGTGAAAGCTCCAATTGGTTTGAAAGTTTTATGGGGGTTTTTCACGAAATGGCAAAAAATGGCAGAAAACTACGCGAAAATTCGGAAAATGCTCCGATTGATCTGAAATTTTGGGAAATAAAGGAAAAAAATCTCCCTCCCGGACATTACCCCAAAATCTTTACTATCTTTCTTATATATAAAAACCCAGATCGGGATGTCTGTGCGCGTCCGCACTTGCCTTTTTGCAAGAAAATGCAGTGGACAAAACACGAACCCGCGAAGTTATGATTTGTATTCAAGCGCACTACCGACTGAGCCACACAGGTAGTGCGCGTTCAGCTTATAATAGGTGGAGGCCAAAAATAGGCCTATTATAAGCTTAAAATAAGCCTATCGCGGGTGGCAGCGGCCACCCTCCTGCAATAAGCTTATCGCGCACGCAGTGTGCGGCGACCGCGGTAGGCCTACTTGTAGGTCTAGCGGCGTGACGTCAGGGCACCGCAAGCGCGCTCGACGGCTACGCTTTGTCGGCAGAGAAGCAGAGACATAATTTTTGGAAGGCCTAAATTTTTTGGGCAATACTTCTTTTTTTTCAAGTTTTTAATGGTTTTTGGAATACGTTTTCTGTTAATTAAATTATTTAAAATTAATTTTTGTTTTTTAAGTTCTTATTTTTGCTTTGAATTCGTTGTCTTCTTTTTTGCTCCTCCCGTACAGTGCGCCTTATCGATAAAAGTTCAACAAATTTATCGTTTTAAAAATTTGTCGAAAATTTATCTATGCAATTTCGAAAAAAATGTTTGTCGAAAAGGAAATTTATCGATTTTTTTCGATACGGCACACTGCTTGTGTAGTTTGCTAGTTCAGTGCGTGTAAATATTGTTTTCTTTTTCTTTTTTCTTAATTTAATGCTTCTGAATAAGGAGAAATAGTTTCTCGTTTAATAAAATACTTTGGCAAACGATCATTCACCGCCGATAATTTCTCAAAAAAGATCATTTACCCACGTTTTCAGTAGAATATGTAATTTCCTTAACTGTGAAAAAATCCCATTTTTTCTGTTTTCAATAATTTGGCAATACGCAGGAATTGCGAAAGGTTTTTCAAATGCTTTAAGGGATTTTTACATACTTCTATACTAATTGGAATATTACTTGATAGCAGTATTATGCGGAATCTTTAAAAAGACTAATGTTACTCACATTTTAAGTGTACTGAATTTAATTCTGAACTGAAAGAGCCTCTCAGAAAAGTAAAAAAAAATGCAAGGATCTTAAAAACCATGATAACTTGCTTATTTTTGACAAATTTCATTCGTAGCGAAAGGGAGCATTTTGGAAAATAAAGTATATGATCGAAGTGGTATATCATCCTATTTAAGAAATGATTAAAAGTAGGAAATAATTAGTGGGGAATGATTTTTTGCCAAATACTTACGCTGAATAGTTCCATAATCGCGTCTGCCTATTCCTATTAAATATACCGAAGCTTTGCCGTTTTTTGTTATCTCTTTCACATATTTTTCCACAAACTTTATCATTAACGCCCTATAAATTTCAGATTGTCACCGGACCCCAGTTTCGACGGCCAGTGGAAGGGAGAACGCCGAGGTCAGCTCAATCGACGACAGCGGAAACAACGAATTTTCGGCCGAAATCTCATTGCACACATAGGGAGATTTATTCAATCTGCGCGGTGTCCGAGTGGTTTCACAGGTTTTGCGCTCACCGTTTTTGCGGGCACCGATTTGCATAGTGTCCGAAACGATGGCACCGCATGCACTTGACATCGGCTCTTCCTTCTCTCTGGCTTTGGTGATCCCGGACTCTTCCATTGCCTCTGAAAGAGTCCGTTCCTCGAAACCACTGCGAATCCTTTGTATCGATCCTTCTCTTTCTCGAATCAGTTTGGCTTCTTTGGTTTCCTGAGAGTTGGGAAAAAAGCAGCAACGAAGTCATATCCGGAGCACTCGTTGAACCAGTTGATTCCGAGGTAAGTGCCTTGAGCGCATCGATTTTCTCTTTAGCAGCAAGAATTCCCGGGTCGTGGTCCAACAAGACCAACTCAGCGTTCCGGTTTGATAGCAGCGCCAGAACTTCCTTCACCGGCTCCATGAATTCGCCGTCGTGAACTGCTTTTCTCAACAAGTTTTTCAAATTGGTATTGAAATCGAGCGATTTTTGGATCCCTTTTCCTGTGACTTTTGGCGAGTTTTCCTTTTCAAATTTCTCCTTTTTCTTCTGCGCCGATTCCAACAGTGAAATAATCCTATCCATCATCCGGCTCTCCATCTCCTTCAATCGATCCCCTTCTAATCCTCCTTGCGCCTCCTCCGCGTAAAATTTTTCACCCCGAGTAACCTCTCTCCAAACCGACACGTGGACAATGGGCAAAGGAAAGCATCAACGAACTTCCGGGAATTCCTCCTCACCGGAAATGAAAAGATCCAAGAAAGACGAACAACTGGCAGGACTGATCTTCGAACTTCTGGAGTCGGAACGTTTTCAAGAACTGTTTATTGGTATAATCGAGAGAAGCAGAACGAATGAGTACAAAAAGCTGAAAGAAGAACTAGAACAGCAAAAGGCAAAAACCGCTGAATTGGAATTGGAATTGGTTGCTGTCAAAAAACTGGTCACAACTCAAGGCGTCATTTCTGCGATCGTTTCCGTCCGGCCAACTCCCGGTGTATATTAGGCGGTCGATGACTCGGGAAGAACGTGATAAAATCAAAAGTGAACTCGTACCCAAAACCTCTCCAAACACTCAAATTTCACGTAAAGAAAGACCCCAACCTACTCCCCTGTTGAATGTTAACCCCACCCACCCTGCAACTAGCGAACCCATGGACATTTCGGGAAACGAATCAGTCGACAATATAGCCGCCCCCAACTAACCGTTCCTGACAATAATATTTCACCCATTACTCTGAACTCCCCAATTAATTACTCTAATTACTCCCCATTTATTCCTGGTCTGAAGCTCTCAATTCTCTCCGCAAATGTTAGGTCAATCGTCGCAAATAGGGCAGAGGCAATTTTTCTTATTAGAACTGATGAATATGATATTATAATGATACAAGAAACGTGGCTCCATTTGGAAATACCATCCAACGTTTTCCTACAAAACTCTAACTACAAATGTTTTCGGTGCGATCGATCAAATAAAAGAGGCGGTGGCGTCTGCATCATTTTCAAATCTCATTTAGACATAAAAATAGTAAAATCAGAATTCATATCAAATTCTTATGAATTACTCGTAGCTACCCTTTATTTAAATGTAAAACCACTTGTATTAGTTAATGTACAGTACCGGACAAAAATATATCATATTTTCGTTTTTGGAGTATAACTTTTGAATGGTGAGGGTTATGGTTCTGAAAATTAGTATGAAATTGTCCCGTAATGTTTTTGACAAGCTCCAAAAATGGATTTGGTCATTTTTGAAAACTGCGGATTTTTCAAAAAATTTCAGATGCCAAAATTTTCGAACCAAAAAAAAATTTTTTTTCAGAATTTTTCAGACTCGAAATTTATTTTTGAATTAAAGTTTCAAAACTAAAAGTATGATTTTAGTTGACTATGGGTCGATCGGACTATTTTCAGCTGACTTACAGCACTTTGAATATCAGGGTCCACATGGGTAAGTCAACTATACTTTTTATTGAGAATCACCAAAACCAAAGAAAATTAAGGCAAATTAGTTAAAAACTGTTAAAAAGCAACGTTTATTTGATTTTCTTCGGTTTTGGTGATCCTCAATAAAAGTTATAGTTGACTTACCCATGTAGACCCTGATATTCAAAGTGCTGTAAGTCAGCTGAAAATTGTCCGATCGACTCATAGTCAACTGAAATCATACTTTTAGTTTTGAAACTTCAATTTAAAAACAAATTTCGAGTCTGAAAAATTCTGAAAAAAAAAATTTTTTTGGGTCGAAAATTTTGGAATCTGAAATTTTTTGAAAAATCCGCAGTTTTCAAAATTGACCAAATCCATTTTTCGAGCTTGTCAAGAACATTACGGGACAGATTCATGCAAATTTTCAGAACCATAACCCTCTCCATTCAAAAGTTATACTCCAAAAACCAAAATATGATATCTTTTTGTCCGGTACTGTATACCGGGCCCCATCATGCTCCCCGGAAAATTCCAGAAAACTTCTATTGCGCGTTGAATCACTGTTAGATCAGAATACATCAGACAGAGTAATTGCTGGCGACTTTAACATCGGAGAAATAGATTGGTGTTTAGATTCACCCAAGTGCACTACAAAGCTCGCATCAGACTTCTTAAATTTTCTAACAAACAATGATCTTAAGCAATATGTAAATGCACCTACACGAGCAAACAACCTTTTAGACTTAATTATTTCAAACCTGCCAATCATCAGCACCAAAGTTTTGAGTCCAATAGGCTCTTCGGACCACTCCAAAATCTATTTTAACATAGACCTCATCCAACGCCCCCAGCTCTTCCCAATTCAAATACCAGACTTCAAAAGTATCGATCCCAAGACTTTAGCATATCATTTCGTGACCGTTGACTGGACAGGAATTTTCGGTCTAGACGCCGAAATGGACAAAAAATATGAAAACTTTCTCCTGTACTTGAAATTTGCCTATCACGCAATTGTACCGGTCAAACAAATAAGAGCCGAGTCCGGACCCTTACCGCCATACTTAGTGTCATTGAGAAAACTAGTAGATGCTAGCTGGTATAAACTGAAAACATCTAGATCGCCAAACGATTTTCAAAATTACGTCCATCTTATTAAAAAATTTAGGAAAAAACTACAAAAATACAAGGCAAGCAGCGAATTAAAAACTCTCACAAAAAGCGGTCCCTCTCGTTTCTCCCATTTTGCTAAATTTTTAATGAAGAAAAAAGTAGAGACAATTCCAACTCTCCAAGATAAATCAGGTCAAAACTTAATTAGTAACAGTGATAAATGCGAAGAACTAGCAAGTTTTTTTGAAAACCAGTTCATTAACCCATCTCTAGCGGATCATAATTTACCCCCCAATTACTCAAGTAAGCAAGAAACCCCTGGGTTACAGATCACGAAATCCTAAAACTCCTTTCCAAATTAAAAAGTAATTTAACACAAACCCCCGACGACATCCCAGCTAAATTTAAAAAAATCATAGCCTACATAGCCAGCCCATTTTCTCAACTATGCAATCTCTCAATGACCACTGGAATCGTCCCAAAAAAAATGGCGGCAATAGTTTTCCCACTTCAAAAAGTATCATCGCCGTCAGAAGTTTCCCACTTTAGGCCAATTTCCCTTACCTCTGTTTTTTGCCGCACATACGAAAGATTTTTGTTCAAGAAAGTGCAAAACTTTCTATCAGACACCAAATTTTGGGCAGCCTCGCAACATGGGTTTAGACCACGTAGATCCACGACTAGCTGCGTTTTAGAAACGACAAACGACATCACCACCAGTTTAGACGAAGGTAAACAAGTAGATATGGTATTTTTTGACTTTGCTAAAGCCTTCGACAGAATACCACACGATAAGCTCTTAGAGAAACTAGTAGAGACCAGGCTCAATGGCAATTTAATTAACTGGATTAAATCGTTTCTAACCAAAAGAACTTTTAAGGTAAAAATAGCCGGCGACTTCTCATCAAGTAAGAACGCCCCATGTGGCGTACCCCAGGGGTCAGTTTTATCCCCCGTTTTATTCTGTTTATATGTAAATGATATTAGTTCAAACATTCCTCCACCGATCGTTACAAAACAATATGCCGACGACTTGAAAATATACCATTCATATCATAAAAAAGAGCCTGATAACCAACTACAACTAGCAATTAACGCGGTAGAGCAATGGTCAAGCAACGCCCAACTAGCACTTAACACTTCAAAAACGATATGCTTGAGTATTGGTCATAAACCAAAACATTTACGCTACACATTCGGAAACAGCCCCATAAAAAGAGAAACAGTAGTACGAGATCTTGGTTTCTTACTGAGCGAGAACCTAAATTATGAAAAACACTGGGAAACAGCTATCAACAAAGCCAGATACGCAAACTTTATGATTTTCAAGTTCTTTTTCTCAAAAAATGCTCGACTTCTATCTCAGTTATACAAAACATTCACACGACCATTTTTAGAATACGGTACTGTAATAACCTCCCCCCAGACAAAAAAGCTAGCACAATCAATAGAACGCGTACAAAACAGTTTCACCAGAAAATTAATGAACAGGGCCGCTGGTAAAATAGTCTTAAGAGACGACCCCGATTACAAATCATCCTTAGAACGCCGTTCCGAGTACGGACTAGAATCATTAGAAGAAAGGCGCGCTCAAATTGACACCAAATGGGTAAAACACATGATACTAGGGCTAATTGATATAGACATGAACGACTTTTTCTTTCAAACTACCTCTACTAGGACGAGAAGCCACCGCACTTTTAGATGGAAAGCACCAAAAACCAAGAAAAAAGCCAAATTCTTTACTCATCGAGCGTTAACTAGAATAATTAACTCACCTAAATTTAAGACGAACGATCCCAATATCAAAAACTGAGCTTCAGACCAAAACTTTTCTTTATCTATAATCTCTCTATTTTCCATTTCCTTGAATTTCTACAAATATCTTTGCTTCTTTTTCTTCCTACTCCCCCCCCCCCCCCCCCCTTACCCCCGTATGAATGTCATCCGCGATTTTCTGTCTGTTTTCTCTTTTTTACCCTTATTTCTAATCATTACTTTTATTTTTCTGTTCTTTCTTATTACTTCACGTTTATTTTTGAAACGTAATAAATACAATACAATACAACCACTGCGAATCCTTTGTATATTTTTCAATCGACGACAGCGGAAACAACGAATTTTCGGCCGAAATCTCATTGCACACATAGGGAGATTTATTCAATCTGCGCGGTGTCCGAGTGGTTTCACAGGTTTTGCGCTCACCGTTTTTGCGGGCACCGATTTGCATAGTGTCCGAAACGATGGCACCGCATGCACTTGACATCGGCTCTTCCTTCTCTCTGGCTTTGGTGATCCCGGACTCTTCCATTGTCTCTGAAAGAGTCCGTTCCTCGAAACCACTGCGAATCCTTTGTATCGATCCTTCTCTTTCTCGAATCAGTTTGGCTTCTTTGGTTTCCTGAGAGTTGGGAAAAAAGCAGCAACGAAGTCATATCCGGAGCACTCGTTGAACCAGTTGATTCCGAGGTAAGTGCCTTGAGCGCATCGATTTTCTCTTTAGCAGCAAGAATTCCCGGGTCTTGGTCCAACAAGACCAACTCAGCGTTCCGGTTTGATAGCAACAAGACCAACTCAGCGTTCCGGTTTGATAGCAGAACTTCCTTCACCGGCTCCATGAATTCGCCGTCGTGAACTGCTTTTCTCAACAAGTTTTTCAAATTGGTATTGAAATCGAGCGATTTTTGGATCCCTTTTCCTGTGACTTTTGGCGAGTTTTCCTCTTCAAAAATTTCTCCTTTTTCTTCTGCGCCGATTCCAACTGTGAAGTAATCCTATCCATCATCCGGCTCTCCATCTCCTTCAATCGATCCCCTTCTAATCCTCCTTGCGCCTCCTCTCCGGACATCGCGACTGTTCTGTGTTCAGATTTAAGAAGGAATAAGGAAAAAAGGAGAAGACAACAACAAAAATAACTGCGAGAAAAAGAAAGAAAAATGTGTTTTATAAAAACCGAAACGGTAAAATCCCAAAAAAAAAAAAATTATATTTTTTGATTTTTTGGTCGAAAATTTCTTAATTTGCTTTAATTTTACGTAAATTTTTTGAAAATTTGATAATAAAATGTAAAATTTTTCCGAAAATTCGACAAAAACGCGACGAAACAACGCTAAAAACGCGTAGAATGACAATAATTTCGAAAATGTTGCGCACCTCAGAGATTTCGTTGCGAGACCCAGTTGGAAAATAACGTGTGCCTTTAAAGGATTTGCTCGCCTGGGCCATTTTTCTCCGTTCTTCAACAAAAAATATATTATTCTATACATTGAAAAAATAAATGAGCGCATTTTTTTTAATTACACTTTTCGAAATTAAAAAATACTTTTCTATGTCATTTCAAACAACTTATCAGGCCTTGTCAACGCGGAGGGAGAGCGAGCACATCACAGGAATAAGGCGGCGAGTAAAATCAGTTGATGTGGTTTTGTGGTTAAAGGTGCTGCGCGGTCAAGGGTTCGGATCCTATCCTTTTGATTTTTGTTTTTCAAAAAGCTTATTTGATACTTATTATGGATTCATGAATGATCGACAAAACGCGGTGAATTGTGGGGCAAAAGTTGGCTGGTCTCGCCACGATTTTGACAGACTACGGTTAGCGCGAAAATATGTTTTTTACTTACTTGTGATACTTGTGAGGTTCGACCTCAGTTTCCATCCTGGATACTGCGAACCAAGCTGCGCCAAGTTGCACGATCCCTTCCGACAGTGGACCATGCTCGTTTTGCCTCGAGTATGCCAATTCTTCGGCGGCCGTGCCCGAGGTTGCCCCTGAGGGCCTCATTGTGGATGAAGATTTTGATCAAATCCGTGATGTCGTTGGCCCATCTTTTCGGAGGACGACCGCGTGGTCGTGCTGATCCCCTAGGATCCCATTCTGATGCTATCTTCGCCCATCTGTCGTATTTCATGCGTGATACGTGCCCTGCCCACTTCAGTTTTCTTCGTAAGACTTGCTTATCCATGTCTGGTGGGTCGCATCCGGCAATTTCGAACATGTTGCTAACCGCTCTCTGTAGCCTCTTCGTGTCTGACTCCTTGGAAGTCCATGTCTCGCATCCATAAGTCATCGCAGGGATGACAGTGGTTGTAAGTAATATATTCCTTATCTTCTGAGGAGATTGTAAAACTTCTCTTCGAATGGCGTTGAAAGCAGCCCATCCCGCGCGAATCCTTCTAGCGACTTCTTCAGTGAGAGATCCGTCGTCCGCAAACGTTCTTCCGAGGTATTTGACGTTTTGGGAGATTTCAATCCTCGTGTTCAGAATATTGATGTCCGATCTTGTGACGTACTTATTCATCAATATTTGCGTCTTGGACGGGTTTATATTGAGGCCGTACTTGGGACATCCCATTGCAATCCGATTTGCTCTATCTTGCCTCTTTCACAGAGTTCGCGAATAAAACAACGTCGTCTGCGAATTCCAAACGGTGAATTGATTCTCCATTGATGTCGATTCCGGTCTTATTATCTTCACAAGGTGCTGGGTCTAGCTCATCCAAAATCGCCTGAAGAGCCAGCGCGAAGAGTAGTGGTGACGACGAATCTCCTTGACGTACTCCTCTTTGAATCTTGAACTTCATCTTCTTGTTCAGAACGTTCAGCTCTCCAATCGCCGAGGAGTTTGAGTTGTTTAAGGCCCGAATCACGTTTCTTCCGATTTGAAGATTGTTCAGGACTTCAGATATCTTCGTCCAGTTGACATTGTCGAAAGCACAAGTAAAGTCCAGAAAAACCGCTACGAGCGGAATCTTGAATTCGGTGCACTTTTCCCACATCTGCGCGACGACTTGAATGTTGTCTGCACATCCTCTTCCACGTCTGAATCCTGCTTGTGATTCTTCAAGGTAATCCTCGCTTTTGGCGGTGATCCTTCTCGTAAGGATTTTTGTGAAGAGTATTTGAAGACTAATTGAAGACAATGCAACCGGACGATAATCTTTCACCTTCTTCGGTTTCGTGGTCTTGGGAAGGAGAGAAATCATCACCGTCTTCCAGTCTTTTGGTGTTCTCCCGTTCGTGAGGACTTCATTCAGTGCGGCTGTGAGATGAGGAGCTATGCTCTCAATTCCCAGCTTTAATTGTAACATTGTGATCTGATCCGGTCCTGGCGAAATGTTCGTCTTTGAGGTGACTATTGCGTGTTCGACCTAATGTTGGAGAATTTCCGGCTCATCTGGATGGGTGTATCTGGATCGTGGCTCTCGCGTCGTCGCTGCGTACAGATTGGAGAAGTGAGTGAGAACTAGCTTCCTGATCTCGGGACGATTGTATGTCGTTGATCCATCCGGCCGTTCTAAATTCGTGAACGGGGAGGACTTGAGTGTCAGTGCTCGCTTCGTTTTCTTCAAGCTTCTTCCTTTCACCGCGGCTTCGAGACTTTTAACTTCTCGCCATTTGTCCAAATCATTTTCTAAAGATCTTCGAACTTCGTTGTTGATTTTCGCTAGATCCGCGTTCTTCGTCTGTCCGGCGTGTATCATCTGGAAGCGGGACAGCATCATTTTCTTCGTTGCTTCGGAAATCCTGCTGAGTTGATGAGTTGCTTGCGTAGCTGTGCTGGCAGCGCTCCTTATCGACTCCGTGAGTTCTTCATAGCATGTTGGTTGATTTTCCGTGAGCATTTCGGTGATGGTGTTCTTGAATCTGACGGGGTCCCATGATCTTTCGCCTCCATCCCGCTTGGTCTTTGCGAACTTCCTCGACTTTTCCTTCTTCGCGGTTGAGCGGAATCTCGCGCGCAAAAGACGGTGGTCACTGCAGTTGAGATAATCACAGTATACTTCGCAGTCTACTGCAATTTCTCGCCTGTTCGTGAGAATGAAGTCGATTTCGTTCTTCGTTTTGCCGTTCGGACTGATCCATGTCCACTTCCGACTGGGTCGCTTGGGGTAGATCGTGTTGAGTATTGAAACTCTGCTGGAGAACGCGAAGTTCACCAGCCGATCACCGTTATCACTTCTTTGACCAGTTCCGTGTGCACCCACATATGGAAGGTCGTCTGAAGAGCATCCTACAACGGCGTTGAAGTCTCCGCAGATGATGATCGACGAATCCCACTTCGATAGCCGTGTGTATACTTTTTTCAGATCCTTGTAGAACTTATCCGACTGGGTCTCCTTGGCAGCCGAGGTGGGTGCATAGACATTGATGACGTGGAGATGAGATCCATGAAAATCGAACGTCGCCGTAATAATACGGTCCGACTCTCTCTTCGTTTCCACAAGACATTCGAGCCAATCTTTGTGAATCCAAAAGGCAAGTCCGCCTTCGCGAGCTTCTCGTCTCTTGCAGATCAGTTCGGCTCCGCTTGCCATGATCCATTCGCCTTCTTTTCTCTTCGTCTCTTGTAGGGCAATCACCTTGCAGCCGCTATTGACAGCTAGCAAGTCGAATGCCTCGGCCTTGGATTGATCGGATATCGATCTGACGTTGAGAGAGCCGATGTGGAAGTCGTTGCCTTTCCTTCTGTTCTTGGGGCCGTATGACGCTTCAGTAATTTCCGTATCCGTGGTGCTCCTCCCAAACATTTTCTTCCGACCAAGACAACTCGGCGAGCACCGTGGCCGAGCTGGTGAATTCCTGGACGGGTCCTTTTTATTTTTTTGATTCAGCTTTTTAGTAAGTTTCGGTTTGTACTTCAGCCGGCTTACTAGGCCGGCGTGAAGCCCCTTCTTCGCGAGTATCGGACACTACCGTGGCGAAGATTGGATTTTGGCTACTGTGCCTAACAGTGGTGTCCAATTTCCCCTGTCGTAGGAGCACAGCATTGCCCAGTTTGCACCGCGAGGAGGTATCCAACAAGCAAGTTCGTTTTTTTTTTTTTCGAAATTAAAAAATACTTTTCTATGTCATTTCAAACAACTTATCAGGCCTTGTCAACGCGGAGGGAGAGCGAGCACATCACAGGAATAAGGCGGCGAGTAAAATCAGTTGATGTGGTTTTGTGGTTAAAGGTGCTGCGCGGTCAAGGGTTCGGATCCTATTTTTTTGATTTTTGTTTTTCAAAAAGCTTATTTGATACTTATTATGGATTCATGAATGATCGACAAAACGCGGTGAATTGTGGGGCAAAAGTTGGCTGGTCTCGCCACGATTTTGACAGACTACGGTTAGCGCGAAAATATGTTTTTTATCCTTTTTTTTTAATTAAAACGCATTTTCATAGTTTTTTCTCAACCAGGTTACACAAAAAATTTTAATGTTGAAAAAATGGTAGTTAAAAGAAGCGAAAAATCGCGTTTTTATTGAAAACAAAAGAAGAACAAATATTTTTCGCGCTAACCGTAGTCTGTCAAAATCGTGGCGAGACCAGCCATCTTTTGCCCCATAATTCACCGCGCTTTGTCGCTCATTCACGAATCCATAATAAAAGGACATTTCTTACGCAAAAATATTAAATTTTCTGAAATTTTCCAAATCAACCAAAAGAATATCCATTTTTCGTGGAAAACCGATAGGGGTTTCCACTTATTTACGTGTTTCCGCGTGTTCGAGCCATACAATCATTTTATTCCGGTAATGTTCATCGCCTGTTATAAAAAGAATTTAAAACATTCCAAATCCGATCTTCATTTACACATTCCTCAGCAGAAATCCACGGCGTGTTGGACGGAACGTTGGAAAATAAAATTTAAACTGCGCGGGCTTTTTTCCCAAAAAAAAATTCTGGCCTATTGTGAAAACAAAAAAATTGCAACGCGGTGTTTGCGTACTTTTGAAATTCAAATGGCAATGAGAGAAATAGCATGGAAAATGAAGAGATTTGTTCCCTTTTCCATTTGAATTTTAAAAGTACGCAAACACCGCGTTGCAACTTTTTTGTTTTCACAATAAGCGTGGTCGCATTTTTTTCTACAGTAGGCTGCATTTAGCTTCGCAGGCATTCATCCGCACAAAAAGGATACGCAGGCTATGAGAGAGAGGAGGTGCAGAGAAAGAGGCAGTAGGTTTTTTTTTTCATTGTTTTCATTCATTTTTTTTTCTTTTTTTTCCAACATTTTTTCTCCTTTTCGCGTTCAAATAAATAAATAAATTTACTGAAATTTCTGTAGCCTGAAGTTATACAAAAATTCAAAAAAAAGGTGTCTTTTTCGGCATGGATGAATTTTTTCAGAAGCGGAAAATGTTTTTTTGAATTTGTATACTTTGAATGTGACCATCATGAGGTTATTCACTTTGTGCATCTGAAAATGTTTATTTTCCTTTTGATTTTTTGCAGAAAACGGCATTTTATGCACTTATTCTGGAGAAAAATAGTTTTCTGCGTGAAATTAATGAGAAAAAATGCAAGATGCAAAAAATGATTAACCCGGTTAGCCCTATTACATTTTTTTCTCTTTATCTTCGTCATACCAATTTTTTTATTTTCAGATGTTCACATATGGTCGAATCGGGAGCATTCGAATCAATCGGGAATGCAGCGAGTGGTAAGTTTTTAAGTTTGAGAAAAATTTATTGCATGATTGCAATCGATTGTCCACGAAAAAAATTTCTCACCACGTCATGCCGAAATTAAAAAAAAAAGCATTTATTGCGTCTTTGATGAACCAAATCAGGCATTTTTCAAAAAAAGAAAAGACAACAATTGAATTTATTTTTTTTAAATGACGAAAAAATCGGGGAGAACACGGAAATGTTCCGCTTGACGTGGAATTTTGAGAAACATTGTCATAAATATTGTCGGACATGCTATAAAAATCGTTGACTGAATTTTTCAAAGAATGCCGTGAAATCACATCTCTGTTCCCCAGCGCTTAGCTTTAGGCGATTTTGCAATGCTTTTCAGCAACAAAAAGTAGCAATCTTCCATTATTCTTCCTTTATTTTCAGGTAAAAGCAATAATCCAAGAAAAACAATCAATGGACAAAACGATTGAGGGCTTCGTGGGCCGTCAGTTCTACGGGTAATTTGTTCTTCTTGCTCTGCTCCTTTTTTTTTTCAGAAAACGCCGACTTGACCTTCGCACCAACACATCGACTCCAAAACGGCCGGCTCACCAACACATCGACTCCGACAGCGACCTAATCAGATTATTCACCAAATGGCAAAGATAGCAAAAAAAAAAACTGGGTGAAAACTCGGAAAATGCTCCGATTGGCCTGAAATGTTGAAAAATATATACAAAAATACTCCTGGATAAATATGCTCTGAAAATTTTGGACCGAAGTATACTCGGTATAAAACGCTGAAAACTCGCTCCAATCGAACAAAGAATTTCGCATGCTTTTGGAGAGAGGTTTAGAGAAATCAGAGCAAAACATCGGCCACGGCTCTCTCAATTTTCTGCACTCTCTCGCTGCCAACGAGGCCGCGTCCACCACTGTGCGAAGGGAGCGCGTTTGCAGCGCTCCGTACTGAGAATATCGATTTAAAGAAATATTGATTTTTTCCCGAACATTTTTAAAACTGGTATTTCGGTCAAAATTTTTCTGAGCATATCCATGATTATTTTTGCCTTTATTTCCCGAAATTTCATGTCAATCGGAGCATTTTCCTAGTATTACCCCAGTTTTTTTTTTCTATTTTTTGCCATTTCGTGAAAAACCCCCATTAATTTTTTATAAATCATTTTTGCAAATTTTTAAATAATAAATTGTTTCATGTTTTGGAACCAAAAAATCCGAGAAAGTGTTCATCCCATGAGAAACAACATTAATTTTTTAAACTTGAAAATTTTTAATTTAAGACCAACGGCTTTAATTTAAACATTTGGTTTCACATGAGCTGGCGATTTGTTCCTATAAAAAAGATTCAATTTACAATCTCTCGTCGAAGAGACCGAGATAAAAAAAAGTGACTGTGAGTGGAGCACGTTACCGATCGCGTTCTGGCCAGCAGGCCGTGGGTTAACCTCTGAAATATATATTTCGGTTCGGAATTTCCCTCGGAGTTTGTGAAATTCTTCGATTCTTTTCCGATTTTCCGCCGGGCTTTCGATTAAAATTTTTTGAGCAATATAGAAAATGTTTGGGAAGGAAGAAATTCGCATCATAGGAAAGAAAGCTCTTCTTCAGGATCGCTAAATTTTCAACAAAATGTTTTGAAAAATCGTAGAACACACCGAAAAAATGTTCTGAAACGAAGCGTGGTCGGAATCGGAACTTTTTTATGTTTTATTCAGAATCAAAATGGTCACTGAATTGGCATTTTCCGCAACAAAGGTAAATATATACCCTCGGAAAATCGGAACGATAGCGAAAAATAATTTGCCAGAAAAAAGATAGATAATAAACAAAAAAAACAAAGGAAACAACGAAAAAATAAATTGAAAAAAGCATTTTATTACTTTTAATACAATTCAAAATACGAAAGTTTCCCGCCATGGCATCCTGCCAGCGACTCTCGCGGAAGAGACGCAGACAAGCAGCGTCCACTCAGCGGAGCGCACGGCCAATAAAGTTCCGTTGAACACGCCGTGGAAATCCGCAGAAATTATCGCATTCAATGAACAATGATGACAAAAGAGGTGGTCGGCAAAACCACGCCGCGCGCATGCAGCCGAAGCCCCGCCTCCCCGCTGGGGAGAAAATCAGTGTTAAATAATCGCGACTTTGAAAGGCTGAAACTCGGGAACTAGCGGGAATTTTGCTGAGAAAATTTGGGATTGTACTAATATTGAGGCGTAGAATACAATGAAATCAGTAGTTTTTCGAGATTCGCACGTTTTTCAAACTCGTTGCGGTACCTACATATAATAGAGAACGAACGTCTGGAAGTTTGGAAGATGAAATTAACACATTAAATCTATGGTTTAACAGTGAAACGTGAGTAACATTTTCAACGCGAAGGTCACTGCCTTTGTCTCACGTTGATTTCGTCGGTTCGTTGGTTCAGTGGTTGGGTGTTCAATTAGTCACATATTTTGCGCGATACACTGTCCCCAAAATCGGGAAAGCGCAAAACAAAATTGGTTGGCGCACTTTGCGTTTGCAGACGCAGAGACACAGAGTTTAGCACAACGCCTCTGCGTCTCTAATCTCTAATGCGTGCAGGTAGAGCGCAATTGCATCGTACCTCGCCGAGAATGATTGCATTTTTTGAATAGAACGTAAAACGGGAAGAAAATTGGTTTTTTGTTGGTGTTGAGTTAAAGTGGCAGACGGAGAACGGGAAAAGAAAACAAGAAAAGTAAAATATTAGGCTGGAAAAAAAGTTGTTTCCGAAAATTTTGAAATTCGCGCCAAACAAAGTTGTGGAGCTTAGGGCACTAGAATGTTGTATTATTGCATAGAACCTTCTAGAAACTTTTCCCCCATACCTATATAAGGCGCGCGTGTTTCCTGTTCGAGCAGCCATGTACGATCTCTCTCGACCCCAACTTCGACTAATCATCTTCTGCGAGTGGAGCTGACGGCCTGTCAGTCTCTTCTTCTCACTCCACAAAGGAAAGAGTTTCTTGCGGACCTTGTCACAGGGGATGAGAGCTGGGTACTCTACAATAACGACACCCAGCGCGCTGTCTGGATTCCTCGTGGGGAAAAACCGCCAGTGCAGCCGAAGGCCAATCTTCATGAGAAGAAATGTTTGCTTTCCTGCTTTTGGGACGCGAAGGGCATTGTGTACTACGAGTTGCTCCCGCAAGGGAGAACGGTCAATTCTACTACCTACTCCAATCAGCTTGCCTCGCTCGCCTTCGCTCTTCGAGAAAAGCGCCCGAGACGCTCCGCTGTCCACCTCCTCCATGACTCAGGGAATTTTCGGCAAGGGAACGGCGCGACTGCCGTAAAAATCGGCAAATCGCCGCTAGTTCGCAAGGCGGCAAAAGGACGGCGCGAGGACGGCGTTGGCGCGGCAAGGGGTCGTCGGGAAAAGCGTCAACACGCGCTTGGCGCACAATTCTTGTTATTTGTTGTGAATATTCGTTACCTACTTTTCCATGTATTCTCTAATTAATTGATTTTTTCGAGGAGAGGCCGATTCGAAATGTGTAAGTAATTTATTTTTTCAAAAATATCATGAAAATATTCATTCAGACTTGGCGCGCGTGAAACTGGAACACGGTGGTAAGTTATTTCATTGAAGAAACTGAAAAATAGGCATTATTGTCTCAGTTTTCTTGGCGACAACAGTATTAATTCACGTGGAAAATTCAAGACCACATCTTGTCAGATTTTCCGACTGAACGAAAGATTTTTTAGCTGAAATCGGCAAGAAAATTGAATCGATAATGAGATTATTCACGTCGAAAAAAAAGGATTTAAATCGATTTCCTGTTGTTTTTCCTTCTTTATTTACTTTCGAACAAATCGATCCAAAAATTCACCGTTATCGGAAGTAGTGTTCTCGCCTCCGAGCTGGCCTACTCGATCAGATGAAAATATGAAAATGTGGAAAAATGTGGTCTTGCAAAGAATTTAGCGAAGTCTCTATGACAATCGTGATCTACAGGTACCAATCCTCGTTCTTCACCAAATTTGCCCCACACACGCACATTAACGCCGTCGGACAATGCGATTCCCCCCTGGAGACGGTGTCAGTTTACGCGGAGCCGGACCCTGTAACCACTGAAAAAGGCCGTGGTTTTCTACAAATCGAAGGAGGATGGAAGTGTGAGTATTTCTCTAGATTTTTGAACAAAAAAATGAAAAATTATTGATTTATGAGCTCCACAGGGTCATTGCAAAAAATTATACATCACATTAAAATGCATTTTTCTGCACTTTTAATTGACTTTAAAATATTTCAGTGCAGGTTTTACAGGGTGCGTCAAAATTACGTGCACTACTTCAAACGCGCATTATGACAAAAGTGGAAGTCCAAAACACATGAAAATCAACAGAAAGTTTATTCAATAGTTTAGAAATATAATGTCAAAAGATTATTAAATTCGGCCTTTTTTGGCGGCAATGACAGAACGAAGACGTCGTGGGTAAGATTCCACCGTGGCACGGAGGTACTCAATTTGTCCCATTCTTCGACAAAAGTCTTCTCTGAAAGCTTCCAGACTAGAATGGGGTCTTGCACATACTATATTTTGAAGTACTCTCCAGATGGAGAAGTCGAGCGGATTTAGATCCGGACACGATACAGGCCATCTACAGTGCTGGCCATAAGTTTATATAAAATCGGTTTTTTCAAGATAACATGGCTCATACTTGAAGGAGGGTCATGAAATTTTTTCTCATGTTTATGAGGGTAAATTGCGTTAATTAAAAAAAATAATTTCAGAAAAAAATCAAAACTTTGAAAAATTACAACAATTTATTCGAAAAAATGGAAAAACCAAGAAAGTGACAACCTGTGAAAAATGAAGTAGGAAAGCTCCGATTGGCAAGTCAATGACCGGGAAATGATTGAAAATGATTTAATATTTTGTGGCAAAGCCTTTTGCATCAATTACTGCCTGGCAACGACGCGGCATGGAACCCAGTAGAGTATCCACAACAGAGAGTGGGATAGTCTTCCATGCAGCCTCCAATTGAGCAAATTTCTGGTCCACGTTTGTGGCTCGGACCCCTTTAAGACGACGTTCCAGTTCCTACCACAAGTGCTCGATCGGATTCAAGTCGGGGGACTGGCTGGGCCAATCCAAAACGTCCACCCGACGACGATGGAACCAGTTGCGCATATGGAGAGATGAGTGCTTCGGATCATTATCCTGCTGGAAAACATAGGCTCGGCCTACATTTCGGAATGCCCATAGTCTCATTGTGTTCTCCAGGATATCCTCATACTGAAAGCGATCCATAATTCCCTGTATACGTCGAAGTGGCCCCATGGAGCCAGCCGAGAAGCATCCCCATACCATACACGATCCGCCTCCGTGCTTGACAGTTGGAAGCTGGTACTTGGGGAGGTATCTGGCTCCAACAGGTCGACGAATCCCTGTGTTTCCATCACTTCCAAACATGTTAAACTTGCTTTCGTCTGACCAGATATGTTTGGCCCACTCAGCACGCCCCCAGTTGAGATGGGCTCTGGCCCAGGCGACACGTGCACTTCTATTCTTCTCGCTGATGAATGGTTTACGAACTGGACGTCTTCCATGGAGTCCGTTGGATTGTAGGCGTCTCCTGATGGTTCTTCTAGATGGCGCTGGTTCGACTGGAGAGGTCACAACCATTTGAATGTCGGTAGACGTTCTTCTGGGATCCTCCCGTGCAGCTCTCAGGATGTTCCGATCCATACTACGGCTGGATTGCTTGGGTCTACCAGTGGATTTCGGTCCAGTACAAGATTTCTAAAGACTCTAGTTATTAAATAACATGTTTTTTTAATGTACCTGAGCCTTGCATCTTCTGATAATTGCGTAGATTCCAGGCAAAGAGAGCTGAAACTGCCTGGCAAGATCTTTGTTAGTTTGCCCTTGTTCATGACCTCGCAAAGTGGCTTTTTTGATGTCTGTTGAGACGCATTTGCTTCCAAAAGGTTTAGCCATCCTAAAAAACCATAACAATTTGTAACTGAGCACAAAAAAAAGTTATCACATCAAAATCACAAAAAATCATGAAAACTTGCAATAGTGAAAAAAACGAAAAAAGAAAAATTTCCAAAAAAATTTTGTAATGATGCAATTTTTAGTCTGCATATTTCCGTAACTGTGTTTAGCACATACCGTAGCAATTTCATGACCCTCCTTCAAGTATGAGCCATGTTATCTTGAAAAAACCGATTTTATATAAACTTATGGCCAGCACTGTATCCTTTTTTATGAACGCCGGCAAGTGGGCTTTGCACCAGTCCTGGGTGTACTTTTCCGTGTGAGGAGACGCTCCGTCTTCCTGGTATAGAAAAATGATGCAATAATAAAAATAAAAATTGAATATTGTGCGCACGAAAAGTGCATCAGCACGCGTTGCCATAGCGTGAAAGTTTAGTGCACGTAATTTTGACGCACCCTGTATTTTTATTGAATTGAAAAATAAAAAAATGCGTTTAATGGATCTATAAAAAAGACGATTTAAATAAATTAATTTGAATTTTTTTTCCAATGCACCAAAGCAAGAAAATTCAATTAAATTGAACAATTTTGAACGCAGCAAAACGTTCGTGTCGAGATTTCGTGAATCGACACAATTTATTAAAGGCGTACGCAATTTTTCAGTGGCCATATCTCGACACGAACGTTTTTCTGCGTTCAAATTTATTCACTTTAATTGATTTTACTCGCTTTGGTTCATTGGAAAAAAGTCAAATTAATTCATTTAAATTGTTTTTTTTTATTTCGTGCATAGGTCCACCTTTCTGCATTTTTTTTTATTTCGTGCACAGGTCCATCTTTCTGCATGAATAAAATGGGTAAATTTGATAGTATTCGGATGTCAGAAAGATGGTTTTCGTCTCGCGTCTCTTAATTTCCTACGTAGAAAATAGGTATTTCGCCGCTGGCCTTGTTCTGAGTGGCATAGATTCCGATGGGCCCCCGGTGGAACTTTTTGTGATGGATTTTACGGAAATTGCAATCACGGAAATTTGTCGAACGAAAATCCGAATTTGGTAATTTACCAATATAGCCCCCAGGTTAGAGTGGACTTTACTGGTCTTACCTTGGTGGTGTTTTATTGGTATTTCATGGGGGTCTTATTGTACTTATGCCCCGAATTTGATTATCTGATTATTCATTTCAGTGCTGCCGTGTTCACCAAACTTCATCGACACCATTCAGAAAAGGAAATGAAATAGACGATGCTGCTGTTGAGGACCACTAGAATCACGACATTCACCGTACTTACTCTAACAGTCTGGTATTCCATTCTATTGTTATTTGTTTTTTCAAATGCTGGGTGATTGAAAACCTATTCACGAAAATTGGTCAAAAGTATTTTTATTCGGTATAAAGCGCTGCGAATTTGCTCCATTAGAACAACCAAAGAAACGGCCGCGTAGGCGGAGAGAGAGTGCAGAAAATTCAGGGATCGTGGCCGATGTTTCGCTCTGATTCCTCTGAATCTCACTCAAAAAGCCTGGTGCTACTTTGAAATAGAACTCGCACGAAGTTGAACTGCAGCGAACTAGAACTCGCTTCAGAATAGAACTGTATCAAAATAGAACTGTAACGAAATAAAACTGTTCGAAATATAAGTGTTGCGAAATAGAACTGCCCGAAATGAAGCTGTGGTGACCCAAAAAACCTAGAACAGCTCGAATAAGCATTCCGTTGTACTTGTAGTTCAATGTCGCGCTGCGGTTTTTCCTGTACAGCTCCAGTTCAGGCAGTTCTATTTCGCTACAGTTCTATTCCGAAACAATTATATTTTGCTAAAGTTCTATACCGAGCATTTTTATTCCGAAGCGAGTTCTATTTGGCTACTGTTCTATTTCGTGCGAGTTCTATTCCGAAGTAGCACTAGAATGCATGCACAATTCACTGTGTGATTGGAGCCAATGTGCAGTGTTTTATACCGAGTATAGCCAAAGAGGCACGAGATTGCCAAAGTTTGGCGCGCAATCCTCTAAATTCCCGGCATTTGAAGAGATATATAAAAATTAGAACGGCATTTTGGCAATTAGAGTAAACACGGTAACTCAATATTTTGTTTTGTTCAAATTCGATTATAATATTTTTAAATAAATCTGTGTCATGCATCAGCAAAAAGCGTTTATAAGAATATAATCATTAAGAGTAGGTCAAAGGAAGAAGCCCCGGAGGGAGGGGTTTCTGTTTATAACGGCGAATCGCCGACAAAATCGGCGATTAGCCGAAAATTCCCTGAGGACGGCAAATACTCTTTTACTACCAAATCTCATTTACTACCGCGTCTCATTTACTGCATTTTTTTAAATTCAACTCATTTACTACTTTTGTCTCATTTACTACATTATCTCTTTTACTACTTTTCTTCACATTTAACTCATTTACTATTTTTTTTATTATTACCTCTCTGGGACTCCTTATCAAAAAAATTATTGATAACTGTTTTTTTGCCGACAAATGCTCCGGTGGTTTTTTCAATAAAATGGATAAGCAAGGTATGGCGCATTGCTGTCCGATTTCTCGTAATTTGTCTCGAGTTTTTCTTTCTATTAAAGCTAAATTTTATATGAAAATCATCGTTGTCCGGATATTTCAGTCTTTAACGCGCCGAAAGCATGTGTGACACCTTTAAAATGGGCGACCGGAGGGAGCTGGGAGGAAACATGATTCGCGTTCTGGAACCCACTATTTTTTTGCGTTTGATATGATGTACTCTACTCAAAACATGCATGGATAATAAATATGATTTGATAGACACACGAAGAAAACAACAAATGCTTCAGCCTAGCTCTCTTTAATCGTCTTTGAAAGGGTAACACATATTTTTGCATGGTAGTAAATGAGTTAAATGTTAGAAAAGGTAGTAAAAGAGATAATGTAGTAAATAAGACAAAAGTAGTAAATGAGTTAAATAGAACAAAAAGTAGTAAATGAGACGCGGTAGTAAATGAGATGCGGTAGTAAAAGAGAAAAGTAGTAAATGATCCGGTAGTAAATTAGTTTTTTCCCTCTATGACAACGCGCGCCCACATGTTGCCCAGGCCACTCAGAAAAAACTACAGGAGCTGAACTGGGACACGGTTCCGCATCCACCGTACTCACCAGACATCGCGCCTTCCGATTATCACCTCTTCCGACCGCTCAAGCTGTTCCTGAAAAAGAAGCGTTTCGCGAAGAACGAAGTCCTCAAAATGGCAGTGTTCGACTTCTTCGACTCGCAGTCCGCCGTGTTCTGGAAGAAGGGCATCGACGACCTCCCCGAGCGATGGCTCACAGTTGTGACTAATGATGGTCAATATATTGTTGATTGATCATGCTAGGAAATAAAGTTGATTAAAAAAATAAAATTGCAAAATTTTTCGGAAAAAAACTTTTTTGCCAGCCTAATATTTAATAACAACTGCAAAAAATCGAAAAAATAAGAAAGTCCGCAAAAACGGAGAGTACACAGCGCTGCGAACGCACTCCATCTGCGAACACACGAAAAGTCGATTTAGCGTATATTTGAGGCAGATTCAGAGGAAAAAAACTGTCCTTATGAGCGAAACAGCGGTCTCATTGGTTGCCATTCACTCAGCCGCGAACGTGGGAGCCTTTTCTAATATTTATCTATTGGAGCGCATTTGCAGCGCCCCGTAGTACAAAACGAAATGTTATTCCCCTTTTTGAAATCGATTTTTTGCAGAAACCGCTTCCTGTAATTGCCAGACGAAATCCTCAAGTTGTGCCTCATCAAAATCTGTATGGCAAATTTGAATTTCCTTTGATCCGACTGGAAGTACTTTCAGATTAATTGTGGCTCGATGATTGGATTTGTCGCAGAGATACGATGACTGAAATTTTGGATAGTTATTGTCGAGACAAAACAATCGCCTACGTGCTCTACCGCGCGCGAAGCGTGTCCGCGTCGCGGCTCGGCGGGAGGGGGAAAATTTCAAATGTGTCCGTCTTTTTTTCGTTGCTTTATTTTCCATTTATTACATTTATTTAATATTTTTCGCGAAAATTTTGTTTTTTTAATGGCGAATATGTTGAAAATGTTGTTTGGGCACTTACATTTTAGTAGAAAGCTGTGAAATATTGCTTCAATTCTGCCAAAACTAACATTTCTCATCTTATCATTAAAAAAAATTATTCGGGCCGTTTTTCGGCTCGGATATCGTTTTTTTAGTGTCATTAGAAAATATTTCTCTGTTTTTCGCAAGTATCTCCAAAATATTTAAATTGACAATGAAATACCCAATTTTTTCTTGTTTGTCCCGTTTCCTTTGCATTTTCGCCATAATACGTTTAATTTCATGATTTTCAGGTAGAAGCGCGAAAACCGTCCGAAGGAAAAGCAGAAAGAGATAAACAAATGAATGTTGGAGGAGGAGAAAGAAAGATTTTCCGAATTTTATTTATTAAAAGCAATTTTATTCGCGACAAAAACATTTATTTTATATTTTCAAAAAAAAACTATTTATAAACCTAGACAAATCTTTTTAGAGAAGACACGACGATCGGCTGGGGAAGTGGGCTGCTTGCTTGACATGCACGCATTACGATGGTCCCAAAAAGCAAGATTGCGAACTTTGAAAACATGTCCACCGGATCCTCCGCCTCCACCACCGCTTCCAGAGCTTCCGTCGCTCGATCCGCCGCCAGATCCTCCAGACGCGTAGTCCTCAAGATTGTAGCCAGACGAGAAGGCGTTCGATCCCATGTAGCCAGACGAGTAGCCACCGGCGGACATGTACGCAGATTTGTCATCCATTGTGCGGTTGTTGGTTGGCTGGGTCTTCTAGAGTAGTGGACACTCCAAATATCATCATACATTCGATGAGATGGACGACACCTGAAAAAAAAGTTTATTATTAATGAAGTTTTCGTATTATTTTTTTTTACGGCGACACTTTTGAAGGTAAATTCTCGAGTTCGCCAGTTAACAGGCGCGCAATTACTTATTTCGCGAATGGACAATACCATAATAAACAGTTTTTCATGTTTCTATTCAGAAAAATCAACCGACTTACAATATTGCATCCAGCTGTCCTGCATGATCTTAAAACCCGTTCTTTTTTCTCTGCTTGGCCTTTGATCGATTTTTGCTACCTGAAAATCATGAAATTACGGCAAAAATGCAAAGGAAACGGCACAAACAAGAAAAAATTGGGTATTTCATTGTAAATTTAAATATCTTGGAGATATTTGCGAAAAACAGAGAAATAATTTCTAATGGCACTAAAAAAACGATATCCGAGCCGAAAAACGACCCGAATAATTGTTTTAATGATAAGATGAGAAATGTTAGTTTTGGCAGAATTGAAGCAATATTTCACAGCTTTCTACTAAAATGTAAGTGCCCAAACAACATTTTCAACATATTCGCCATTAAAAAAACAAAATTTTCGCGAAAAATATTAAATAAATGTAATAAATGGAAAATAAAGCAACGAAAAAAAGACGGACACATTTGAAATTTTCCCCTTCCGCCGAGCCGCGACGCGGACACGCTTCGCGCGCGGTAGAGCACGTAGGCGATTGTTTTGTCTCGACAATAGTGTGCGGGTTCGAGTTTTGTGAACTGCAAACTCGTCCGTGCGAGACGCACAAATATTGGTAAATGATTTACTAGAGAAACAAAACTCGGTTTTCATCAAACTTTAGGGTAAATGTTAACCACAGTCGTGTATGGCGTTTACCGTAAAAACTCTATCAGAACGGCACATCTGATCGAACGACGCCCGCGCCGCAGTCGCAAACAATAGAACGGCAGCCCTTAATTGAACGACACCCCTAATAGAACAGCAGTGTCCGACAGTACCGAATCCTTATGAAAACTACTGTAATATAGTGCGTGCAATATCTATAGGACCCCCCCCCTCGATTTTAGGCCTACAGGCAAAACCAAAAAAGTTATTAAAAATCTGTCAATGTCGTTCGATTCTAAATCTAAAATAACCCCAAAGCCCAAATTTTTATCATCCTACCACTTTCCATACCCGCTTACCACCAAAATATCACTTTTTCGACCGTGCAATATCTATAGGACCCCCTGAGAAATTCGGATGGGCGACCAATTTTTGGTGGGGTTTTCGTTCATCAATGCGGCTATTTTCTTTATTTTTTTGTTATTCCTGTTTTTCAACAATTGTTTCCGTGATAATTACTCACTTTCGAAGAATCTGTAGCTTCATTAACATCTAACCGGTAGTAATGAACTCGTTGAAGCGAGAATTGGTTTATTGAGCACATATATCTCTGTGAAAAAGTTAAAAACAAAGAAAATGAGAGGGGAAGTTTTGTCACCATAGTTTTGAATGACTTCAAATATACTGTTGGGCATAGACGAGTTTTTTTGTGATGTGGCATCATTTCCAGTATTATCGGCCCGCCACGTCGGTCAAACGCGCTCCGCTGAACTCAATACTACGTGGATTTCATTTTGGTTTCCAAATTATTTCATTTCACGTTGAATTTACACGTGAAATGAAAAAAAATTGGAAACCAAAATAAAATCCACGTAGTATTGAGTTCAGCGGAACGCGTTTGACCATTTTGGCGGGCCGACAATACTTTAATCATTTTTTGACGGACGATGATTCCGCTTCTTTTGATGACATTCCGAATGGTCGACTTGCAGACATTGAGATCAAACTCTCCTTTTACGTTTTTGAAGCTTTTCGGGGAGTTTAGCAACACGCGAAGAATGTAACGTTCTTCTCGAGCGGTGACTTTTATCTGTCTTCCCTTTGTGCTACTTCGATTGCTTACCATAATTCAGGGTACCGTTGAGGTAGTTACGGCAAGCAGTTTTGCTCTTCCTAACAAAACTAGGAATGTCATAAAATGAAAGTCTAAGTTGTTGCATCCCATTGAGCTGAGCTTGCTCAGAGGAGGTGAGAAATTTACCACGACCCATGACTAGCAAAGGACAAGTGACCGATTGGGCATGCATCATTTTAGAAATTGGTGAATTTAGAATTAGTATCACGGTAGCAGGGTTTCTAACTCTTAAAACAACCCAGATTACGGTAAATTTACACAGCTAAAACATCCATACACTTTCCGATACCCAAATTTGTAGATCTGATTGCATTTTCGCTGTGTTATAAAAATTTCATAGTTAATTAAAGTTGGGAATCTGATAGAATGAATAGTTTTTATGAAAAAAAAGAAAAAGAAACAAAAAAATAAAGAAAATAGCCACATTGATGAACGAAAACCCCACCAAAAATTGGTCGCTCATCCGAATTTCTCAGGGGGTTCTATAGATATTGCACGGTCGAAAAAGTGATATTTTGGTGGTAAGCGGGTATGGAAAGTGGTAGGATGATAAAAATTTGGGCTTTGGGGTTATTTTAGATTTAGAATCGAACGACATTCACAGATTTTTAATAACTTTTTTGGTTTTGCCTGTAGGCCTAAAATCGAGGGGGGTTCTATAGATATTGCACGCACTGTATTAGGTTGACTATTACTGCGTCGCGAGAAACAGGCACAGCCGCTCGTACGTTGCGGCTGTGGTCTCGTCGCGACCAGCGTACATACGGTAGATTGTTTACGAAAAAAAGGAAAATACATTTTTCTTTAAAAAACAAATAATGCAACAAAGAATGGAAACAAACTACCGTATGCGCGCTGGTCGCGGCGAGAACCCAGCAACAACGCACGAGCGGTTTTGCCTGGTTTTCGCGACTATAGTAAAAAACAATGCGCGACGCGTTTGCTGACGATGGGAAATTTTGAAAACGGGGTATTCACAAAAAAACCGAATTTGCTTTTGTAAGATTATCAAAAACAAGCCTGATCTGGCGCCTGTCAGCGCCAAACAGCACGGCATGCTGACAACTACCTCAGTGCAAACGCGCCCCAATCACTCTCAACGTTTGATGAAACACTGTGACACGCGTGTTAAGAGAAAATTCCCTCGCGGCGTTGCGAACGCTTCTGCTGTATCAAATGTTTTTTAAAAAAAAATAAGGGATATCTGCGAGAAAAAACATGTTTTAATTTTTTTTTTTCGCGGAACGTACGCAGCGAAATGAAACCGCGAAAAAATTGAATTTCATAAAATGAGACTGAAACGTAGGTTCCAGCTAGCCGTGAACAGCCTTGACTAGCCGCCTGTGGCGGCTGTTAGGTTGGGCGTAGCATTAAGCTTGATCTAGTTCAAAGCACTTTTTTTCAAAACAATAATTTATTCAGTACAAAACTATTAGGCTGGCAATAAAGTTTTTTCCGAAAATTTTGAAATTCGCGCCAAAGAAAGCTCTGGAGCTTAGGGCACTAGACTGTTGTATTATTGCATAGAACCTTCTAGAAACTTCTCCCCATACTTATATAAGGCGCGCCTGTTGCCTGTTCGATCAGCCATGAACAATCTCTCTCGACCTCAACTTCGACTGATCATCTTCTACGACTGGAGCTGTGGCACTCCGGCGGCTGAGACAGTCACTAACAAGGGAAGTGTTTCAGGTGGGGTTTTGAGAATTTCACCAAAATTTGTGAGGATACACTTTCAACTGTGCTGATTCCGATGCCGTCGTCAGAATTTCCGCATCTCTTCTGGTTTTTCTGAAATTTCGGCTTAAAGTTTTGCGTTTTCCCAGATTTTGTAAGCCGCATCGCCAGTCCCTCCTTTTCGATAGCATTGCGGACGCAGGGCCGGCAAGCAGGAGTGGGTCAGTGGTAGAGCGGATGGCAGGGTAATCTGATGGTTGGGGGTTCGTTGCCACTCTATGCCGAATTTCGTTATTTTTGTTTTTTTCCGGTAAATTAATCGTTTTGTCATCTTGAGAGATTTTTTTCATTGAAAAATAAAAATTGTAGAAATTAAAATACTGTAACTTACTATCATAAAACTCATTAAAAACGTTCTAGAAACTATCAGAAAATCATGAACACACTAGTAATCTTCACATTTGAAGGAGTTAATGACACTTGTGTGGTTTCAGGTAGAAGTGGAACAGTTTCGAAAAACATGCTTGTTAAATAAAAGTTGCGGACGCGTCAAAAATAGAAAAACGGAAGACCGCAGAAATTTAATTGAAAAGCCGAAACAGAGTTATTACGTATTCCCGTATACGTGAGATGTCGTAAAATGGGTCTTGGCACGATCGGTGTTTGCACACTTTCGGATTTGAATATTTGGTTTCGAATTTTTTCAATGAGAAGTTTTCGTTGTTTTTCATGTTATTTTTTTGTTTTTTTAAACTTATATTTTATACTTTGGGGGTTATTCATGTAAAAAAAAACAGATGCTACACCGAATCAGAACTGTCCCCATTTCACGATATCTTACGTACTCGGGAATACGTAATATGAAAAACAATTTGCCGATAAATGTCCTTGTCGACATATTTTCGGCAAAAAATTTCGAAACCAGAATTTTCCGATTCTAAAAATTCGGCAGAAAAATTCGAAAAATCAGAACTTTCAAGAAAGCTTGTTTCTAACTTTGCAGACCATAAACTGATGGATTTTTGTAGATTTTCTTGGCATTTGGGCGTCCGCAACTTTTATTTAACAAGCATGTATTTCGAAACTGTTCCACTTCTACTTAAAACAACACAAGTGTCATTAACTCCTTCAAATGTGAAGATTACTAGTGTGTTCATGATTTTCTGATAGTTTCTAGAACGTTTTTAATGAGTTTTATGATAGTAAGTTACAATATTTTAATTTCTACAATTTTTATTTTTCAATGAAAAAAATCTCTCAAGATGACAAAACGATTAATTTACCGGAAAAAACAAAAATAACAAAATTCGGCATAGAGTGGCAACGAACCCCCAACCATCAGATTACCCTGCCACACAGGTTTTGCGCGATAGGCCTATAATAGGTTGAGGCCAAATATAGGCCTATTATAAGCTTATAATAGGCCTATCGCGGGCGGCAGCGCCTACCCTCCTTTAATAAGCTAGTGGCCTTGGCAACATGTGGGCGCGCGCTGTCATGGAGGAGGTGGACAGCGGAGCCTTTCTCGGAGAGCGAGGGCGAGCGAGGCAAGCTGATTGGAGTAGGTAGTAGCATTGACCGTTTTCCCTTGCGGGAGCAACTCGTTGTACAGCATGCCCTTCGCGTCCCAGAAGCAGGAAAGCAAACATTTCTTCTCATGGAGATTGGCCTTTGGCTACACTGGCGGCTCTTCCCACGAGGAATCCAGACAGTGCGCTGGGTGTCGTTATTGTAGAGTACCCATCTCTCATTCCCTGCAACAAGGTCCGCCAGAAACTCTTTCCTTTGTGGAGTGAGAAGAAGAGACTGACAGGCCGTCACACGAGCCTGCATCTGGTAGGGAGAGAGAGCATGGGGTACCCATCTCGCCAGCACTCGTCGGTAACCGAGATCGTGAAGATGATTGCTGATAGTTTGGTAACTGCAGCCAAGCATGGTCTCCAGCTCTCGCGTAGTTAAGTCAGAAGATCAATGCTCGCGAGTGGCCAGACTGCAGTCCCGATTTGAAGCCCATCGAAGCCGGATGTGGTCTTTTAGATAGAGTGGTAAATGCCGCAAGCACATCATTAGTAAATGTCACTTTTCTGTTTTCCTTTCAGTTATTAAAATTCTTAACAGATTCGAAAAATTGCTGTTTTTATGTTCGAAACTCCATTCAAAATTTAGGATTCTAGAAAATGCTGAGAAGAATATCGGAAAAGACACAAAGGCGAATCGGAAGTTGAACTTATATGGTTTTAATTCTGTTCATCATTTAAATACAGTACCGTTCAGTAAGATATACAATTTTACTTTTTTGACTATAACTTTTGGACGGAGAGGATTAGGATTCTGGAAACTTGCATGGACATGTTCCGTAATGTTATTGCCAAGCCCCCGAGATGGATTTTATCAACTTTTAAAATTTCCGATTTTTCAAAATTTTAAGACGTCAAAATTTTCGACCCAAAAAATCTTTTTTTTTTTTCAAATCTGCCAGAGCTCAACTTTTGTTATCTTAATAAAGTACTTTAACTAAAATTATGATTCAAGTTAAGTTCGGGTTCATCGGACCATTTTCAGCTGAGTTAGAGTACTTTGAGTATCAAGGTCCAATAGGCAAATCAACTTTGACACTGATGACCAATGTGCTCAACCGATATCCAACAACCGGTTTCTACCGGTTTTTTATTCAAAAAACCGGTGGAAAAAAACCGGTTGTTCGAATAACCGGTTATTCAAAGCAACCGGTTTCTATTCTGATAAAAACCGGTGTTTTGTGTGCAAACACAGCGACGCGCAAAGTTGATTTTGTGCGGCTCTACAAGGTCTGAATAATTAATTCTTCATTCATTTTAAAATTTACGTTTTTTTTTCATCTTTAAAAATTCTATTTCTCTTGGTAATTATTCTCAGTACGGAGCGCTGCAAACGCGCTCCCTTCGCACAGTGGTGGACGCGGCCGTGTTGGCGACGAGAGAGTTCAGAAAATCGAGAGAGCCGTGGCCGATGTTTGGCTCTGTTTTCTCTAAACCTCACTCCAAATGCATGTGAAATTTTTTGTTCGTTTGGAGCGAGTTTTCAGCGTTTTATACCGAGTATAAGAAATGTCGTTTTATTTCAACAAAAAGTAAAAAACAAAAAAAAAAGAACGAATAAAAAACAAAAAAACATATACAGTACTGGCCATAAAGAATGCGACAACTAGTTTTTTTACGATAACCTCTTGGAATGTTAACTTTTTGACCCAAATTTTTTGTGAGATTTTTTCAGCACTATCAGAAACCTTTCTGTCAAGTTTATTTTAAAATTCTGCTGAAAATTATTCTTTTATTCAATTTTTTCGAAAATTCATGAAAATTGACATTTTTGGAGATCTATACAAATAAGCTCTAGAATCACCGATAGTCAGAAACAAAAGGAAGGTAACTATAAAAAGTGATTTAATACTTGGTTGGGTATCCTTTGATATCAATAACAGCCTGGCATCTACGTGGCATCGAATCCAGGAGCGTCTGAACCACCGTCATCGGGATACTCTTCCAAGCAGCTTCGAGTTGAGCGAATTTCTGGTTGGCATTGGAGGCTCGGACTCCTTTGAGGCGTCGTTCTAGCTCCTCCCACATATTTTCGATGGGATTCAAGTCCGGAGACTGACTTGACCATTCCAGGAGATCCACTCGGCGACGTCGAAACCAATTGGCGACATGACCCTAAGCATGCTTCGGGTCATTATCCTGCTGAAACACCCATGATCAGCCCAAATTTGCTCTTGCTCATGGTCGCATTGTGTTCTCCAGGATGTTTTCGTACACATATCGGTCCATGGTTCCAACAATTCTCTTCAATGGACCCATTGAAGTGTCGGAGAAGCATCCTCAAACCATCACAGATCCACCTCCATGTTTTACCGTCGGGCATTGGTACTGTGGAGCATATCTGGAGCCAATAAGACGTCGATTCCATTGAATACCATCAGTACCGAACAGATTGAACTTCGATTCGTCGCTCCAGATGTGATTAGCCCACTCTCGAGGTCCCCAGGACAAGTGCTGTTTAGCCCATTCAACGCGAGCTTTCCGGTTTTTTAGACTAACGAGTGGTTTTTTGACGGGTCTTCGTCCGTGCAGTCCAGCAACTTGCAGACGTCTTCTAATAGTCCTACTCGATGGCACCGGCTCATTTAGAGACGTCACGGAAACTTGAATATCCGTAGATGTGCGTCTAGGATCTTCTCGGCACGCGTGCAAGATATTTCGATCCATAGCTCTGGAAGTGGTTCGGGGTCTTCCTGGAGATGGACGATGAGCTACACCATCCTGAATAGTCGAAATGAGTTTAAAAAGCTAATTGAAACCTTACATCATCACGATTGTTCTTCAAAATACGGTAAATTTGGCTGGAAGAACAACCAAACTGAGTTTCGAGTATCTTCGGATGCGCGCCTAGTTCATGTCCACGTACGATGCTTTTTCGAACGTCCACAGTGAAAATTTTTTCCCAAATGGTCTGACCATGGCTGAAAAACAATAAAAAACTAATTAGATCTACTCCCAATTAATTTTCATTCAACTTTATACAAAAAACTGAAATACATGAAAAAAGTGCAAAAATGAGAAAAATTAAAAAAAAAAAAACATTTTTTTTTGCAGAATGATGCATATTGCAAGTACGCAAGTTTTTGTGAGGTTCCATTGCAGATACAGTAAAAAATTCGGGTCAAAAAGTTAACTTTCCAAGAAGTTATCGTCAAAAAACCAGTTGTCGCATTCTTTATGGCCAGTACTGTATATATATATATATTAGTAATTTGATCAGCTACATCTAGTCAGACAAAAATAATCGTCCTCGTTTTAGAATTTTAAGTTTCCTCTCTGATTTTTCCTTGATTTTCCACAGCTTCCGTATCAATGTAATCGTACTCGATGTCGTCTTCGGTGTGTTCGTTTTCGTCTCATAAATCAAACTTGAAATAAAAATAGCATTAAATAATCCAAACTTTTATCATGGGGAAAAATATTAGTTTTTGAGAGGAGTTCCGAAAAACACCGACATGGTGATGGTCAGGGTTCCGGCCGGGGTGACAAAGGCGGAAGCAGCCAGGGCGTCAGCTGGAGCTGGGCGAATTGAACGAAAGGCTTGTCCTTCTTTGGCGCTTCGGCGGTACGTATGATGCCGACGCCCTTGGAACCGATTGGGATGATGCGATACTCGTTTTTGTTCGAGGACTTGATTTTGAAGAACATCTTGTCGGCTCCGCCGTTAACGATAAAAAATTTTTTTTCAAAAAATTAATTTCCTAGCTTACCTTTTTGTCCTTCTTGCGTATACATCTCAGTGACTATTTTTTAAGTGCGATTATTTATATGAACATGCCACAATTTTTTGACTCGAATCAATCGGCTTATCGAATACTTTGTTTATTGGAGACGTCATTTTGCTGAAATATCGAAATTTGAGGAGTTTTATAAAAAAATAGACGAAAAAAAGATAAAACTAGAAAAGCAAGCAAGATTTGAATATTTAAGATAAAAAAAAACAAAACAACTTTGGTCCGCAATTGAGCGTCGCTGTGTTTGCACACAAAACACCGGTTTCCACCTGTGGATACCGGTAGAAACCGGTTTTTTTGTAACCGGTGGAAACCGGTTTCTACCGGTTTTCACCGGTTATTATCGGTTTTTGCCACCGGTGGAGCACATTGCTGATGACGTTTTTAAGGAAAGTAAACAAAATCAAAGAAAACTAAGAAAATCTGGATTACACGGACAAAAAACAATATTTTATAGATTTTCCTCGGATTTTCTAACTCAACTGAAAATGGTCCGATAAACCCTAACTCAACTAAAATCATACTTGTAGTTCAAGTACTTTATTTAGATAACAAAGGTAGAGTTCTGGCAAATCTGAGAAAAATACCCATTTTTTGGGTCGAAAATTTTGACATCCTAAACTTTTGAAAAATCGGAGATTTTAAAAGTTGATTAAATCCATTTTAGGGGCATGACAATAACATAACGGATTATGTCCATGCAAATTTCCAGAATCCTAATCCTCTCCGTTCAAAAGTTATAGTCCAAAAAGTAAAATTGTATATCTTACTGCACGGTACTTTACATCCCTTGGTAGGGTTCCTTGCGCCCCTTGGACTGTAAGTGTTTTTCTCGATCTCTGCCAGTTTGGGGTCGATCGGATCATCCGAAGTTGAGTTATAGTCAATATCACCCCGGTTCGTATACTTTTGCAAGGCACTGTACAGTTCATTGATCATTTTTATTTTTCCCGTCTTGAAAAATCGTTGCTCATCGTAAAATATCCTTATTTATTCAATGTTGATAATAGCGTTTGCCCCCGAACAATGATTCACATTCAGGGCAGTTCTAATTCTGATGGTTCTTATTAGGGCAGTTTTTTATTCGGTAGGTTCTAATTCGCCCGGTTAGTATTCGAGCGCAATTCTCATTCGGGGCGGTTATTATTCGGCTTGTTATTATTCGGGGCTGCACCCAAATTCCGCGTTGTGCGGCGGAATTTGACACCTCCAAATGCTCGTCTAGTGGAGCGCACTTGCGGTGCTACCTCGGAATAGAACTGTTTTGGAATAGAACTGTTTCGAAATAGAACTGTTTCGGTATAGAACTGTAGTAAAATATAACTGTAGCGAAATAAAACTGTTCGGAATTGAACTGATCGGAATAGAACTGTAGCGAAATACAACTGTTTTGGAATAGAACTGTAGTGAAATAGAACTGAAGCGAAATAGAACTGTCCCGAAACAGAACTGTAGCGGAATAGAACTGTTTTGGAATAGAACTGTAGCAAAACAGAACGGCCTGAAGTGGAGCTGTAGTGACTAAGCTTTCCACCATGGACGGGCCGTCCGAAAACGTCCGTTACCCGTCCGGAGAACGGGTGCCCGCTGCCCGTCCGCGTTGCCCGGTCTACAATGTTACGTGATGGTTTCCTAGGATCGAAATAACGGCATATCGCGTTGGCAAATGTGGAATCATAAAAAATAATATTTTGTCACGGGAAATTGAAAATATTTGCAGAAAATGCGTGAACTTTTTTCTTCCATTTTTTGAATAGTTGGAAAAAATAATAAACATTTCACGCGGGCATTTTCCTTTTTCCCCGGGGATCGGACGGCCCTTTCCCCGAACGGGTCGGACGGGCAAAAAACGCCCGCCGTGGAAAGCTTAGTAGTGACCCAGGAAAGCTACAGCAGCTCGAATAAGTATTCAGTTGTACATGGTGGGTTATTGATTTCAATTTCGCGCAGCGGTTCTTCTTGTACAGCTCCATTTTAGGCAGTTCTGTTTCGCTACAGTTCTATTCCAAAACAGTTCTATTCCGCTACAGTTCTGTTTCGGGACAGTTCTGTTCCAAAACAGTTTTTTTTTCGCAACAGTTTTAATCGGTGCTACCTCGGAATAGAACTGAAGTGTAATAGAACTGCAGCGATATAAAACTTGCTTCGCAATAGAACCGTTCGGAACAGAACTGTTCGGTAAAGAACTGTAGCAAAATAAAACTTTTTTGGAATAAAACTGTTCGGAATAAAACTGTAGCGTTTTGGAACTAAATTAGCAATGGAGCGCGATTGCATTGCTTGGCCGTCAAGGCGGGCCGAGAAAAAAATGATAAAAGTTTATTCAAAAAAACAACAAAACAAACCATTTTTGATGAATAGCTCAAATATAGAACTGTTGAAAAAAGCACGCGCATGAGAAATTCCAATATTTGAATGAGCAAGCAATGCAATCGCGCTCCATTGCTAATTTAGTTCCAAAACGCTACAGTTTTATTCCGAACAGTTTTATTCCAAAACAGTTTTATTCCGATCAGTTTTATTCCGTACAGTTTTATTTCGCTACAGTTCAATTTCATCACAGTTCTATTCCAAAGCGAGTTCAATTTCGCTACAGTTCTATTACGCGTCAGTTCTATTCCGAGGTAGCACCTTTTAATCGGCTCTGGGACGTTTCAAAACAAGACGTTTCAAAACTTTTTTGCATTTTTTCGTAGCGTTTTTTGCCAATTGACACCAAAACGCACGCTCATTAGGTTTTTAATTTTTTTGCTTTTATCAATTATTTGTATTTTTATGGAAATTTAAATACACTAGTACGCCGCAAAAATGCAAAAAAGATTTGAAACGTCCCAGAGCCCTAATTTAGTTCCAAAACGCTACAGTTTTATTCCGAACAGTTTTATTCCAAAACAGTTTTATTTTGCTACAGTTCTTTACCGAACAGTTCTATTCCGAACAGTTCTATTGCGAAGCGAGTTCTATTTTGCTACAGTTCTATTTCGGTTCAGTTCTATTCCGAGGTAGCACCCGTCGTAATAACTTTCTGTACCACATACGAATTCACCTTGTTAACTTTTGAAACTTGTATATCAAAATCCACAATTTCATCATAATTCCATCGAATTGTTTGCAATTGCTTTTCGAGTTTTAGACGAATTTTCTGAAAAATTGAGCATTAGTTTATCCAATTTTTTTGGTGTTTCAACAAGTTTGTCACATAAGCTACAGTCAATACTGTCTTCTATTTTTCAACCTTCTTTTTTTATTCCAATACACGTCTGCAGCTTGTGGCGACTACGTCGCCTACGTCAAATATTTTTTTTCCTGTCCCCGCACACGACTGAAAAGGGCTCTGCGACATCTCGAAACCGCGTCAACAGGGGAGGGTGGTTGAAAAGAGAGGTAGGAAGTAATTTTTTTTTTTTCATAATTCAATGACTATTTAACAAAAAATCAAAAAGTGCAAGATTTGAGCATCATTTCTTTGGCGGCCACCAAAAAAAGTTTACAGTATGGACCAAAAAAAATTTTTTTCAGTCGTTTCTTTTGCTTTTTTTTTTGGGTGAAACAGAAAAAATTTGTTTTGTTCATGCATGTAAGAAAAAAAAAGTTTTTTTTAAGCCGCGGAGGCGCAAAACAATGCCTGTATGAACAAAAACTCAGCCGGGATATGCTCTGAATTGACAAAAATCTCTAATTTTCAACGAAAACTTTGGAAAATTTCCATTCAACTAGTTTTCTCTGGAGACAATCGAAACTGCTCCGCTTCTCTCTTATCCAACTAGGTCAAGATGAATCGGACCTTATCCGTATCATTGAGATCGGCTCCGTCTAGCTTGATGGTGTCCTCGTGCCTTCCAAACCACTTGTCAAAGGTTTCTCCATCCTCCGGTGCATAGGTGAAGGTGGGGATCCTATTCTTGAGGGAGTTTATGATCCTGGATGCATCCGTCGTCTGAGTGGTAAGGGCCGCGAGCCGTTTGCAGAATTTGTTCCTGCTGCTCTTTGAAGAAGTTGAATTGCTGTTCATGAGCCTGCTGAGCCTCTTTTTTGTTGAGCCAGGAAGAACTTCATCGCATTAGTGTCCATTTCAGAAACCGATCGCCAGTTGTTATGGCTGACCGGTTACGCGAATACTGATCATCTATTTATTTATTTTATTTATTTATTTATTTATTCACAGGTTGAGAAAAAAAAACATTTCGAGATCAGAGAAAGAGGTGGGAATGGCACAATGAATAAATAAAATTACTCGACATCACCCCGCAAGAGGATCCTTCGATAATAATCAAACAAAGTCATGTTGGAGATAATTTAAGCTAGATTACAATTGCGCTATAGTGAAAGAGAAAGAGATAAAACAGTACAATTTTGTAAATGAAGGAGGGAAAAATTCAATAAAAATGTACAATAAGTATGAAGAAAAACAAATAGAAATAGAAAAAAAAAAGATTAAATATGTTTCAATCCTACAATTGAAATGAATTAATTTAAAACCGGGAAATATTTACATTGAGGAGTCTATTAAGATACCAAGCGGCTGTTTATAAACAAGAAATGAGGTTGCCACGTGGCAGTACATGTGGTACTAAAAAGTATTCTAACGTGGTGGTTCACGTTATATTTATTCTTTCTACGACTCTCGTCGTAATAAAAAAAAATAATAACATGTTTTTTTCCCGCAGATAACCCTTTTTTTCAAACATTTGATGCAGCAGAAGCGTTCTCAACGTCGCGAGGAAATGTTCTCTTAACACACGTGTCACAGTGTTTCATCAAACGTTGTGCGTGTTTGGGGCGCATTTGCACTGGGGTAGAGGCCAGCATGCCGTGGGGTGTGTCACCTCGTTATGTTTGTGTCTATTAATTGTTGTAATTTCTTTAATTACATAAAAGCAAAATAGTTTTTGTTAGGTCCGAGCACCGATTGAATATCAATTTATTAACTAACCGAAACGCGGCTATTTATACACAATTAAGTAGGTCACCACGTGGCAATAATTATATGGATAAGCGTGGCGGGTCACGCGACAATCTGTCACTGCTATTTGATCTACCCTGCGCGATAGATATTTCTTGGGCGCGCATTATTGAACTTACTCTCTCTCTCCTTAGTTTATTTATTTATTTATTTATTTTATTACGACTTTAAAGTGCGTGAAATAGAAAGAAAATCATGGTATAGTAAAATGAATAAAAAGAAGGATCGAATTTCCATGTGATTGTGCCGGAGTAGTTATACAGTACTGGCCATAAAGAATGCGACAACTAGTTTTTTGACGATAACCTCTTGGAATGTTAACTTTTTGACCCAAATTTTTTGTGAGATTTTTTCAGCACTATCAGAAACCTTTCTGTCAAGTTGATTTTAAAATTCTGCTAAAAATTATTTTTTTATTCAATTTTTTCGAAAATTCATGAAAATTGACATTTTTGGAGATCTATACAAATAAGCTCTAGAATCACCGAAGGTCAAAAACAAAAGGAAAGTAACTATAAAAAGTGATTTAATACTTGGTTGGGTATCCTTTGGCATCAATAACAGCCTGGCACCTACGTGGCATCGAATCCAGGAGCGTCTGAACCACCGTCATCGGGATACTCTTCCAAGCAGCTTCGAGTTGAGCGAATTTCTGGTTGGCATTGGAGGCTCGGACTCCTTTGAGACGTCGTTTTAGCTCCTCCCACACATGTTCGATGGGATTGAAGTCCGGGGACTGACTTGGCCATTCCAGGAGATCCACACGGCGACGTCGAAACCAATTGGCGACATGACCCTAAGCATGCTTCGGGTCATTATCCTGCTGAAACACCCACGATCGGCCCAAATTTGCTCTTGCCCATTATCGCATTGTGTTCTACAGGATGTCTTCGTACGCATATCGTCCATGGTTCCAACAATTCTCTTCAATGGAACCATAGAAGTGTCGGAGAAGCATCCCCAAACCATCACAGATCCACCTCCATGTTTTACCGTCGGACATTGGTACTGAGGAGCATATCTGGAGCCAATAGGACGTCGAATCCATTGAATACCATCAGTACCGAACAGATTTAACTTCAATTCGTCGCTCCAGATGTGATTAGCCCACTCTCGAGGTCCCCAGGACAAGTGCTGTTTAGCCCATTCAACGCGAGCTTTCCGGTTTTTAGACTAACGAGTGGTTTTTTGACTGGTCTTCGTCCGTGTAGTCCAGCAACTTGCAGACGTCTTCTAATAGTCCTTCTCGATGGCATCGGCTCATTTGGAGATGTCACGGAAACTTGAATATCCGTAGATGTGCATATGATCTTCTCGGCACGCGCGCAAGATATTTCGATCCATAGCTCTGGAAGTGGTGCGGGGTCTTCCTGGAGATTGACGATGAACTACACCATCCTGAATAGTCGAAATCAGTTTAGAAAGCTAATTGAAACCTTACATCAACACGATTATTCTTCAAAATACGGTAAATTTGGCTGGAAGAACAACCAAACTGAGTTGCGAGTATCTTCGGATGCGCGCCTAGTTCATGTCCACGTACGATGCTTTTTCGAACGTCCACAGTGAAAGTTTTTTTCCCAAATGGTCTGACCATAGCTGAAAAACAATAAAAAACTAATTAAAACTACTCCCAATTAATTTTCATTCAACTTTATACAAAAAACTGAATTACATGAAAAAAGTGAAAAAATGAGAAAAATTTAAAAAATTAAAAAACATTTTTTTTTTTGCAGAATGATGCAATTCGCAATTATGCAAGTTTTTGTGAGGTTCCATTGCAGATACAGTAAGAAATTCGGGTCAAAAAGTTAACTTTCCAAGAAGTTATCGTCAAAAAACCCGTTGTCGCATTCTTTATGGCCAGTACTGTACATGTAATGCTAGAAATAATAAGATGATTAATTGGGCAATGAAATTAATAGATACGTATGGGGTTGATGTGGGTAATTGTGGAATAACATAAGGTAGGTTATTTCTGCATAAGTCTAGTCAGCGTGCGATTAGTGAAAAAGTTACGCCGTAGTTTGGTTTTGCATTTGCTCCACGTGAATTTGGTTTTTGCGCGCGTTCTATTTTTGTATGTGACAGTGAAAAAGTCTGAGGTGTTGATATCTACTTTGTCTGCTAGCATTTTCGAAACAAATTTTTTGTCTATCCATTTTCTCCTGCATTCTAACGATGCTAGGTTGTACAGTTCGTTTCTCTGAGCCGCGGATTTATAATCTTTATCATCTGGTCTGAGGTACCGTCCCTTCTGTCTACAGTAGAGGCGTCTTGTGAACGCGTTTTGGACCGATTCTATGGCTTTGGAGTCACCTTGTTTTAAAGGGCTAGTGACTGTTGTTCCGTATTCTACTAATGGTCTTATGAATATTTTATACAAGAGTGTCATGAGTCTGCTGTTATTACTACTATACTGGTAAAATATTTGCGACATGATATATTTAGCTTTGTTTATAGATGATTGCCAGTGCTTAGTAAAGTCGAGTTTGGTGGACACTAGAAAGCCAAGATCTCTTGTTACGTTTTCTCTTCTGATGGGTTTATTATTTATTTTGTAGTCTAAAAAACGAGGATTATTACCAATTGTTAAACAAACTGTTTTGTCGTCATTTAATGATAGTTTGGCTAGAGATGACCATTGCAGGACTGAGTCTATTCCCGATTGTAAGAGTTTGTTATCACTAGTTTTTCCTATTATGGTGTAAAGTTTTAGGTCATCCGCGAATTGTTTGCATTTTACTCCGGGGGGTAAAACAGTGGGAATATCATTAACGTAAATTCCGAACAAGACAGGAGATAACACGGAACCTTGTGGTACTCCGCATAGAGCTATTCTAGGTGATGACATTTTATTGTGAACTCGCACCCGGAACGATCTATTGTCTAGAAACTTACTAACCCATGTTATTAAATTTGCGTTCAGTTTTATATCTATCAATTTTTGCAATAGTATGTCATGTGGTATGCTGTCAAACGCTTTGGCATAGTCCAAATATATCAGATCTACCTGCGCTCCGTTATCTACTGCCTGCGTCCATTCGTTTGTTGCCTCAAGCATGCAAGTTACTGTAGATCGTTTTGGTCTGAACCCGTGTTGCTCTTTATTCCAGAAATTATTGTCATTTAGGTACGGGAGAAGTTTCGATAAGAGACAGCGTTCGTAGATTCTACACAGCTGAGATGTCAAGCTAATAGGTCTAAAGTTGCTTGGCGTTTTTGGATGAGGAATTTTTTCTAATGGTATTACTATTGAGTCTCTAAAACTATTCGGTATTTCTCCTCTCATCATTGACAGATTGAATATTTGGGCTAAGGGGCTCGCGACGGAATGAGCTATTAATTTTATAAATTTGAACGGAACATTGTCTGAGGTTAAAGAGCAAGAGTTCTTTCCTTTTAAGATCATTTTTAAGAGTTCATCATCTCTTATCCATGGAATGGGCTGCGATGATTCGTAGTTGTCGGGTAATTTAAAAGGATTTCGTGATTTGTTTCTGTATTGAGCTTCAAAATGATCTGCTAGTAGCTCGGCTTTATCTACATCCGACGTAATTGTGATGCCTGGGGAAGGAGACAGGCTGGCTATTCCGCCCGTTTTAGGTTTTAGTGCGTGTTTTGTGATTGACGAAAATCTACTGTGTCCTTTACTTTTTAGAATAAGTAGTTCTGCATTTCTCCGAAATTTTTGAAGTTTTTTGCGAAATTTTTTGGCAAGTTTGACATAGTCGAAAAAGTCGGCTTCCCTTCTTGTGACGTTGGCTTTTCTATAATGCCATTCAACTAGCTTTTGAAACGATTGAAGGTAATTCGGGAGAGCTCCTGTTTTTGCGTCTATAAGTTTTATTGGCACCGATTGCTTGAAAGCATTTTGCATATGATTAATAAACTCGCTAAACATGTTGTCAACTGTTTTTTGTGGCGCAAGCACCGCGGCCCAATTTATCGAATCTAGATAGTTTTGGCATTTCACCCAGTTTATATTTTTGTAGTCATGTACTAGGATCGGGCGTTCTGGCATTCTATGTAAAATGTCGAAGGAGAATTCAATTTTGTTATGGTCTGAGCTTCCTATGGGGTTTGAAATTTTGATATCGTGCAAATGGAAATTGGAAAGTACAATATCTAAGAGCTTGCTTTTACGCGTTGGTTTTTGGACCGATTGACGAAGATTATTATTTTTGCAGAAGTCTGTAAAAAGTCGACCTAGCCTTGTCTCAGATTTTGGATCTCGGGCTTCCCAGTCTATTTCTGGGACATTCGTGTCACCTAAGATTAATAATTGGCCAGGGTGGTTTGCATAGTCAGCTATTTTGTTTATAAGTATAAGAGTATTTTGGTAAGAACAAGAAGGTGGCCGATAAATATTAATCACCCTTAATGGTGATACATTGACATCAAGGTCAATTACTAGAAACTCGTATGCGTCTTTTTTTGATTCTGATGCTATTTCTTCGCAAGCTAGATTAGTTTTAACTAATGTCACTACGCCTCCACCTCTAAGCTCTGAGCTGCGGTCGCTTCTAAAAACCGTATAGTTATTGTTCCCATTTAGTATAGCAGCATTGTTCGTATTGCTTTTAAGCCAAGATTCTTGTAGACCTATTAAATCGTATGTTTGACTATTGAATATTGCGCTTAGTTCTAGCCTGTTTGCTAAAACCGACCTTATGTTGGATGATAAGACTTTGATAAATAAATTAGGAGAAAAAATTCGAAGAGGGATTGACTTATCTACATCATTAAGGTGTCCGAGATGTTGTTGTTTGACGTGTGCTGCGTGTCCTGAGAGTTCCTTCGAGATTGTCGTCGGTGCATCAACTCCATCCGAAAATTTTCTCTCTCCTCCTTTGTCATCGACGGACGCAAATACACAGGTGGGCATTGTCCTGTTGGGAAAGATCGTAGGCGATGGGCCCGTCGCATAATTTCCGTCTTGCTTGCTGAACACGGTAGGATGATCTTCATAGGTCGCGGTCGGCCGTCGTCTCGAGTTTTGCCCATCCGGTAGACGGCAGTCGGCTGGTATCCCATGTCCAGGTGTTTCAATATCAAACTGACTTTCTCTATGTCCATTTTGCTGTTGTCGTGCGCGAACCTGGATCCACCTTCTGGAATGTTTATTGCCACTATTGATCTCTCCCGCTCTTTTCTTTCAAAGTCAGTTGTGGCCAATTTCGTTTATTTTATTTATTTATTTATTTATTTATTTATTTACGCCAATGTGACGTGTTGATATTGTGTACACAGATACATTAAAGGTATGTGCAGGAAATAAATGAGAGCAATAAGGAGTTGGGTAGAAACAGATCAAGAATGAGAGCAGAAAAAAAAAGGGTGGGGTAGAAGTGATAAAGAATCTTGGTGACGTCCGTTCAGTAGTAGTTATAGAGTGATTGCGGTTAGCGTGCGGTTTGTGAAAAATTATTGGCGGATCTTTGTTTTGCTGCGGGCTCAGATAAATTTGGTTTTTGCGCGCGTTCGCGTGTTTTGAAAGAAAGTAAAGAATGGTCTTGTGTCGATATCAACGTTCCCTGCTATCATCTTAGTCAGAAATTTCCTGTCAAAATACTTTCTCCTGTTTTCTAGTGATGAGAGGCCGTAGAGTGAATTTCTTTCGGGCGCCGAAAGATATTCGGGATCATCAGCTCTTATATACAGTGCGTAACATAAGTATAAGCGCACCCCCAAAAATGCATGGTACTGCGTTTGCATGCAATCTGAAGACTCGAGACCTTGAAAATCGTAATCAGCATGCAAAATTACCCCAGGACTACATAGTCCAAGTTAATATTCACAACACTCTTGAAATGGGCCTGAAAAGTCTGAAAAAAGTACACCTGCAACCGTAACATAAGTATAAGCGCACCCCACATAACATCGGAAAAACTCAAGAAAAACACAAGTTGATAATTCTTATATGTACCATTAACGTTTATAACTCCATAATCACGATTGGACATAGAATTAAATACGCCTGGGATGTCTTAGTCAGTGTTGTTTTTGAATTCCTGCTCTACAGGGTGCGTCAAAATTACGTGCACTAAACTTTCACGCTATGGCAACGCGTGCTGATGCACTTTTCTTGCGCACAATATTCAATTTTTATTTTCATTATTGCATCATTTTTTTATACCAAGAAGACGGAGCGTCTCCTCACACGGAAAAGTACACCCAGGACTGGTGCAAAGCCCACTTGCCGGCGTTCATAAAGAAGGATAGATGGCCTGTATCGTGTCCGGATCTAAATCCGCTCGACTTCTCCATCTGGAGAGTACTTCAAAATATAGTATGTGCAAGACCCCATTCTAGTCTGGAAGCTTTCAGAGAAGACTTTTGTCGAAGAATGGGACAAATTGAGTACCTCCGTGCCACGGTGGAATCTTACCCACGACGTCTTCGTTCTGTCATTGCCGCCAAAAATGGCCGAATTTAATAATCTTTTGGCATTATATTTCTAAAATATTGAATAAACTTTCTGTTGATTTTCATGTGTTTTGGACTTCCACTTTTGTCATGATGCGCGTTTGAAGTAGTGCACGTAATTTTGACGCACCCTGTAGGATACTCTACTCATAAAGAATGGCGACCTCGAGTGCAGCAATCGGCTAGAATGATTTTTCTTGGTTGTGAAATCGACGAAGACCAGTCCCTAGAAGTTATCCAATAGGTTCTAGTCCAGAAAGCATCCTGGACAAGTGAAAACATCGCGGTTTTTAATCTTGAGCCAGTCCACTGGCATGCGTGGATGCGTTATCTCGTTGGAAGATGAGGCCATATCGACGAAGAAACAAGAGCAGTTGCTGTTTTGGGATGTTCTCACATGAATTCAAGTTGAGTAGCTTTTATAAAAAATGTATTATTAGTAAACCAAAAGAATAAAAACACCGGACACCATTATGCCTCTTCCTCCAAAATTCACGTTTTGGGAAATCGAATGGATCCTAGAAGAGATCGTGCCAATCGTATTCGTAACTACCCGCGTTGTTTGAATTGAACTTTTCCAATCAGAAAAACCAACTTGGAACAAATAAGATTTGGTTTGAGAGTTTTGGTACCAAACAATTACTGAATTCGAATTTGAGTCAAAACCACAAATTGTTTGATCGTCGGTGAGTTGCGGCGCAGGTCTCAATACGGCTCATTTGATATTGGGATCACTTTTTTCTGTTTTCCCATACGTTTTCTTGTAAACTATGGCGTTGAGTTCTCGTTTGGTGTCGTAGCACGTCTTTAGAGAGCATGAAACTTGTCGACTAATGTTGGTTTTATTCTGACAGACGGCTTTGGCGGCACCCCAAACTTTTCGTAAAGGTTCTGATTTCTTATATAATAGTTATTGCACGTCGTGGAATGATTCTGCAGCTTCACAATTACTCAGTTCGACCATCTGGCCGTGTTAAAAGCTTGGATTTGCGTTTTCTCGGTGTTTGACTGAGTTGTGCCACGTGGCATGATTGAATGATCTTTTTCGGTTTTGTTTTTACTGTGAGAAAGTTTTTTGTGAAATTCTGAAGATACGTGACAACATTCATTGACTGTTTTCAAAAAAATTTTGAGTTTTTTCATCTGTTTTGGTGGGTGCGCTTATACTTATGTTACGGTTGCAGGAGTACTTTTTTCAGACTTTTCAGGCCCATTTCAAGAGTGTTGTGAATATTAACTTGGACTATGTAGTCCTGGGATAATTTTGCATGCTGATTACGATTTTCAAGGTCCAGAGTCTTCAGATTGCATGCAAACGCAGTACCATGCATTTTTGGGGGTGCGCTTATACTTATGTTACGCACTGTATCTGCCTTTTTATCGGCTGTATAACCTTCTGGTGAAAGCATTTTGGACAGATTCGACAGATTTGATATCAGATTTTTTGTGTGGGTTGCTTATCACTGTACCGTATTCGAGGATGGGTCTGATAAAGATTTCGTATAGCAGAGTGAGTAGTCTGCTGTTGTCGCTTACTTACTTACTTAGTTATGGGGTTATTCACGCTGTGAAAAAAATGTTTTTTACATTTTTTTTTCTCTATTCTGGCGATGTCAAAAAATGCAAAAAATGAAAAAAACTCGAGTGTGCGTCGACTTTTTAAACATATTTTTTCTAGGCCAGGAGGCCACGGCCATCAGTTGTGTCGATTTACGGGGAATTTTTTTCACTTGTTTTTCGCAATTTCAGTCAAATTTTCGCATTTTTTTGTCAAGTTTGCCAGTTTCCAATAATTTAATTGTGGTAAAAAACTGTTTTTTTTTTATTCTTTCTTTCCCATTGCTGTTTATTTTCAAATTTTTAGACTGTTTTCAGTAGTATGCACTAAATTTTGGAAAAAAATGTATTCAATAGGTTCAACAACAACAAATTCAAACAAAAAATATTGAAAATTTAATTATTGTTCAAAAGATAGTCAATGAACACGGATCTTTGCTCTTCAGTTGTTCTGTGGGGACCAGGAAGCGCTGGAGCAGTTGTTTCGGGATGAGCCCCAATAAGAGGTTCAATAGATATGTTATGGATCGCTGAGCAATGATCAGTTTTCTGGACTCAACCGAAGATTTCGACCAAAAACTTGGAACTTGAAACAGAGAATGCCAAATAACTTTTCAATTTTGACTCTAGTTCCAGAATTTTTTTCGTTGAACCGGATGTGGTTCCTCGAATCCATTTGATTTGATCGAAATGGTGTCATAACATTTTTGAAAAATCCAAAACCGATTTCAGCGAGTACGAATGGTACCATAGGAATTTTCGAATGCGGAAGATTTCTACATCCACCGGTTTGAGCAGTATTTTCTATCATCGTTTCGAATGGACAAAAACGGAAGATTTGGGCGTCAGAGTTTACTACAAGAGTTGACAAAAATAAAATTGAAAATATCTGTGAAAATTAATGACTTTTGCGCTAATTTTTGTATTACAATTCCGCAATCTTGTCTTTCTTGGTCTTCTAAATCGATTATCGATAATCAAAATGGTAACAACAAAAATTTATTATAAAAATGAAAGCGAGAACAGCCAGAGGAACACCTAACAACAAAATAAACCGTAAAACATAAATAAATCTGAGGAGAATCATAACACAAAAACAAACTGTGAAAAAGACCCCGAATTATAAAAAACACCGTAACAAAACAAGAAAAAACCTTTAACAAAACGAGAACGGCCTTCACGCCTTCTTCGATTTGTCTATATTTACTTCGGGCTGTGGTTGCTGCTGCTCACTATCAACAATAACTGACTCATCATCCGAATCGTCTGACATCCCTGTAAATTGAAGATTTTCCCTTTACGAAAATTTAGTTTTCTTGTACCGTAAAAACTATAATACAGCGGCATGCCCTTCTATTGTTCCATTTCATCAAAACTGCCAGGTAATTAGAGGTTTGCACACCAAACTTCGGTCGTCTCATGCTTGCTTGGTTAGAAAGTGTTTTGCCGAGTTTGGTCTGCAAACCTCTAAATACCCGGCAGTTGTGAAGAAATGAAACAATGGAAGGGGATGATGTTGTATTAGAGTTTTCACGGTAATTCTGAAACCATAAATAGAAGAAGTCTTGAAGAGATAAATATTTTGAAAAATAAACAAAAAAATGAAAGCAGAACTTTTGAATTCAGAGAAAAATTTAAAATTTCGATTTACTTGAGAAAAAAATTCACAAATCAAATGGATTCTATAGATAAACAGAATATTGAAAAAAAAATACAGAAAAAAACACATCGGAAAAAGAAACTTGAGAATAACTGTGAAAATCTGACTGAAACTGCCAAAAAAATGTTTAAAAAATCCCCGTAAATCGACACAACTGATGGCCGTGGCCTCCTGGCCTAGAAAAAAATGTTTAAAAAGTCGACGCACACTCGAGTTTTTTTCATTTTTTGCATTTTTTGACATCGCCAGAATAGAGAAAAAAAATGTAAAAAACATTTTTTTCACAGCGTGAATAACCCCATTACTTAGTCGATCCGTTCTTCGATCACCTGATGTGGTCGCGGATCACAGCTTTCCAAGCCATTCGGTCCTTGGCGATTGTTGACCAGTGTGTTTCGAGATTTTCGCCATCAAATAATGATATTTCCTTCTGTAGGGAGTCGCACCATCTCATCCGTGGTCTTCCAACGGGTCGCTTCTCGCCTATGGGATACCATTCTTGCACAAGCCTCGTCCATCTGCCATCGTTTCTTCGCATTATGTGCCCGGCCCATCCAAGCTTCTTTTTCTTGATGACTAGTAGGGGATCTCGGACCTCCGATTGTGCTCGGATATCTTCCCTGTGCAGATTCCTCTGACGTTGTTCCTATAGTGAGATTCCGACTAATCGTCTTTCTAATGCTGCGTGGGTCACTCTGACTCTTTCGGAAAGTGCCTGCGTAAAGGTCCAGACTTCAGAGCCATACGTGAGAGCCGGTAAAACGATGGAATCGAAGAGTTGAGCTCGGATTCGCGGGCAAGACAGGGCATCTGTGGTGTTCTTGATGTTGTTGAACGCAGCCCATGCTGCTCGGCGTCTTCGGTGAAGTTCCGGCTCCAGTTCGTTGTTATGGTTGAGTAGTCTACCGAGGTAGACGTACTCATTGACCTCTTCGATGCAGGTAGTAACGTTGTTAAGCGTTACGTTGACCGGGCTTTGGCTGGCAAATTTGTTTCTCATAACTTTGGTCTTGTTAGTATTCATTCGGAGTCCTACTTTTCCACACATCTCAACCAATTCTTGAATCATTAGGCTTCCCGCCTTGGGGTTGCTGGCGACCAGAACGATGTCGTCGGCGAATCTCAAGTGCGTGAGATTTTGGCCATTGATTCGTATTCCAGGCAAGAGTTTGGCTTTGTCGTTCTCGTCGTCTTCGTCTCCTCTCAGGTGCTGCCATGACGTCTTGTTGAAGACGCTCTCCAGACATGCTGAGAAGAGGTTCGGCGAGATGGGATCTCCCTGGCGAACTCCTCTTGTGATCGGAATTTCGATTTTCTTGTGGAATGGTGTGATGGTGGTTGTGCAGTTGGTGTAGCACTGTTGTAGTAGGGCAATATAGGCAGGCTGGACGCCTTGACTTTTCAGACTTTCCCAGATTGCCTGTGGTTCAACACTGTCGAAAGCTTTCTGAAAGTCTATGAAGACAAGTGTGAGTGGTTGCTGGTACTCGCGTCCAACCTCGAGTAGGCGCTGTATTGAGTGGATGTGGTCGATCGTAGAGAATGATCGGCGGAATCCTGCTTGCTCGACTAGTTGGGCCTCCTCGAGTGTGGTCCGTATTCTATTCAGCACGCATTTTGTGAATGCCTTGTAGAGCACAGGGAGGAGGCAGATAGGCCTATAGTTCTCCAAATCTTCTTTGTCCCCTTTCTTGAAGATCAGGGTGGTGTTAGAAGTTTTCCATTTTTCCGGAACTTTCCCACTCTGCAGGTACTTACTAGGGAATGCCGTAGGGCCAGGCTTTGGGAATTTTCTTAAAATTTGTACACGGGGGTTATTTTGTCTCCTGAATTGATTTTTCATAGTCTCCACCTGCACAAATCGCAAAAAGCTCGAAAACGAGCTCATCAAAATGCTCACGGCGACCATCGTTTTTATCACCGCCCTTAGCAAGAACTGTTCGCCAAGCAGCGGTGGTCGAGTGGTGTGCAGTTGGGATCTGAAATCTTATGGTGGTGGGATCGAACCCGCACTAGGTGAATTTTGTTTTTTTTTTCTTGCTAGAGTAAAGTTTATGGTATGGTATTAGTATGGAAGAGTATGGAAGAGTATGGAATTTGGCCACAAAAAAAAAAAGAAAAATTAATTAGAAATGTTTTTCTTGAATTAACATTTTTGAAAATAATACTCATCTTTTTCAAAAACATACATTTTTTTGTGCTTATGATAAGGATAGATGAACGAACTCGTTATTCACTGCTGTAGACAGCGGACTCCGGAATAGAAATACTTGAACAAATTAGTTTTCCTGGATGATGTGATTTGCGGTTTTAATCTACAAGATTTCAACCATTGATCGCCAGAAAGTGACAACAGAATGTATCAAAAAACCTCATTGAAAATATCAAGAACCATGTTGGCTATCAAACACATGACATTTTGCTGAAAAAAAAATGCACAAACTGTTTGAAATGATGAAAAACCAAAAAATACAAGTTTTAAATATGTAAAAAAATTTCTTCTTCATGGATAATCTTCTTTTGTGGCCCAATTCCATAAACTTTACTCTAGCAAGAAAAAAAAAACAAAATTCACCTAGTGCGGGTTCGATCCCACCACCATCAGATTTCAGATCCCAACTGCACACCACTCGACCACCGCTGCTTGCCGAACAGTTCTGCTAAGGGCGGTGATAAAAACGATGGTCGCCGTGAGCATTTTGATGAGCTCGTTTTCGAGCTTTTTGCGATTTGTGCAGGTGGAGACTATGAAAAATCAATTCAGGAGGCAAAATAACCCCCGTGTACAAATTTTAAGAAAATTCCCAAAGCCTGACCCTACGGCATTCCCTAGTTAGTGAATCTGTCCGTTAGGAGGAAGATGACGTTGTCGTGACAGCTTTTGAGGAAGTCGGCAGTGATTTTGTCATCTCCAGCTGCTTTTCCGTTCGGGAATGAGCGAAAGGCAGCGCGAACTTCTTCTGGAAGGAACGGTGGTGGAATTTCCATTCCGATGGGTGATGCAATCACGGGAGGTCCTCGGTTACTTCTGAAGAGTTTCGAGTAGAACTGTTGGATCTCCTTCTCCATCTCGGTCCGAGAAGTGATTCTTGTGCCGCTTGTTGAGGATTTGAGGCAAGGGATGAAGGTCTTGTATTCTTGTATGTCCCTTGCAACTTTCTTCATACTTTTCTTGTTCTGTGCGGCTTGCAGTAGGCGGTCTTTGGCGATCTGCTGTACCACGAGTCGAATGTGCACTGATTTTCCTTGTCGTAGATAAACGTTGGCAGCCGTGCGGACAACGAATCCATGATCGAGACATTTCTGCTTTCTGCGGTTGGGGCGGCTGGGCTTGACTGACCATTTGTTGGTATGAGCTGGGCAAACATCCGCGACATCTGCTCCATCATCTCCAGGTTTGCCTTTCGCTGCATGTCCATCACAATCTTCAGCTGTTGCGCGTCCATATTCGTATTTCTGATCGCCAGTTGTTAGGTCCGAGCACCGATTGAATATCAATTTATTAATTAACCGAAACGCGGCTATTTATACACAATTAAGTAGGTCACCACGTGGCAATAATTATATGGATAAGCGTGGCGGGTCACGCGACAATCTGTCACTGCTATTTGATCTACCCTGCGCGATAGATATTTCTTGGGCGCGCATTATTGAACTTACTCTCTCTCTCCTTAGTTTATTTATTTATTTATTTATTTATTTATTTACGCCAATGTGACGTGTTGATATTGTGTATACAGATACATTAAAGGTATGTGCAGGAAAATAATGAGAGCAATAAGGAGTTGGGTAGAAACAGATCAAAAATGAGAGCAGAAAAAAAAAGGGTGGGGTAGAAGTGATAAAGAATCTTGGTGACGTCCGTTCAGCAGTAGTTATAGAGTGATTGCGGTTAGCGTGCGGTTTGTGAAAAATTCTTGGCGAATCTTTGTTTTGCTGCGGGCCCAGATAAATTTGGTTTTTGCGCGCGTTCGCGTGTTTTGAAAGAAAGTAAAGAATGGTCTTGTGTCGATATCAACGTTCCCTGCTATCATCTTAGTCAGAAATTTCCTGTCAAAATACTTTCTCCTGTTTTCTAGTGACGAGAGGCCGTAGAGTGAATTTCTTTCGGGCGCCGAAAGATATTCGGGATCATCAGCTCTTATATATCTGCCTTTTTATCGGCTGTATAACCTTCTGGTGAAAGCATTTTGGACAGATTCGACAGATTTGATATCAGATTTTTTGTGTGGGTTGCTTATCACTGTACCGTATTCGAGGATGGGTCTGATAAAGATTTCGTATAGCAGAGTGAGTAGTCTGCTGTTGTCGCTACAGTATTTTTTGAATATGAGTGTTAAGGCGTATTTTGCTTGGTTTGTGGCTTTGTGCCAATGCTCGGAGAAGTCTAATTTCGGGGAAATCATAAACCCTAAATCCCCAGTTAGTTGTTTCTACCGATGGGTGAACCATTGATTACATAGTCAAAGTTTTTTTGTGGTTTTTCCTAATGAGATCAAAATAGTTTTGCTATTGTTCAGCGCGAGTTTTTTGGTTTCTGACCATTGGCAGATGGCATCAATGGCTTGTTGTAGTTTATTGTTTTGTGGGTCGTCTTTAGGGATCTCTGAGTATAGTTTTATGTCGTCGGCAAACTGCTTGCAGTGAACTCCCATTGGGAGTTTACTGGGAATTTCATTGACGTATATCCCAAAGAGGATCGGTGATAGAACTGCTCCCTGAGGTACGCCGCACTGGGCCCTTTTAGTTGAGGACTGATTTTTAGTTACTTTCACTGTGAATGTCCTGTTGCTAAGGTAGGATGCTAACCATTTTAAAAGATTTCCATTGAGTTTGATTGAGACTAGCTTGTCTAAGAGAAGATCGTGGGGTACTCTGTCAAAAGCTTTAGCATAGTCGAAATAAATTACGCCTACTTGACTTCCCCTTTCTATGCTATTGGTCCAGTCATTTAGGGATTCGAGCATGCAACTCACAGTTGATCGCTTAGGCCTAAACCCATGTTGGTTGTTGTTCCAGAATCGTATTTTACCTAGAAATGGCAAAAGCTTTGACAGTATGCATCTTTCGTATATTCTACATATTTGGGATGTAATACTTATAGGTCGAAAGTCTGTTGGTACCTGTGGTTTCGCAATTTTGTTAATTGGCGTTATTATAGACTGTTGCCATGTTTCGGGTACCTCCCCTCTCATCATGGAAAGGTTGCAAATTTGGGAGAGTGGGCTCGCAATGAATGGCGCGATGAGCTTTAAAAATTTAAAGGGGACCTTATCCGGAGTATCCGAACAAGAGTTTTTACATTTTTGGATGAACTATAGCATTTCTGCGTCTGTAACCCATGGTATCTCTTGGTCGGATTTGTAGTCGGGAGGCAGGGTGAAACTGGTATTTGATTTGTTTACATATTGACTTTCGAAGTTAACCGCTAACACTTCGGCTTTTTCGTGATCGGTGATTGCATGGTGTCCGGATTGGTTGACAAAAAAGGGCACCATAGAAAATTTGGGCTTCAGTATGTTCTTTGCTATGTGAGTGAAATGGCTGTTCCCAGATTTTTTCAAAGTTAGCAGTTCTTGGTTTCGTCTGAATTTCAATAGTTTTTTCCGAAATTTTCTGCTTAGTTCTATGTACAGAGCATAGTCTGCCCAACTGAGACTTTTCAAAAGTTTATCAAATTTGTTTTCAATAGTTTCGTGAAATGTCACCAGGTACTCAGGGACATTGTAGAGCTTTTTGTTTATTCTTTTCTTGGGAACAGCGAGTTCACAGATACGTCGCATTATTGTGAGAAATTCGTTGTATATTTCACTAATTGTTTTTACTGGATCAATTATAGTGGGCCAGTCAATTAAATTTAGTTCCGCTGCGCAAACTTTCCAGTTGATTTACAACAACAAAGATTACAAAGTCGATCCGTTCTTCAAGTACCGATGGTACTGCGGATCACGGTTTTCTGCGTACGCGAACGACTGGTGGTGTACCGTTCAGAGCCAGACATTATTTAAGTCAATTCCTGGCTAGGGAAATGACCGAGCAATCTTCGTAGATTTCTCTACTACCCAATTAGAGGCTGGGTGAACCCGGGGGTTAGGGCAGAAATCGAACCTGTGACCTCTGGAACGGCGGCGGTCACCACTACCGGCTGCGCTATCCATTAGATGTTTTGTTGGTTTCTCTAGAATGTCTAAGTTGTGTAAAACACAACGATTGCGATGCGGGGTTTGCCTACTTTTTAAATTCAAACGGCAATAAAATAAATATTATGTGTTCACGAACCAGTGGAACAAACGACTCCAATGTTCTACAGTTTTTCATTGGGGAAAATTCCATTATACCCCACCCACTTAAGAGCCCCCACCAGTTGGAATACCACCCCGCCACCTTAGAAAGTGTGGGGTTATAAATGTGGGGGCATAAAATGAAATGTCTCGGTGGGGGTACATATTAGATTCTAACGTATCCCCCACCGTTTTTTTTTGGGGGGGGGGGGGGGGGGGGGTTATATTGAATTCCCTGGTAATCTTTCATTATAGCCCCCCACATCATTCTATTATACACCCCCAAACGCCCATTTTGTTATACACTCCGTCCAATAATGATAGGACCCCCTTGATTTTTGACGTTCTGGCAAAACTAAGAAAGTTATAAAAAATCTGTGAATGCCATTCGATTCAGAATCCAAAATAACCCCAGGGCACAATTTTTCATGATCCTACCATGTTCCGTCCCCGCACACTACTAAAAAGTCACTTTTTCGACCGTCCAATAATGATAGGACCACCTGAGATTTTGAGTGGGTTGGTGATTTTTTCGAGCGGTTTTCACTAAAATAAGTTTTTATTTTCATGTTTTGTCTGCTTTAAACTACTTTTCATTTTATTTTGTTCACTATTATGGAGTTTCGACAGTAATTTAGTGTCATGTGTAACGCAACTTTTTGAATGAGATCAATTCAAAGGGTTCCAAACCCTTGATTTGGGTGGGCAGTGTACCGTAATCAGGATCGTGAAAGAAGTCTGATGTGCAGGTACAGTAATAAAAATCCTAAAATAAAATATTGTCTTAAAAGTGCCTTTCCAAGTTAATCATTTGTTTATTATCTCATCATGGGCCGAGCTCCACTCCACACCGTTGCTGAGCAAGCACAGAGTTTCGTGATGCACCAACTGGGATCTTCTCTTCATATGATTTCTCGTTATGTGAAAAAGAGTCGAAGCGCTATCCGCTCTTAATTGAACAACCCCCTCTACTACGGCAAGAAGAAATCTACTGGAAGACCAAGAAAAGTCACCTCCCGCGATGAACGGAACATGATTAACGAGAAATCATATGAAGAGAAGATCCCAGTTGGTGCATCACGAAACTATGTGCTTGCTCAGCAACGGTGTGGAGTGGAGCTCGGCCCATGATGAGATAATAAACAAATGATTAACTTGGAAAGGCACTTTTAAGACAATATTTTTTTTAGGATTTTTATTACTGTACCTGCACATCAGACTTCTTTCACGATCCTGATTACGGTACACTGCCCACCCAAATCAAGGGTTTGGAACCCTTTGAATTGATCTCATTCAAAAAGTTGCGTTACACATGACACTAAATTACTGTCGAAACTCCATAATAGTGAACAAAATAAAATGAAAAGTAGTTTAAAGCAGATAAAACATGAAAATAAAAACTTATTTTAGTGAAAACCGCTCGAAAAAATCACCGACCCACCCAAAATCTCAGGTGGTCCTATCATTATTGGACGGTCGAAAAAGTGACTTTTTAGTAGTGTGCGGGGACGGAACATGGTAGGATCATGAAAAATTGTGCCCTGGGGTTATTTTAGATTCTGAATCGAATGGCATTCACAGATTTTTTATAACTTTCTTAGTTTTGCCAGAACGTCAAAAATCAAGGGGGGTCCTATCATTATTGGACGGAGTGTACCACCTCACGTGGGTGGGCTTATTGAAATGGTGGGGTGCTTTATTGAAATGTCCAAGATCTCTCCCAGTTGAATCCTACATCTGATTTTGATTAGGGATGAGATTTTCATCGCCCAGTTTCGTTTCTTACGTTTGATACTCAGTTATTTCAAAACAATTTTATAACCCCCCACCACTGGTGGGGGTTTATATTGAAATGGCGGTGGGCTTAATGAGACCGGAGGGAGCTGGGCGGAAGTTTGCTAGGATCCTTGAGTGTTTAATCGGCTCCCTGTAAACTTTTCCTATACTTTTATGCTCACCTTTAGACTTTTATTCCCAAAAATCAACCCGCAAAGCAAGATTCCGCCCAGCTCCCTCCGGTCGCCAATTTGAAAAGTGTCACACATGCTTCCGGCGCGTTGCCGCTGAAAGGGGGGGGGGGGGGGGGGGGGGGGTTACCAACGTTTATGCCAGGGGGGTATAGTGAAATGTTTCGGGGGGCTATAGTGGAATGTACCCTTTCATTGTTCCGCAATACACGGAGTAATGGCGAGTGCCCTGCTGAAAACGTGCTCCATTGATAACACGCGCCGCATTCGACGGCAAAAATTTTGGGCACTGTGCCAATGGAAACATTTAGAAAAGAGACGAGACGAAGAATACGACAGAAAAAAATAAACGAAGCGGAGAAGACGAGAAAAGTGGACAGACGCCGCGCGTTTTTCGCGCCAAAAATAGTTTTAAAAAAGGCAGTGGCCATTACCCCGTGGCAATATTAACTGCGAGACCGCAGTAAAAAACTGCGGAACATCGGAGCGTCGTTTGTATCACTCTTTATATTTTTATAACAATGATACCTCATAAACATGTCGAATGCTCTTCGCCACGTCTCCATCTCCCAAATTTTCACTAATTTTTCCGCTCTTTCCAGCCTCTGTCAGAATCACCCAGATAGATTCGCACGTTTTTCGATCGTATAGATGAGCGTCTGAAATTTATTGAAACATCTAGTGATTTTCAAAGTGCTTTTACCATTCATATTTGTCACTACCATTTCTGCTATCTTCTCAATTGAATATTCATCAATTTTCGCTTTTTTTACAAAACTTTCAGCTTCTGTGAGCGTTAGTTGCATTTTCTGGAATTTCAAGAAAAATCAATATCATTCTTATATTGTCCATTCGCGAAAAAAGCAAGTGTGCTCCACGAAACTTAGTACATCGTGGATTTCATTTTCGTCGCCAAATTATTTCATTTCACGTTGAATTTACACGTAACTTGAAATAATTTGGCGACGAAAATGAAATCCACGAAGTACTAAGTTTTGTGGAGCGCACTTGCTTTTTTCGCGAATGGACAATATATAAAATTCCGTTTGGGTCTGCAACTGAGGAACCTTGTTTGTCTGTGTTTGACATAAACCTGGGCGCACTTCACTACAAGCTGCAGCACGGCGTGTTCGGGACTTTGTTTTTGCTATACAGTGCGCGTCATAATGATAGGACACCCCCTATTTTGAGGGTTCCGAGAAAACTAAGAAGTTTGGTTAAAAACTGTTAATGCCATTCGATTCAGGATTAAAATTAACCCCCGGGTGCGAACTTGTATAATATTATGAAAAGTTTTCGGACGGTACCATGAAAAAGTCACTTTTTCGGCCGCGTCATAATGATAGGACACCCCCCAGAAAATGTGGGCTACCTGATGATTTACTCTTGTCAGAAACTGACCTTGTCAGAAAGCCCCAGACGCGTTCGATTGGATTCAGGTCCGGCGAGCACGCTGGCCAATCGAGCACTTTGATCTTCTTCGAAGCCAAGAAGGCACGAGTACTGTTGTAGGGATTGGCTGCATGATTTGGCGCGTGATGTTTCCAGATCTTTGGATTGTTCGCAAAATAGTTGATTTGGAAACTTTCAGTTGTATTTCTGCACCAACATCTTTTGCCGACTTCATGGTGTTCGACACTGCTCTTGCAACATTTCTTTCATCTCGTTGTTTCAACTTTCTCAGTCTTCCAGTGCTTTTTGATGTTCCATATGCCACAGGATCAGACATATAACAATCATTAAGAGTCCGAGAGCAATGAATCCTTGCGCTCATTAATGAAATGGACATATTCAGCTGAACCCATTTTTAAAGCTCCATATGGCACTGGACGCTTTCCAATAAAAACCGGTGAACATTTATCTTTCCCATTCAGTACCGCCTTCTCTTTTGTACACGTACCCAGACCTTCTAGGAAAACTTCCGGAAATTTTTCCTTCAGTTCCTTTCCAATTGACTCAGTGTCAGAACTTTTCAGCTCATTGACCATCATATTCATGTGGTAGGTCATTTCGGATGACTTTGATATACAGTCAAGGCCTAACAAATTTCCGTGTTCTCGTACGTGAACAAAAGCGGATGCCGCAGATCCTTTTAGCATGAAGTCCACTTTGGCTCTACGCAACAGCTTAACCTCATTTCCACCTGCAGATTTCACCTTCATTGGACATTTCTCCAATTCTGGTTCACCAAACTTCATCCAGTCCTCCCGATTGATGAGTGTGATATCCGATCCAGTAGCGAGTTGAAACTCAATCAACTGATCGTTCACTTCCACCATGCCGTCTTATACAGCAGCACTTTCAATGACTACCATACTCTTCGCCTTGGAACCTTTAGATTTGCAGTATTTGGACACGTCTCCAGTTTTCTGGCATTTAAAGCACTTTGTCAGACTTTGCACGCAGTCGGGTTTTCTATGCCCTACCTTGCCGCAATTCCAACATTCGTCAACTTTGCCACTTGACGGCTCACGGTTCCACAATTTCTCATGGTTCCGATTAAAATCTTTCTTGGAATGAAGAGATTTGTTCTCATTTTCGTTTGAATTTCAAAAGTACGCAAACACCGCGTTGCAATTTTTTGTTTTCACAATAGTATTATTTCGTCGCGAAAACCAGTCAGAGGAGCGCTGTGGTCTCGCCGCGAAAAGTGAGAGTTACAGCCGAGTCACAGCAGCGTCGCGCGCTCTGCTCTGACAGGTTTTCGCGACGCAGTAATAGTCAATTTTCTTTATTGACTGTGGAATTCAAAACTATGGTTTTTACGGTTTTTTATTGTCGAACCGCCAAAATGATCAAACGTGCTCCGTTGAACTCAACGCTATTCGATTTTCATTTTGGTGTCCAAAGCATTTCATTTCGATTATAATGGATTCGTGGCGGAGTGACATTTCACGTGAAACTGGGAGACGAAAAATCTCTTCATTTCTTCAGTTATTTCTTAATTTTTTCGAATAAAAACGTGAAAAAATTGTCAATCTTTCGCGAATCCATTATATAAATTCGGCAAATTATCATTACCTACCTTTTTTGTACCTACTTTTGTTCACTTACCTACCTTGATCATTACCTACCATGATCTTTACCTACCAAAATCAAAAACGCTCTTTACCTACTTTTTCTATTACTTAATTTTGAAACTGGCAAAGGCCAAAAATAGTGATCTGGGAGGATTTGAAATCACCCCTACATGAATATCAAAGAGATAGAGAAAGAATATGAGCAAATGAAGCAAAAACGGTCATGGTAGGTAAAGAGCGTTTTTGATTTTGGTAGGTAAAGATCATGGTAGGTAATTTATTTATTCGATTCGACATTGTTAAAGTGAGCATTGCAAAAAAAAAAAGAAGCACATAACACGCTAATAACAGACATGTGGCAAAAAGAGGATAGGGAATACACTGGGTTGAGAGGTGAAACGAATAAGATAAAATGACCTGTTGACCCGCAAGAGTCATGGCCAAGTGGGAACAAAAAAAACAAACAGATCAGGAAAATCACTTTGAACATGTAAAAACAACCGATGAAACAATCTAGGAAGAAAGGAGGGTAGTCAGACAATAAAGGATGTGAGGGGAAGAAGACCGATACGCTCTGAGAAGGTAACTTCAGATACTAATTCTGGTAATGATCAAGGTAGGTAACTGAACAAAGGTAGGGACAGAAAAGGTAGCTAATGATAATTTGCCTATAAATTCAACGTGAAATGGAATAATTTGGAGACCAAAATGAAAATCGCATAGCGTTGAGTTCAGCGGAGCGCGTTTGACCATTTTGGCGGCTCGACATTAAACTCGTAAATGTTTTGTTTTATTGTGTTTTCAATCGAGTTGCATCATCAAATAATGAAACCTACATTTTTTCGCGTAAAAATTCAAAATGCACGGGATTTCTTGTTTTGATGATGCAACTCGATTGAAAACATAATATGGAATCAGTTTTAAAAAAAATAATTTTACTCCCCGCCCTGATGGCGTGTTTGATGACTGCCTCCATTAACAGAAATGTTTAAAAACGGGTGAAAATAATGCAAAATTGAACACATCGCGATGAAACGCGCACAATTCCAAACCAATACTCAATGGGTTCCAGACTCTTTGGGCACGATTGATTTTCGATTGAGTCTGCTTGGGGTACCCAATTTGTGTATCTTTGAGTCTGATTGCTCTTTAGTTACGGCACCTTTTTTTGTATGAAATTTGCAAATTTGGTACCCAAAGAGCAGCCGTAACCATAAAGAAAACGTACCAAAAGAGCGAGGAAACCAAAGGTATGTTGGCTACAATTGCAAGACGGGCTTCTATTACAGGGTGGGATTCTATTTTTCAAAGGGGTCTAGAGATGGGCGTATATTACAGGGTGAGCTTCTAATACAGGAGGGTATTTACGGTATTTTTCACGAGGAAACCACACACAAGAACATCAGAGCGCTCAAAGGCGCGGCATCGAGTAATGCTTCATCACCAGAAAAGCGTCAGTGCTTTATTGGCGCGTTGGAAGTCTGGGAGGCCGTGATTCAGAGACGAGAAATAATCAAAAATAGTTATTGATAGAACCAGACTTGTATAAATAAAAAAAGATCGAAAACATTTGGGGACAATATTAATTGGATCATATCTTAAATACCAGTTAAATTTTACATTTTTTAAATCTTTAATTTTTCAAGATGAATTTTATATTATACAAAAAGAAATTTAAAAAAACAAAAACAAAAACCATAAAAATCTCCATTAAATCCTAAAAATTCTACTATTCATTTATTAATTAAAAAAAACCGGTCAGATCCCTGATATTTATCAATGTTTCGAATTTTCCTCCTTCTTCACTTCTTCTTTTTGTTCCATGCGGCTGAGTTCCTCATCTATCCGTTCTTTCGCTCGGAAAACCTGAAAGTCTTAACTAACATGTTGCAAAGGCATGGGGTGTTGGCGACTGACTTCGCGAAAGTGCGATCTATTAAAAATAATCTTGGCATTATGCGAAATCGCATTTTTTGCAATGAATTTTCCAGGCAGAGAGCGTGTAAATGATAAGACGCAGCGTTATCAAGCGACGCAACCGCAGCGCACGGCGTGCTGGAGTCTACATTTTTAAAATTATTTTTGGAAATGCATTTTCGGAAGTCATCTCTCTCAAGATTCTGCATCTCTAGTTTTGCACGCACTTAACTAAACGTGGCAGAATGTCACTATCGAGACGCAGATGAATGCGGCAGAGCGCGTTTGCCTTTATGTAGGCTCTAACATGCCGTGCGGCGAGTGACATCGGCGGCAAAAAACTGCTTTTGAAACAAAGGCAGCCGCCAGCACCCCATGCACCGGGACATTAACCTGGAGTCAGCAAATGCACCCGAGAGCACAACTTCGGATGCTCAAAAATCACACTTCCCTTGTAAGATGATTCCTAACAAAGCCTTTACAAAAATCGAAATTACGGAAGGACACAACCCTGGCAACCATTTGTCGTTGTGCAACAACTACGCCAAAATGGAAGCCGTGGTTGTTGCACAACTACTACTACTACTACGACATTCTGACGAAAGTTTTGGAGCCATGGGTTTCTTCCCATTTCGGAAACACCAGTTGGACCTACCAACAAGACTCCGCTCCTGCTCACAAATACGAAATTGTTCAGCAGTGGTGCAAAAACCATTTTCCTTACTTGATCACCTCCTCGGAATGACCACCCTACATCGATGACCTAAACCCCACTATTCTGTGTGGAGTGTTTTGGAGATCAAGGCATGTGGTTCATCCTACATCAGTTTGAAGTCGCTGAAAGGAGCTCTCCAAAAAGCCTGGGCTGATTTGGATACTGACTACCAGCGTGCCACCGTGGATGCATTCCCGACGAGACTCAAAGCTTGCTTGCGTCAAGGCGAAGGGTGGATATTTCGAAGACAAGATCAAATAAGAAACAGTTTATGCTGCGCACAAAGTAAAAAAGCACGCGTGAATTTGCGAAATACGCGCACAAAGTGACGCGGAATTCGCGTGATTTTGAATAGTCGTTTTTACAAAAATATGTTCTGTCCTTTTAAAAATCTTACGGTACATATTATTTTTTCAGTCCATTTTCTAATGGGGTTATTCTCAAAACCAGCAAAAAAAGCAAAAAATTAAGCGAAAATTTGGAGAATGCTCCGATCAATCTGAAACGGGTTTGCCATTGTTGGATACCTCCCCGCGGTCCAAACTGGGCAATGCTGTGCTTCTTCAACAGTGGAAGCTGGACACCACTGTTTGGCACAGTAGCGAAAGTCCACCTTTCGGTAGCGTCCAATACTCGTGAAGAAGGGGCTTCATGCTAAATAAACCTACTGAAGTACAAATCTCAACGTATTACACGTTGCACAACAACAACAATTAATCTGAAACTTTGGGAGATCATTTAAAAATACTGGCGGACATTCCCTTAAAATTTCAGACCAAAATATCGATTTTGAAAATTTTCAAAAACAAAAATCGATATTTTTTAAAATCAATATTTCGGTCTGAAATTTTCAGGGAATGTCCGCGAGTATTTTTAAATGATCTCTGAAAGTTTCAGACCGATCGGAGCATTCTTCGAATTTACGCTGAATTTTTTGCTGGTTTTTCTATTTTTCGCTTTTTTTTGCTGGTTCCGAGAATAACCCCATAAACTTATTTAAAGTAAATTTCCATTGTTTGGAAACTTTCCTAAATTTTTTTGCCGTCTTGTCTGCAATTCAAACTTTCGTCCATTCTATTTTATCATTTTCTGAAAAATTTTGTAGCATTGTGTTATGGGGTTTTGCACGAAATGCAAAAAACGGCAAAAAACTGCGGAAAACTCGGAAAATTCACCGATTGACCTGAAATTAAGGCTTCCATTCGGACGAAAAAAAAGCGGACCGCTGTTCGTCCGAGGTCGGTCCGCTTCGTCTGTTTTTTTTCTTGTTAGTTTTTCTTTTTGTTTCTGCTATATTTTGTTTTCAAAAGCTGTTTTTGTTCTTTTTTCTTTAAAATATCAATAGAAATGTCTTGTTTCTGCTATCAAAAATTCGGAAAAAAAATTGTTTTTGCAAAGCTAATTCTACATAAATTTGCAACCGCTTACATTTTCAATGTCAGAATTTTTAAATAGAGTGCCATAAATTAATATTCCCAGCCAATTAGAGTGTGCCGAACGAACCGGACGTAACGGACCAACCGATCCGTCCGCGGACGAACCGGACGAACCGCGGACGAAAATTGGTCCGAATGGAAGCCTTACCTGAAATTTTGGGAAAAAATGGCAAGAAATAATTCTGGATATGCTAAAAAAATTTTGGACCGAAATATCGATTTGAAAAAAAAAATATTAATTTTTTTCTGTAAATTTTTAAAACCGATATTTTGGTCGAGAAAAAAAAAATATTACGTGACGCAAACCCTTTCAATTAGGGCTAAATTAATTTACTTTATCGATAAATATCTTTAAAACAGCAGAAAACGTCAATTTGCCGCAAAATGTGGAGAAAATCGACTGGAAATATAACATGTACCGTAAGAATTTTAAAGGGACATAACATCTTTTTTTTTAAATGAAGCTTCCAAATCGCGCAAATTCCGCGTCACTTTGTGAGTGTGTTTCGTAAATTCACGTGTGATTTTTTTTTACTTTGTGCGCCACATTAGAGATGAGAAAAGATCAAAAAATTGTCGTTGATTAAGCCAGGCTGTAAAATTTTGAAGGAAAACATTGTTTTAAAAGAACTAGAAGATTCCCGGCAGCGTTTGCCGGCGCAACGGTTAAAATACATTAAGTGCATTCAGTATACTACCATTTAAACTCCACAGATTTGTACCAAACTTTGGACGCCTCATGCCCCTTGGGTTTGAAAATGATTCCCCAAGTTTGTTGCAAATCGGTCCAGTACGAGCTGAGAAAACGCGGGTGACACAAAAACTCACACACATACTGATAAAAATAAACGGTAAAGATTCGATCTAGTTTGCGAACTCCCGGTTAATGCCTCTGTGATGCTGCCTTTCAATTGAAAAATTCCCAGAAAAACCAAACCTTGCTTTGAAGATAAAAAGTTCCTCCTTTTGTTTTATCATTGATTGAAAACAAGTGTTCGTAGTGCTTTTCAATCTCTTCACGATCCAAAGGAGTTTTGACGTTTAGAATTTGCAGAGATTCCTGAAAAATATTCGTTTAAATGTGATTTTGTATACCGTAAAACCTGTATTTGAAGTACACCCCTAAGAAGCTTTTGAAAAATAGAAGTACATGTACTTCAATTACAGGTTTTACGGTATATTGTCAAACGCGCTCCGCAGAACTCGATTATGCGATTTTTATTTTGGTGTCCAAATGATTTAATTTACCGTTGAATTTACACGTTAAGTGAAATAATTTGGAGACAAAAATGGAAATCGCATAGCGTTGAGTTCAGCGGAGCGCGTTTAAGCATTTTGGTGGGCCGACAATACTTGAGCAGTGTGTTAAACAGTCCATTCTAGTTTTATTCGAAAACTCACGGCCAAACAAATTTTTCATGTCGCAACTCAATTGAAAACCCCAACACGGCATGCAGGCACATACATTCAGTTCCATTTTAAATTCGATTTCACAGGTTCAATTCGCTGCGTACGTCCCGCAAAAACAAAAATATTTTTCCGCAGATGACCCATATTTTACGACATGTATTGTGTTTTCAATCGACTTGCGACATGAAAACGCGAAACTCCGCCCACTTATTTGTGCGCGACCACGCGAACACAGTGATATTTGAAGAGACGCAGACAGGTAGCGCACAAATAAGTGGGCGGAGTCTCTCGTTTTCATGTCGCAAGTCGATTCAAAACACAATACGCAGGGGTCACGGTGATTATTTTACTACCGACCACGCATTTCTACTCAGGACATTTTTGGCTAATAGCCATTGAAAACGGCTAATAGCCACCGATTTGAGGCGTGTGCCATAAGTGTTTGGCACACGCCCCATATTCGATGTCTATTAGGTGCTACCTCGGAATAGAACTGAAGTGTAATAGAACTGCAGCGATATAGAACTTGCTTCGCAATAGAACTGTTCGGAATAGAACTGTTCGGTAAAGAACTGTATTTAGCAAAATAAAACTGTTCGGAATAAAACTGTAGCGTTTTGGAACTAAATTAGCAATGAAGCGCGATTGCATTGCTTGGCCGTCAAGACGGGCCGAGAAAAAAAAATGATAAAAGTTTATTCAAAAAAACAACAAAACAAACAATTTTTGATGAATAGCTCAAATATAAAAATGTTGAAAAAAGCACGCGCATGAGAAATTCCAATATTTGAATGAGCAAGCAATGCAATCGCGCTCCATTGCTAATTTAGTTCCAAAACGCTACAGTTTTATTCCGAACAGTTTTATTCCGAACAGTTTTATTTCGCTACAGTTCTATTTCACTACAGTTCTATTCCAAAGCGAGTTCAATTTCGCTACAGTTCTATTACGCGTCAGTTCTATTCCGAGGTAGCACCGTCTATTAGCCGTTTTCGATGGCTTTAATTTTCAAATTTTTTCCATTTTAAATTTCGGACATCTTGTGTCTGGAAAAAGTCGCAAAATCGCTGAGTAAGCGAAAATATTGTCTCTCTTAATTGTTGCATGTAAACATTTTATTGCTGCGTTACCAACAGACAAATTTTTTATCGGCGGTGGCATTACCCCATAATGGCTAATAGCGCTTTTCGGCGGCTAATAGCCATAATGGCTAATAGTCAAATTCGTCGGCTAGTTGCCATTATAGCCCGCTATTAGCCTTTTCGGCGGCTATCAGCCACCTAGATGCCGACTCTCGCCATATACGCGTCAAAAATTCCCTGAGTAGTCCCCGATTTCAAGTATTTCCTCTCTCCTTCTCGCACTCTCTCATCGCATGCAGTGGGCGGAGTTACCCTTGCCTTTTTGCAAAATGCGGCAATCGAGTTCGCAAAAATTAGTTCGGCCACCACGGAAAACCAGTGCTACTTCGGAACAGAACTCGCACGGAATAGAACTGATGCGAAATAAAACTATTTCGGAATAGAAATGTTTCGGTATAGAACTGTAGCGAAACAGAACTGTTTCGGAGTAGAACTGTTTTGGAATAGAATTGCAGCCCAACAGCGCAATGGAAATGGCGTCTCCCAGCGGATGATCCAAGACTTTCTGCCGCTGGTCTATCGACTAAAAAACCGTTTTAGAATAGCTGACAGACGATAAATTAGCTAAAAAACCATTCGCGTCGAGACCCGGCAGTAAAAAATTTCAATGGGATTTCGACCGAAATTTAAAGGCGTATCGTGTTATTTCATCGGCCGGTCTCGACACGACTAATCGTTTACGCCAAAAAAACCTCCGACTACTGTAGTTTTTTTTTGTTTTTCCTCAATTCTGCATAGGGAAAAACCACAAAAAACGGATTTTTTTGCGCTGAATAGGATAAGGAATCGATTGGTGATATTACATTTCACTGAAAAAAAACCCAAATTTTGGCTGAAAATTTCAGAAAACTGAAATTTGAAATTAATGGGTACTTCTAGGTCGCACGCGGTATTTTTTATTTTTGATTCCGACAGTTTTTGACATGCTGAATCCATTTTTAAAATAAATATCGACTTTTTACTTTGCCATATTTTGGCACAGCCCGTCAAACTTCAACAAAAGTTTGAGGAAAATTTTCAGCGATGACAGATGGAATTCATAAAACTAATTGCAGAGATTCCACAGTACATTCTAACATACCTCCAGCGAGATACCCAATTTTGCGTTCGAATTTGCACTTTCTTTGGTTTCGCTGGCCGTTTGACCGGTTGCAGCGGCGTGACGAGCAGCAGCTTGTTGGGTTTCTAAAAATTATTCGAATTTACGGTTTAACTTGGAAAATTTCCGGGTCTATTTAGAACCAATTTTAGTCCGGAAAATTTCCAACCAGATTTGGATTTTCAAATTCAACTCTTTCTACCCGTATCGCAAAATTAAAAACAAACAACTTACGCCGAATCTCATCTCTGACCGCTCTTGTGAGCGCTTTGGCGACAGCTTCGCCAGCTGCCAGCGCCACTTTCAGTGCTGCTCTCCACGGCATATTTCGACTGCAAAAAACCACATTTTTATTGTTTTCAATCGAGTTGCTACATCAAAAAATGACATGGAGTACATCAAAACTTGCCTATTTTTTTGCGCGCGAACACGCAATCACAGCTGAAATAAGTATATTCTCAGTATGGAGCGCTGAAAACTCGCTCCCTTCGCACAGTGGAGGACGCGGCCACGTTGGCGACGAGACAGTGCAGAAAATTGAGAGACCGTGGCCGATATTTTTCTCTGATTTCTCTGAATCTCTCTCCAAATGCATGCGAAATTTTTTGTTCGATTGGAGCGAGTTTTCAGCGTTTTATATCGAGCATATCGGTAGTGGCGTCTTGCCAAGTCTATCAAAACGCGTGTAAAGATGGAGACACAGAAACGCGAGAATTGGCGCTCGAAAATTTGATCTCAAAATTTTTTTTTGAAAAACTTAGTGCCGAACACGCCCACCGTTTTTATCACCGCCCTTGGCAAAGGGCGGTGGTCGAGTGATGTGCAGTTGGGAACAGAAATCTGATGGTGGTGGGATGGATCTCGCTGTAGGTGAATTTTGTTTTTTTTTCTTGCTAGAGCAAAGTTTATGGAATTTGCTTACAAAAGAAAAGAAAATTTCTTACACATTATATTTAAACTTGTATTGTGGGCCCGCCAAAATGGTCAAACGCGCTCCGCTGAACTCAACGGTATGCGAATTTCATTTTGGTTTCCAAATTATTTCATTTCACGTTAAATTTATACGTGACACACGGTGTCCAGGATTTGAAAAGTGGGAGGAGCCGAGCAAACGCGCCCCACTGGATTTTCGCGCGCGAAATTCAAATTTTGACGCATTTTTTATGTTTTTCGGGAAAAAAAGCATAAATTCTTAATTTTTTCCCACATGTGCTCCAACGGGATTATAGCTGAGGTCTTTAGAAATTTTTTAAGCCTAAGAACGTCGAATTTGGTTCAGCCACCATTTCGAAATATTCGTTTTGAGTTTTTTGGTGTTTTTGCAACATAAATCTAAACGAAAATCGAAGTTTGGGCAATTATATAATATTAAAAGATACAATACATACATTTTACAAAGAAAAACAGGTTTTATTGAAAGAAAAATAATAAAATCAATAAAAAAAATTCGAGAGTCGAAAAATGCGCAAGCACCGAAAGTGCGCAAAGCAAGTTTGCTGGCGCGCCAGCAAATTAGGCTCCGCCCACATTTCAAATCCTGGACACCGTGTGACATGAAATAATTTGGAGACCAAAATGAAAATCGCATAGCGTTAAGTTCAGCGGAGCGCGTTTGACCATTTTGGCGGGCGGACAATATTTGTTTTAGTTTTTCATCATTTCAAACGGTTTTAGCATGTGTTTTTTTTATTAGAAAAATGTCATATGTTTGATAGCCTAAAACACGAGTTTACGTACGTTTCCTCAATTTTTTTTTTGATTTTTTTTTGGAGAATTTATGTTTTTCCCCAAAGAAATGACAAAAAAGAAACGGTGAGAGAGAGAGAGGCGAGGCGATGAGATAAAATATTAAAGGCGCAGATACTTTCAAAGCCGATGGGTCCCGCAGCGAGCGCCTGTAATGAGAGCGAGAGCAAGCTAAAAATGGCATTCTACGTGGTTTTCAGCGTGTATCCCACCCACCCACCCTGCGATGAACGGACATCCTAAAACTGTAGGATTAACGGGAAAATCTGCAGGAGCAACTGAAAAGTTGGACGAGGATAACGATTGAATATTATTGACCTGAAGAGCGCCAGCCAGAACTAGCGAGAGCGGGTAATACTGCTAACGCGTGAACGCGAATAAAAAAGAATTAGTTGGCTATAAGACACACAATTTCCGAACGGCGAACCATTTTTTCCTCGATATCTAATTAATGGATATCAGAAAAGTCTGGGAAGGAGCGTAATGTACTAAGCTGTAGTCGCCCTCCGGATGTCCCACAACTCTTTTAGCTACGGAGAACGCCCTGGCAACAACTCTGGTGAAAGCCGCAAATAGAGGAGTTGGACGTAAGAACTCCACGCAACGAGTTCACCGAAGTGGACATTTCGGCGATCTTGAAGACGGCAGAGGAAGCAAGATGTCAAATCATAGCCTTGCTATCGAGGCCGGCGCTATTAAGATCGAAGGAAGCGCCATTCTCATATGGGAATGGTACAGACAGGGATGGCTTTAGAGGTTTTATCGGATGACCCAAAAACGACTAAGAACCGAGAGGATGGGGAGCATTTGTGGAGTGATAGCAAGGATCGACGTCGGAATTCTATGTGGAATGTAACGGTTCGGATAAGCGGAAAAGCTACTACGCGTTCCCAAATCTAAACATCAACAATGCGCTCTATTCATCAGCAATTCAGACAAAAACCAACTCCGTATCGATCAAGACAAGGATAGAAGACTGCGCCCAGCTCCGTTTGGAAGGGGGCTGGAACGAAGTAACTCGATGGGATAAAGAGCATTGGTCGCCGGAGGCCAGAAGCTGGACCGCAAAGGTATTTGATGAATTTTCCAGATTTGCAAGGAGTGGATACCAGCAAGCCGATCTTGCCCCGTCAAGTGGTTCGGACGCGTTCATTGACGTCGACACAAACTCGGGACTACGGAGGATGGTGGAATACGTACCAAGTGTTGTCGGAACCTGCAGGCGATTGACGGAATTTTAAATAGCCTTGTTTTGCTTTGGTTGATTCCAAATGTCTTTATCCGCTGTTCATTCCGTAGCCTTTTTCTGTTAAGTGAACTCCCGATTCCTCCCCAGAAATCGATTCTCTCGTCCCAGTCATGAATTCATCAGACCTATCGACACCCAGCAATCACATCGTAGTGCCACCTTAAGTTGTTTTTACTAAAATACTCATTTATCGGCTTTCTTTAATGTAATATGATAACTCTGTAATATGTAATATGATAACTCATCTCTTGATCGCTAATCATATCTTCGTCTGCATTATTACAATACCACCATAAGGTTTTTTTTTTTGTCGTTTTGCTTCTATTATCAGTCTGGCCTTGCCTACTGTAAATTGTTTCACCCACGCTAATACCACTATGATCCTAGCTAATACCACTATGATCCCAGTTGAAGTGAATAAATGCTATTCTCACAAGATTTCATGACGGGGAAAAAATAATTAACCCGACTGTAAGGAGGGATAATTAATGGTGCGCCCAAAAAAGCAGAAAATGGAAGAAAACTGTCTAACCAAAAATGCCAATTTTTGCCGCGTTCGCTATTGTGTCCACGTGAAATCAGTGCGTCCGTACCAGCTAAATTGATTTCACATGTAGACAATAGCAAAAGTAGTAAAATAAACATTTTTGGACATCCACTTTTCTTCCATTTTCACCTTTTTCTGCTTTTTTGGACGCACCATTATGATTTTTATGAATCTACTCAGGTTCTTTTTTTGATTTTCCAACGGAAATCAGAACGAGAATTTCGGAATTCCTACGGACATTCGGAAACAAAAAATAGTAAAGATAAACTTAAACATTAAAAAGTCAATAATGTAGATACAACTCTTGGTCTACAACCAGAATTAAAGAATAATATTATTACGACTTTGAGAGAACGATTATTAAAATTGAAAATTTATTTGAAATTTCTACAAAACAAATACAATTCTGCACTATTATCCCGACATGCTTGTGGTTTAACAGTTTTCACGGTCGAAAATCGATCGGAAAGTTCACGGACAAATTCCGGTCGGGCACTTCCATCCCATATCTGGAAACTGAAAAATTACATTGGCTCCGCGACATCTCGAAACCGAACATCTCAAAATCTTGTTAACAGGGGAGGTGAAAAGTGAAATAATGAGTGAAAATTATTTTTTCCAAAATTAAATGAAAAAAGAATCAAAAAGTGCACAAACGCCAGTTCGTCAAAAAACATTATTTCCCGGAGCTGTTTTTTCCTAGAAATAAATTACTCTTTCAAAAATTAAAAGCAAGCAAAATACCAAAATATCCCCGTTTTAGTAGAAAAAAAACTAAAAAATTTTCAATTTTAAAATGATTATGGGCTTATGCAGATGGACTTTCCTGTGATTTTATTCCTATGCATCTACATAAATAGGTCCAATCATTTTAAAATTGAATTTTACTTAATTTTTTCCTATTGAAAAAAGAATATTGTGATTTTTGCTCAATTTTAATGTTTTTAAAAGTAAGGAATGATTTTTAGACGAACTGGCGTTTGTGCACTTTTTTATTGTTTTTTCATTTGATTCTGGAAAAACAATTTTTTTTTGACTCATTATTTCACTTTTTACCTCTCCTGTTAACGCGGTTTCGAAATGTCACGGAGCCTCAAAATTTGTTCCTCATTTTTCTGATTGTTTTTCTACAAAACAAAAATTTATGTGGGAGATAAATATTGTGAAAACAAAAAAGTTGCAACTCGGTGTTTGCGTACTTTTAAAATGCAAATGAACATCACGGCGAATTTATTGAACTAGTACAAGTCTGTGGCCGTTGAAAAAAAGCACGAAAATTCTAGGCCCCCGTGAGGTTTTTATGGATTTCCTCGAAAGCTGGTGGGCGTTTTCAACATTTTTCGTTTTCCGTTTGTAGAAAACTGAAAAAGCTGCCAAAGAAAAAAAAGAAGTTGCAAAAAAAGACCGAACACCCCAAACGAACCGATTAAAACGACAGGGACTAAGAACTGCTACGCCATGTTCAACCAATCACAGAACTAGAAAACGCCCATTTTTAGGCCGCGTAATATCTTTCTAGAATTTCCCGAAACCTTTTCCTAGAACTTTTAAAGTATGTTGATATGTTGTAGACAATTCTAAGAGCTTTAAACAAAAACAAGTGGCTCCTGAAAAAGTTGTCCAAAGGGTTCCGCGACATTTCGAAACCGGAAATCTCGCATACCGCGATATATAACAGGGGAGATTAAAAGTGAAATAGTAAGTCAAAAATTGTTTTTTTTCAGAATTAAATGAAAAAATAATCAAAAAGTGCACAAGTGTCAGTTCGTCAAAAAACATTGCTTGCCGCAGCAGTTTGTTCCTAGAAATAAATGGTTTAAATAGAAAAAAAATAGGTAAAATAAAATATTAAAAAGAATATGGAGATGAACTTTTCTGTCATTTTATTCATACGCAAACCTACATTTAAATGCATGATAATGCAGATTAATTCAGGAAAATTAGTGTTTATTTCTATTGTGTTTTCAATCTAGTTGCGACATGAGAACGCGAAACTCCGCCCACTTATTTGTCCGCGACAACGCGAACACAGTGATATTAGAAGAGACGCAGACAGAACGGTGAATGCAGACTTGCGTTTTCATGTCGCAAGTCGATTGAATACACAATAGGAGAAAACTGCTGCGTGAAGCAATGTTTTTTGACAAACTCACATTTGTGCATTTTTTTGATTATTTTTTATTTATTTAAATCTGAAATTTTTTTTTGACTCATTATTTCGCGGAACCTTTCAAAGTACATAAATTTTGGTTTTTATCGAAATCCGGCCAGAATCAACCAATAGCAGCACGAGGCCGAGGAGTTTTTTCGGCCACGCGAAGTTTTTTGGAATTTTCTCAAAAACAGTACCTAGAATTTTAAAACTTTTTCAATGTACAGAATTAAAAGAGCTTTTGACAAAAAACGGCACCTGAAAAAATTGTAGAAAATACCTTCATTACGGGGGACAGGCTTTTTTTTCTCAAAATTGCCAAAATATCGTAAAATTTCAATTATTTTTGCACAATTTTGAATTTATTCGTGGTATTTTTTTCCATTGTGATTGTTAAACTTAATATTTTGAACAGAATTCGCTTTTTAAAGGCGAAATTTGCTTTTTTTCGTGTACTGAAAAACCGTGGCCGCATATTGCAACTAGTGTGCGTTACCGAAAAATTTTTTACCGGTAAATCATCTTTCGGCAAATTTACCGGTAAATTTACCGGTAAATTTGCCGAAAATTTACCGGTAAATTTATCGGTAATTTACCGAATTTCACGGTAAATTCGACAAATTTATCGGTAAATTTACCGGTAATTTCGCGAAAATTTTACCGGTAAAATGGTTTTCGGCAAAACTTAACGTGGCGTTAAGTTCACGTATGAGAAAAACAAGAGATCGGGAAAAACAAAGATACGCAGACGATACGTGGCGCGACCTCGGCCTTGCACAATCACGTCTTTTACACATCTTTTAAAAATTGCATTTGTATTAAAGCGTGACCGACCGTGAAACCAAGACTATAATTGTAACGTGGCCTGTCCCACTTCTTCATGTATAAATAATGTCAATTTACCGGTAAATTTACCGGCAAATTACCGATAAAAAGTTTTGCCGAAACTTTTATCGGTAAAATTTACCGGTAAAGGATTGACAAAATTTGCCAAATTTACCGGTAAAAAATTTTAGAAATGGTTTCTCTTTTGCCGAATATTTATCGGTAAAACGTGATTTGAAAATTTACCGGTAAAATCGTCAAATCTTTACCGGTAACGCACACTAATTGCAACCAGACTCCGCCCACTATTCGCTCTCGACTTGGAGGCACCAAAAAATTCGCCGTGAACATGGGAACATTTCTGTTCATTTGCCATGCTATTTCTTTCATTGCCGTTTGAATTTTCAAAAGTACGCAAACACCACTGTGCAACTTTATTTATCACAATATTCTCCATCTCTGAGAGTTTCACCGCTCGCACACGGAAAGTGCACTGCGGACTATGCCCGCATTTCTTCTCGCGTTTCTCAATTTTCCACGTAGAAAATAGGTATTTCGCCGTTGGCCTAGCGCTGCATGGCCTAGGTTCCAATAGGGTGCCGGTGGAACTTTCAGAGATTGATAATATGCTATCTTATAAAAAAAATATCTCACTTTGCACAAAAAAATCCCATCTTTCTTTAATTCGAACGCACTTTCCACTGAAAACAATCGAAATATTGTCCTACATAATTCGATAAGCCGCAAGTGATCGGTAGCATTGTCTCCTGAAAAAATTAACTAAAACCTTCCACAAAACACTTTTAGCGACATTTCGAAAAAATTTGAATAGCCTTAACATTTTTTTGTTTAAAAACAAGCCTGTTGCGCAGTCCTGAGCCGTCTGCTAACGCAGCGCATTGACAACTTCGTCGCCACGTTTTATTCACACACGTACCACTTTTTTCTCATTCTCAGAAGTTTTATTTTCATTTTGGTTATAATGGATTCGTGACGGAGTGACAATTCACGTGAAACTGGGAGACGAAAAAACTCTTCATTTCTTCAGTTATTGTCGGCCCGCCAAAATGGTCAAACGCGCTCCGCTGAACTGAACGCTATGCGATTTTCATTTTGGTTTCCAAATTATTTTATTTCACGTGTAAATCCAACGTGAAATGAAATAATTTGGTGACAAAAATGAAAATCGCATAGCGTTCAGTTCAGCGGAGCGCGTTTGACCATTTTGGCGGGCCGACAATATTTCATCATTTTTTTGAATAAAAACGTGAAAAAAAATTGTCACTCCGCCACGAATACATTATACCAAATTATTTCATTTCACATTGAATTTACACGTGAAATGAAATAGTTTGAAAACCAAAATGAAAATCGGGGGATGAGTCGGGTTGCCGAAATTGCCGAACTTTTTTTAGCATTGCCGTTGCACGCTCAAAAAATTTCGCACCAAAATATCGATTTTAGAAATGTTCAGAAAAATCGATATTTTGGTCTAAAATTTTTTGAGGGTGCAGCCCCAAATCCGAAGCGCCCGAATCCGAAGTGGTACGAATCCGCACCGCGCCCGAATCCGAAACCGCCCGAATACGAAGTGCCCGAATCGGAAGTGTTACGAATCTGAACTGGTACTAATCGTAACTGCCCGAATCAACAATGCCCGAATCAGCAATGGTACGAATCCGAAATGGTATGAATCAGAAACGCCCGATTCAGAAGTGGTACGAATCCGAAGTGATACAAAGTGAAGTGTACTTATATCGTGGTATGAAACCCGTAATACAAAGTAAACTGCGCAAAGTTACGGTTGCGGGTGACCTATTTTTTTAAGCTGAGCAAGTTTTAAGCTTAGCAATGAGTTGCATCGCACTCAAAATGCATATTTTTCATTTTTTTTTGTAGTTTTATGCATTTTTTCTTGGATTTTCATTCATATTTTAATCTTTAAAGTTTGATTTTGTTCACAAAAAAAACTTTACAGGATTCCAGTAGGCACGCCTTTTTGTTATTATGTTTTAATTCTTAGGACAAACAAACAAACACAAAGACTAATTTGATATTTTATATGTACGATTAGTCAGGTTTTCAAAAAAATACATGTTATATCTCGATTAAATCCGAGAAATAAACCCGACACCGCTATGAAATTAGTTTGCGCCCTATTCACCCAAAGTTATCGCAAGCGTCTATAATGTCGAAGCGTCATCGAAAAATATATCTAACATTTCTCAATAACTTTATCGACAAATTGATAGAAAAATTTGCTGAATCTGCTTCGAAAATTCACCCTGTGCACGGAGTAATGGCGACTGCCTTTTTTTCAAACGACTTTTTTTGGCGCGGGAACACGCGCGACGCTCTCGTCTTCTCCGTCTCGTCTCTTTTTTCGCTCGTCCTCGTCTCTTTTCTAAATGTTTGCATTGGCACAGTGCCCAAAATTTTTGCCGTCGAATGCGGCGCGTGCGGCGTGGCGTGTTATCAATAGAGCACATTTGCACCAGGTCACTCGCCATTACTCCGTGCCTGTGTGAATATATTATAAAACATTTTACCGGTGACATCGCTGGAAATTTTTGTGTTAAGCGCTTCTGATCCGTACCACTTCGGATTCGTACCACTTCTGATTCGGGCGTTTCTAATTTGGGCGCTTCAGATCCGTACCACTTCGGATTCGTACCACTTCTAACTCGGGCGTTTCTAATTTGGGCGCCTCGCATTCGTACCACTTCGAATTCGGGCGGTTTCGGATTCGGGCGCAGTGCGGATTCGTACCACTTCGGATTCGGGCGCTTCGGATTTGGGGCTGCACCTTTTTGAGTGTGTTCAGGAGAATTTTTTGCAATATTTCCCAAATTTCAGGTCAATCGGAGCATTCTCCGAATTTTCCCTGAATTTTTCGCTGTTTTCTTCCTTTTTTTCCGATTTTGTGAATAGGTCCATTACTGATTTCCGCTTATTGAACATTATAATTATAGTTTTCAAAAAACGAGGAAAAAAAGTATGTGAAAAATCAAAAAAAAATTTCAATCTTTGCAAGACTTTGTCTGTCAAACCTATAATATATGTTCACGAACGACGGATGCTGACGACGCTCCGATGTTCCGCAGTTTTTCACTGCGGAACAGGATACAAAGCGGTTGCCGAAATTGCCGAAAATTGCCGGTTTTTTATTTCGACAATTGCCGGATTGCCGAATTGCCGAAATTCCATCCGCCGACTATCCACTACAACGCACTGTACCCTCCGCTGGGAAACGTTATTTTCATTGCGCTGGGGGGGGGGGGGGGTGGGTGAATGTTCATAGGCCTCTCCTGTGCACTCCCATTTTGGGGAGCTATATTCCACGTGTGAGGGGCTTATGTTCACATTCGCCTAGTTTTGTTTTTGTTCCTCTTCTTGAATGTCACATTATTGTTTTAAAAAAGTTGTCACCTGGCGAGAGGCGCGAATTCAAAAAATAATATCGGCGAAATACTTCTGCAATTCTGCGCGCGCCAATTTGCAATAGCGGTGCGCGCTTATTTATGCGTTGAATTTTCGTTACTTTACTAACAAATATCGACTGAGGAAAATTAAAAACTAACTTTAAATCAACAGTTGCCAAATTCGCTTCAAAATAACAACTTTTGTAAAGGTTTCCAGGAGAAATTGTAAGGCACCACGGGGTCGCCGAGGGAACATCGAGAAAACGCGCTCTACTAGACTACCGTAATCTCCTAAATTGAGAATTGGCATCATGCCAAAAATCGTATACATATTTTCCACTTTTCCTATTTTTTGAGTCAAAGTGGCATCATTTTTTCTACGATTTTGTTTTTTCTTTTTTCCCTAAACCTCATCGTGCCATAATTTCCGGGAATCGTCGAATGGAGAACAAAGAGACATCTCATCAGAGAATCATAGAGGAACAAACAAAAAATAAAACAACTTTTATTAAAAAAAATAGATGAGTTGGGAAGATTCCGTGAATTTCGATATTTTACTTGGTCTTCTGGTACTTGGCTGGCACTTCTTCATAAGCCTCGCTTTTATAACCTTGAGCGCCTCGTTTTTATGATATTGTGTGGGGCATTCCTGAAAAATGTTGAGATTGAATAATTTCTAATGGGGTTAAAACCAGCAAAATATGCAAAAAAAGCAAAAAATTAAGCGAACCCTCGAAGAATGCTCCGATCGGTCTGAAACTTTTATTTTTGGCACGCTGCCCTGCACGCGAAAAACGTCAACAAAGCTGTCGACGTGGCCGCGAGGCAGTGGCCGAACTTTTTTCGCGACCACGGCCACTGAAAATTTGTGAAACCAAATTTTTGCACTGAAATTTCGCTTTCATGGCCAATAACTCGATTTTAAAAGCAGTTTTTTATAAACAATTCTAATACGATTGTAGAGAAATGTCTGAGCTTTGTAATAAGCACAAAAACGTTGAATTTGGTGCTCTGTAGGAATCTGATTTTCGATTAGAAAAATTTTTTTTTCACAATTTCAATAAAAATTGAGTTTGCAGAAAACAAGAAAATATATTCCTGTATTTCTATTTGTTTAGGTTATAAAGAACATGAATACTATTTTATTCAAGCATTTTTTTTCCCCATTTTTCTAATACTGCCAAGCAGCAAATTCGACAGTTTTCATTCATTTTTCATTTCATTGAAACCTCTGATTTTCGATTTTAATTTTCTTTTCTTAATTCGTTTGCTCCGAATTTTTAAAAATCTGATTTTCAGAGACAAGCAGCTTAGGCAAACGCTTTTTTAAAACAATAATAGGAAACTCCAAATATGAATCGGAAGTTTTTGCACTAGTCCAGAAAATTAAGATCTTGTTAGGAAATACAAACATTACAGAGAAATTTTCAAACCATAAAGGGATCTTGACGGATTCAAAACATTTTGGAATCTGGATCGAAAGTATTGGAATCCGGACAGAACTTCAGTGAAGTGTGCAGGCGATGCGCGTCTGTGTAGAAAGTTGTTGGATTTAGAAGGAAGTTTTTGGAACTTGATGAGATCGCCAAGTATCCATAAATCACCAAATTATAGGCCTGAGGGTTGGGTCAAAATTGAAAGGCGGGTAACCCTTTATATTCATAAGGTTGATAAACGAAAATTAGAATTAAAAAGGTCGATTTGTTGTTGTTGTATAACTTTCCGATGATTTTCTGGAATTTCCTTACAAAACAAGCGAGAATAAATATTTGAAGACCTGAAAAAAGTAGGTCGGGGAAGTATATTGTGTTCTTCTCTCACTAACCGCCAACATTTAGACAGCGACCAAATGGATACTAAACAAATTAATAGAAATTATATTGTCCATTCGCGAAAAAAGCAAGTGCGCTCCACGAAACGTAGTACTACGTGGATTTCATTTTCGTCGCCAAATTATTTCATTTCACGTTGAATTTACACGTGAATTGGAATAATTTGGCGACGAAAATGAATTCCACGTAGTACTACGTTTCGTGGAGCGCACTTGCTTTTTTCGCAAATGAACAATAGATAAACATTGAAATGAAACCGATTTTTGAAAAAAAAAAACAACGTTGAAAAATTAGCAGAGAAACGCAGAGAGTCGCAGAAAAACGCACGGGAAATGCGTCAGTAACGAGCAAGACGTTTTTCGCGTGCAGGGCAGCGTGTTTGGTCTGAAATTTTCGGGAAATGTCCGAGAGTATTTTTCAAATGATTTCTCAAAGTTTCAGACCGATCAGAGCATTCTCCGAATTTTCGCTGAATTTTTTCTGGTTCCGTGAATAACCCCATAATAATCAAAATAGACTTACCTCTGACTGTGCGCCAAAAGATCTTGCATTGAACGTGAATGTGAAATCCTCCGTGAGCTGGGTTAATGGTACAAAATAAATCGAAAAAGGAGTTCAAAAAAAAATTAAAAATAAATAAAAACAACAACATTGATCGGCCCCGATTTCGCCACGTATCGCCCACGTGGATGAGTCGCTACGCAGTTAATTGGCCGCATTCGCGGGGGATCAAAATTTTTTCCGTGATGTTCCTTCGGCGACCCCGTGAGGCACTGGACAAAAATTCGACACAGAAAATCGCGCGCACCGCGATTGCAAATTGGCGCGCGCAGAATTGCAGAAATATTTCGGCAAGGAGGCGGAGCCTATTTTTCAAATTCGGGCCTCTCTCCAACTTTTTTAAAACAATAGTTCAATTGAGTGGCTTCATGAAAACAGGAGTCTGAATGAACCGTTCTGTCTGCGTCTCTTCAAATAGCACTGTGATTGCGTGTTCACGCCCAAATAAGTGGGCGGGACGTCATTTTTTGATGATGTGCCTTGATTGAAAACACAGTAACCTGATTTTAAAAAAACAAACTAACGTGAAACCACATTCACAGTAATAAATGTTTGTTGTGTGTTGTTAGATCACACAAAGATATTATTATTTTTGATCTTAGTTTCAAGCGGCAGCGCGAACTATTTTATCTCTCGTTGTCTGCGTCTCTCGCTAGTGATCAACTCCCATTCATTATGTTATTATTGTGTAACTCTTCCCACTACTACTACTCGATTGGCGAGTAGAGCTATATTCTATTACCCCAGTTTCCCCAATACACTTTTCCTGTAAAGCCCTTATTGTAGTGAAGTGCGCCCAGGTTAATACCGGCACGGAACTAATAATAAATTGTGTTAAGTATTAACTTTCGTTATACTTTGACAACACAACATTGGCGATCAGGTTAAAGTGATACAAAATTTATTTTGTATCAACCGAACTTCAAGCAAACCAGAAAGCTTCTGCGTTTTGTTTTTGAATTCTTTCGGTGTTTTTTTTTCTTTTCTTTCTCTGTATTTGCTGAGCGCAATCGAGAAATTTGAAAATGAACAAAGAAAACGAAGAGTTCATGCTCAGAATGATGCAAATGTTCGAAAAGCAAAACGAACAGCATCAGGCAGCGATGACTGCTCTCGTCCAGGCGATGAAAGGCAAGTCAAACGACGAAAGTCGCGCAGATATGACACCGACAAGTTCGAGTGTGTCTCAGACACAGCTCATGAACGACATCGGTAGTCGTGTGGCGATGTTTCAGTTTGATCTTGAAACAGAAAAGACTTTCTCAAAGTGGTACGCTCGTCACGAGGCGGCGTTCACGGTGGAAGGGAAAGATCTCGAGGACAAGAGCAAAGTCTCGTTGCTGATGAGCAAAATGTCAGATGAAGTTTACGAGCAATATTCTAAAAGAATTTGCCCGCGAAAGCACACTGAAGTGGGGTTTGATGAAACAGTCAAGACTCTAGAACAGATGTTTGACATCAAGAAGAGCTTGTTTTCGCACCGATTCGCGTGCATCAACATTGCTCGAGATGATGAAACACCTGTGGAATACACGACTAAAGTCAATTCCATGTGTGAGTCAGCAATGTTGCAGGACATTGATGCTGAAGGGTGGAAAGTGTTTTTCTGGCTCAAAGGCTTGGATGCGTCGCGAGACAAATCAGCCCGCACATATTTTATCAGATATGTTGAGCAGAAATGGGAAAAGAAAGAGTCCGTTAACGTTAATGACCTCTGCGAAGAATGGAAAAAGTTGCTTCGGCAGAATAGCGTCGTTCAAGAAATGGAACAGGTGGACAAAGCCGTTAGAGCTTTACACACCAAGAAAGATTTTAATCGGAACCATAAGAAATTGTGGAACCGTGAGCAGTCAAATGGCAAAGTTGACGAATGTTGGAATTGCGGCAAGGTAGGGCATAGAAAACCCGACTGCGTGCAAAGACTGACAAAGTGCTTAAAATGCCAGAAAACCGGACACTTGTCCAAATACTGCAAATCTAAAGGTTCCAAGAAGGCGCAGAGTATGGTAGTCATTGAAAGTGCTGCTGCAGAAGACGTTGAGGTCAATGCGGTGAGGCAATACGTTATGGTGGAAGTGAACGATCAGTTGATTGAGTTTCAACTCGATACTGGATCGGATATCACACTCATCAGTCGGAAGGACTGGATGAAGGTTGGTGAACCAGAATTGGAGAAATGTCCAATGAAGGTGAAATCTGCAAGTGGAAATGAGGTTAAGCTGTTGGGTAGAGCCAAAGTGGACTTCATGCTGAAAGGATCTGCGGCATCCGCTTTTGTTCACGTACGAGAACACGGAAATTTGTTAGGCCTTGACTGGATATCAAAGTCATCCGAAATGACCTACCACATGAACATGATGGTCAATGAGCTGAAAAGTTCTGACACTGAGTCAATTGGAAAGGAACTGAAGGAAAAATTTCCGGAAGTTTTCCTAGAAGGTCTGGGTACGTGTACAAAAGAGAAGGCGGTACTGACTGTGAAAGATAAATCTTCACCGGTTTTTATTGGAAAGCGTCCAGTGCCATATGGAGCTTTAGAAACGGTTGAGCAGGAGCTGGATAGACTGGAAAGTCTAGGCGTCCTCAAGAAGGTTAATCACAGTTCGTGGGCAGCGCCGTTAGTGTGTGTGAAAAAGAAAGACACTGGTGCATTAAGAATTTGTGCTGACTTCAAAACAGGGCTAAACGCGGCTCTGGAAGATGAAGATCACCCAATTCCCACACCGGAAGATGTGTTCGCTACACTGAATGGTGGAACTGTTTTCTCGACAGTAGATCTGAAAGATGCTTACTTTCAAATTGAATTGGCTGAAGAATCCAAGCCGTTGCTGACGGTAAACACCCACAGAGGCTTATACCAATACCAAAGACTTCCGTTCGGAGCCAAGACGGCACCAATGGTATTCCAGCGGATCATGGATAAAATGATAACTGGATTGTCTGGAGTCACTGCGTACCTAGACGATGTGATCATCGTAGGTCGTGACGAGAAAGAACACAATGAAAACTTGTTCGAGTTGTTTCAACGAATCGCTGAGTATGGATTCCGGGTGAAGCTCGAAAAGTGCAGGTTTCTTGAGAGAAGGATAAAGTTCCTTGGGTTTATAATCGACCGAAGTGGTCGTAGACCTGACGAAGAGAAAGTTCAGGTGATCAAGAACATGTGTGAGCCAAAGGACCAGAAAACTCTGAGAAGTTTTATGGGGATGGTAACGTATTACAGTGCGTTCATTCCTAAAATGAAAACTTTGAGAGGACCTTTAGACAAGCTCCTAATGAAAGATGCGGAATGGAGGTGGACTAAAGTGGAGGCGGAGTCGTTTCAAAAGTTGAAGGACGTGTTGTCTTCAGACTTAAATCTCACCCACTACATGCCAAAGATTCCGATAGTAGTTGCAGCAGACGCGTGTGACTATGGAATTGGCGCGGTTATTAGTCACCGATTCGCAGACGGTACAGAAAAACCAATTGCCCATGCAGCCCGTTCTCTGAATTCTGCTGAAAAGAATTATTCGCAGATTGAGAAGGAGGGTTTGGGGTTGATTTTCGCTGTTAAAAGATTCCATAAGTACTTGTTTGGTCGGAAGTTCTTGCTAAGAACTGACCACAAGCCACTGCTGTCCATTTTTGGAAGCAAGAAGGGAATCCCGGTGCATTCGCAAAACCGTTTGGTTAGGTGGTCTACGATTCTTCTGGCTTATGATTTTGACATAGAGTACGTCAAAACTGATGAATTCGGACAAGCTGACGCTTTGTCGCGGATGATTCAGAAAACGCCACTTGAGAATGAAGATATTGTCATTGCTCAGGTTGAGGAAGATGTAGAAGAGGTGCTGTATGCAGCCGTTCGGAAACTTCCAATCCGTGTGAAGGATATTCAGGAGGAGACTTGGAAAAGTAGTACTCTGAAGGAAGTAATTAATTGTGTTTCTCGGAATAGTTGGCCGAAGAAACCAGAAGGAAAGTTGAAGCAGTTCTTTGACATAAGATCTGTACTTTCAGTTGTTCAGAACTGTTTAATGTTCAAGGAAAGAGTTGTTATTCCAGAAGCACTGCAGAAAGCTACGCTTAGGCAGTTGCATGAAGGACATCCAGGAATAGTAAGGATGAAACAACTAGCTCGATCATTTGTCTACTGGCCAAGAATGGATAGTGACATTGAAAAGTTGGTGGCAGCTTGCACCACGTGTCAAATTCACGGAAAGACTACACGGAAAGTTCCGTTGGAGCCGTGGACGACACCAGATCGAGTGTGGCAGAGAATCCATATTGACTATGCTGGGCCGGATAACGGACAGTATTATCTAGTCGTTGTTGATGCCAAATCCAAATGGGCGGAAGTAGCGATAGTTAAGTCGATATCGAGTGTCTCTACGGTACGAACACTGAAAAGTATCTTCAATACCCATGGTTATCCCGAAACACTGGTTTCTGACAACGGAACGCAGTTTGTTTCAAGAGAATTTGCATCCATGTGTGAGGAGTATGGAATTGAGCACATTCGCTCGCCCGCTTTTCATCCACAGTCAAACGGTCAAGCCGAGAGATTCGTTGACACGTTAAAAAGAGGATTGAAAAAGTTAAAAGGGGAGGGAGGTGTAGACACAGAAATAATGTCGAAATTCCTACTCTACTACCGGTCAACACCGTCTAATGCTCTTGGAGGTTTGACACCGGCTGAAGTTCATTTGGGACGACGTCTCAGAACTAAAATGTCTCTGATGATTCCGAAGTTAAAGCTTAACACAGGAAGTCAGAAGTCTTCGTTGATGAAAGATCAGTTCGATAAGCATCACGGTACGAAGCCAAAACACTTTTCTATTAATGAGAGTGTATACGCTAAAGTTTTCGAAAGAAACGCTTGGTCGTGGAAACCTGCAACGGTTGTCCAAAGACAAGGTCGCGTAGTGTACATGGTACGCTTGAATGATGGTCGTGAACGAGTGGTTCATGCAAACCAGCTGAAGCTGCGAGTGGAGCAAACGGACGAATGCAAGGATGAGTTGTGGACAACGACAATGTTTGATATTTTCGAAGTGCCATTGCCACAGGAGACGTCTACACCTATGTCAGTTACAACGCCTACATTTGCTACTCCATCTCGTGAGCAACAACAGCAAGGACATCAATCTCATGCACAAGCTAGGATGCCATCATCAGCTCAGTTCAGTCAAAGGTCGCAGCAACATCAGTCACCAGGAGTAGTGCCAGTCAGAAGAGGGAATCGTGTTCGTAAGCCAGTCAACCGATATGATCCGTCGAATTGATATCGTGGATAATTGAACCCTCATTGCTTTATCTGACCCAAGTTTAATTCTAACATAGGGAGGTGTTGTGTGTTGTTAGATCACACAAAGATATTATTATTTTTGATCTTAGTTTCAAGCGGCAGCGCGAACTATTTTATCTCTCGTTGTCTGCGTCTCTCGCTAGTGATCAACTCCCATTCATTATGTTATTATTGTGTAACTCTTCCCACTACTACTACTCGATTGGCGAGTAGAGCTATATTCTATTACCCCAGTTTCCCCAATACACTTTTCCTGTAAAGCCCTTATTGTAGTGAAGTGCGCCCAGGTTAATACCGGCACGGAACTGATAATAAATTGTGTTAAGTATTAACTTTCGTTATACTTTGACAACACAACAATGTTCGACTGTTTCTACAGCGAAAAGTTACCTGTTGGATTAGGTGCCATATCACTCAAAACCACGTCTACTTTTCGATTTTCCAGTTTTTTCTTCACAATTTTTTGCACTTCCATATCAGTGATATCTGATAACGAAAGAATTTCTGCGCCACGAATGGGAAGAACGTTCTAAAACTATTTAGTATGTTTTTCTATATGGAAGTAAAAACCTGTAAATCCACGCCAAGTACATATCCATTTGGACATTTGCTCACAACCAATTGGAGCCACGATCCCGGAGCACATCCAATGTCGATTACCGTACTTTCTGAAGTTTTAATAAGTTTTAACAAGCAAATTTGTCTTCACCTACCAGGTCTCAGAAACTTAAATTTTTCATCCATTTCCATTAACTTGAACGCACTGCGAGCTCGAAAATTGTGCTCACGAGCTTTGATCGCAAACTCGTCGGTTAATTGGCGTTTAAGGTATCTGTAAACAGCAGTTAGCGCAATTAACGGCCAAATTACTCACTTCTGGGTATTTCCTGTCTTTTTTGATGAAATATTGCGGCAAAATTGAAGAAAAGGGCTCCATTTTTTTATCATTATTTTCTTATTTCTATTTTATTTTGTGTATCTGATAATTCCAAACGATAAAAATAAGTTATAAAATTTTGAAACAAATAAATTATCGTTGTCATTTAGGACAAATTTGTTGTTTTGAAGAACAATTTTGGTTTTATATGAAACTAGAATTTATTAGAAATTTCCAAAAAGTACGGCAATTTTTTAGAACTTTTATTTTGGAGGTCTTAGACACTCATTTACGGCGTGCATCAAGCCACTGTTTTCCATCGCTGCTGCCACACGTTCCTGAATTTCACAAGTGGTTTTCTAGTACTATGAAATTGTAAACACAAGCCTCACTCAACACAGTCCGTTGTGAGGCTTATGCGTTAAGAGAGCTCATACAAGTATGATACGCGCTCGAAATAAAACAAATTTTTTTAATAAAGGAAAGAAAAATGATTTAAACTTTTAGAAAAGTACATACTTGTCTCGATCAATATCGATTCCTATTTTTTCAGTATATACCGTATTTCCTCTAACATAGGCGCATGCGCTTCTATTGTTTAATTTCATCACAGGTTTGCACATCAAACTTCGGTCGTCTCATGCCTGCTTGGTTAGAAAGTATTTTGGCGAGTTTGGTGTGCAAGCCTCTAAATACCCGGCAGTTGTGAAGAAATGAAACAATAGAAGCGCATGCGCCTATATTAGAGGAAATACGGTAAAAGCCACCCTATATACACCCAACCTTATCAGAGAGTTGTCGATTGATTGATTCTTCCGTCGAATGTGAGCCAGGTGTGATTGAAACGGTCACTTTGACTTTTGGATGTAAACTACGCAACAATTTCACACGGATTGCAAGCCCGATGAGTGTCGCCATACTGCAGTGGGGAATAGTTGGAGTAAAGTTCACCTGAAAATATAAAATTTTTACTGGGAATTTATGTATTTTCTAGACCCTTTAAAAGAGACGATAATTTATCTTTTGCCTCTTCATCTCGCCGATCTATGCTATTAAAGTGTCACTTCCCCCAAACCAATGATTTCTTTTCCATTACAGTCCCGATTTGGAATTATATTGTACGCAATATATCCACCTTCCTCACTCCTTCTCAATTCGAACAACTAGTTGTTTCATCTATTTCCCGGTTTTGAGCTTTTATGCTACCACTGCCATTTTTTCATGTCTTATGATATTTTCCCACTAGGCACATCTCTTGAGGGATTGTCCTAGTCTCTTTTCTTTATTCAACCTCTTGTTTCCAATCTTAAGTTTTAAATGCGACTGACGAATAAATGATTATTATTATTATTAAACCAGTGGTAGCACGCTACCGCGAAAGATTGAAACGGGGTTACTTTTGTGTCCAGAATATGAAATGTTGGCGAAGCCTAAATTTTTCAAAAAATCCAGTGGAGTGCGTTTGCTGTGACTCCGCCCACATTTCACATCCTGGACACGGTGGGGGCGAGGGGTGGTATTAGGCTGGCAGATTTGCGCCTTCGAGGTCGAAGGCGCCTTCGAATGGCAGGTGAAGGCGGCCTCGACCTTCGAGATGAGCGGCGAAGGCGGCCGTCACCGCTGGCAACCGCGGTGGCGGCGGCCGCCGCCTTCGAGATGAGCGGCGGCGGCGGCCGCTGCCTTCGAGAGAAACGGCGACGGCGGCCGCCGCCGTCGAGAGGAGCGGCGACGGCGGCCGTTGCCGCTCGCGACAACGGCGAAGACGACCTTCGCCTTCGAGATAAGTAAAGTGTGGTGATTGTGAAAAATTTCGTGTGTGAGATACAAAAGCAAACACACAGACTAATCTAAATGTTCCTATATAAGAATGATATTAGGTTGTCGGAAAAGTCTTAATATCTCCTGTGGTTTTTCCGCTGCCTGTCGCAATTGCACATTGGTGTTCTTTTGTCTGAAGTTAACATAAAATAAGGCACAGCTTTCGAAGTAAAGGATCCCCAATTTCCCTTCCCATTTCCAGGCTCCAATCGGTTCACTATGTATATTCTTAGTCCAACCCAACACAAACTTTTTTCAAAAACATCAACCCATAAGAGCATTAACCTGGACTTGCTTAGGAGTAAATCTATTGATTCTTGGAATTAAAAACACAGGTCATCACTTAGAACTTAGAATAATTTTTTTACAATCTTGCCTGAAAAAAAAATTAATTTTTATTCAAATCTCTAATCACCAATCGATTCCTCGTGGTCAATAATACGTATCACATTCTAATATATTTTTTTTCTAGTACTTCGGTTATAATTAGGCAAAAATACAAATACGTACTGGTTCCACGCCCTCCTCACTTTGTGGTCCCTCTCTATACCGTTATTGCTCATCTTTATTTGTGTGATTCGTAGACAGACATTTTTCTTCTTCACAGTTCGTAATAAATAAATCTTTCTTATCTAGGAAAATTTAGCTTAGTTTGTGTGTGTCTCGCACAACCGAGTTTGAATTTCACAGAATTCGCGCGACTTTTCGATTGACGACTGACGACTTGAGTGAGTTAACGAAATGATGATTGTCATTAATATGGAAAGATAAATAAAAACAAAAAAGCGAAGGCGCTTTTGCCGTCGTCACCAACGGCCACTTTCGTCTCTCCTTTTGAAGGCGAAGGTGGCCGGCGCCGCGGTCACCAGCGGCGACGGCCGCCGCCGCCTCTTCTCTCGAAGGCAGCGGCCGCCGGCGCCGTGGTCGCCAGCGGTGACGGCCGCCGCCGCCGTTTCTCTCAAAGGCAGCGGCCGCCGGCGCCGCTCTTCGGGAAGGCGGCGGCCGCCGTCGCCGCTCTTCGAGAAGGCGGCGGCCGCCGTCGCCGGCGAAAAGTCGGCGAAGGTCGCCTATAGGCGCAAATCTGCCAGCCTAGGTGGTATGCCAATTTTTCTGACCAGTTCGTTTTTTGATGTTTGCAGATTTTCTGTTAGAATGTACAGGGTGCGTCAAAATTACGTGCACTAAACTTTCACGCTATGGCAACGCGTGCTGATGCACTTTTCGTGCGCACAATATTCAATTTTTCTTTTCATTATTGCATCATTTTTCTATACCCGGAAAACGGAGCGTCTCCTCACACGGAAAAGTACACCCAGGACTGGTGCAAAGCCCACTTGCCAGCGTTCATAAAGAAGGATAGATGGCCTGTATCGTGTCCGAATCTAAATCCGCTCGATTTCTCCATCTGGAGAGTACTTCAAAATATAGTATGTGCAAGACCCCATTCTAGTCTGGAAGCTTTCAGAGAAGACTTTTGTCGAAGAATGGGACAAATTGAGTACCTCCGTGCCACGGTGGAATCTTACCCACGACTTCTTCGTTCTGTCATTGCCGCCAAAAAAGGCCGAATTTAATAATCTTTTGGCATTATATTTCTAAAATATTGAATAAACTTTCTGTTGATTTTCATGTGTTTTGGACTTCCACTTTTGTCATGATGCGCGTTTGAAGTAGTGCACGTAATTTTGACGCACCCTGTAATATGACAACGAGGAACTGATTGGTGGTCTCAGATTTAACTAAAAGTCAATATTTTGATGTGAAATTGTCAGAAAAGTGAAACGGAAATGAGAAAATCGAAGTTTTTGGGTTATTCCAGATCGAGTTCACACTTTTTTTTGATTGAGTCCGATAGTTTTTGATAAGCTGAACTGATTTCAAAAATAAAAATACTATGTTTACATTCCCCCTTTTAGGTTTTTTAGTCAAAGTTGGAAGAACTTTATATTATTAAGTTTTTAGAGCATTTGAGGAAGTTTAAAGTACTTTCCTACCGCCTCAAACACCAAGGTGGCTACTAATTATCCAGTTTTTCGTACTTTTAGGGGTGATGCAGATCAATTTCACATGTTTTATGACGAATTCGGATTCCGCAGTCTTTTTTGACCTGATTCGGTTGAAAAAAGCGAAACCTCTACATTCCCCTTTGTGGTTTTTTAAGGTTTTTAGAAAAAAAAATTGCTCATTTTTGACTGGCAGCGAGCGCGAAGATGCGCAAGAGGGGCTCGAGACCTTTTCAGAGAGAAAGGTGTTGTAAACTCCTCCCCTGGCAATCCATTGCTACTATGTTTTGGTTTTTCACCATTGTTTTCTCCGTCTTTTTGCTTTTGCGAATCACGGTTTTTTGGGTATAAATAGCTTCTAGCATTTCATTTTTCTATTTATCAATGAATAGTGTGCGTTACCGGTAAAGATTAGACGATTTTACCGGTAAATTTTCGAATCACGTTTTACTGATAAATATTCGGCAAAAGAGAAACCATTTCTAAAATTTTTTTACCGGTAAATGTGGCAAATTTTGTCGATTCTTTACCGGTAAATTTCACCAATAAAAGTTTCGGCAAATTTACCGGTAACTTTGCCGAAAGATGCGTTTACCGGTAAAAATTGTTTCGGTAACGCACACTATCCATGAATTTCTCAAAATAGATTTCATTTTAATTTTTTGGAAATTAAACTGGAACCCAAGCTCGTACGGTAATTTACCTTTTTAGCTCCACCCCTCGGCAGATACGGAAACGAAAACGCAAGAGGCTTAAAAGCGCGCTCCGTACTGAGAATAATTATTATTTTTTTGAATTTGCAGAACAATGAATTCTAGTGTGAACTTTGAATTTTTGCATAAAAAGTTGGAAACCAAAATTCAAAAAAAAAACCTTGACATAAGTCTCTTCTTCATCGATAAAAACTTTTATGAGCTCCTCCTGAACCACATTCAGCTGCTCTAGCGTGTACGGATGCTCCGGATCGTTAATGTCGCGAATTAGATCAAAAATCTCCCACGAATCAATAGGATCCTCCACACTTTCGTCGCTGTAATTTCCAAATTGTAAGGGTGATTTCGATGTAGCGTATTGTTTTGCTTCTTACGCTGTTGAGCGCTACTCTAATTGATTAAGTAATCTATTTATGAGAAAACATGTATATCCAGAGGCCGGATCCATGAAATTGGAAAACAAGAGGTAAACTGTTTTCCGGAAAACTAAATTTGGAAATTGATGAACTTTGTGTGATGGTGGTGAGAGACACAGAAAAACAGACAAATCAATTTTCCGGAAAACGTCGTTTTCCTGTTTCATGGATCCCAGCTCAAACGTTTTTAGCAAATAATTGAAAAGCTTGGAGAGAAAATCGTCTGAAATCTGTGAAACGCAAAAAAAAAAGACGAAATATTCTCAGTACGGAGAGTGCCGAGTATATAAAACCACATTGACCTCAGAGGATACCAGATATGGGATTTTACGTTTACGGATTTTAGGAGGGGGGGGGGGGAAGGTTTCGATTAAAAAAAAAAACGATTTATTACGGATGACAGTAAAATCCGTAACAAAAATTGTATTTGTTGAGATACTATTTTTATGCAAAATTATTTACGAAATTATCACTGTTTTCCAAAACTTTTTTTTTCATTTGCACTTTTTTTTTTCTGTTTTTCACGTTTTCAATATGAGTTTCTAACAAGGAGCAAATTTGGTGGCCCATAGTTTTAGTTATGAAATTCGATTGTGAAGTTTCTATGGTGCAGTTTTTCGATTTAGTTGAAAAAGAGTCTAAAAATATTTTTAATCGCAATCATCAATAATTTTAGGCGTGTCACTCAGCACCTTGGATTTGACGAAAAAAAGAGAATTTGAAAAAAGGCAGACGCAAACCGCGAGCGACTAAACATGATCAAGATACGTCTAATTTGTTATGCCACGTCCAAAGTTTACAAATTTCCTGGAATCACGTTTTTTCTGCAGTCCAAAGTTGCACAAAAATCCCAGAAATAGCAGATGTTTACCACTATATTTTTCCGTGTTTTTTGTTTACGACTTTCATGCCGAAAAAATCAGTGGTAAATGCCTGCTATTTCGGTGATTTTTTGTGCAATTTCGGACTGTAGAAAAAAGGTTATTACAGGAAATTTTTTAACTTTGGATGCGGCATTAAAAATGAAAAAATATTGACCACTTTTATTAAAAAGTTACACGCGATTCTTCAAATAAACCGCAAATATTTATGGGGTTATTCTCGGAACCAGCAAAAAAAGGCAAAAAATAGAAAAAACCAGCAAAAAATTCAGTGAAAATTCGGAGAAAGCTTCGATTGATCTGAAACTTTGGGAAATCATATAAAAGATACTTCCGGTCATTCCCTGAAAGTTTCAGACCGAAATATCGATTTTGAAAATTTTTAGAAATAAAAACCGATATTTTTTAAAATCAATATTTCGGTCTGAAATTTTCAGGGAATAACCGGGAGTATTTTTCAAATGATCGATCTCTCAAAGTTTGAGACCAATCGGAGCATTCTCCGAATTTTCGCTGAATTTTTTGCTGGTATACTAATTTACGCTTGTTGATAAAAAAAATAATATGAGCCACGTTTCACGTTTGGATTGAACGTGTTGATCGTGGATTGGTAATGCCGCGTACAAAGTTAAAAAATCTCCCGGAATCATGTATTTTCCAGACATGTCGCGGGCCGGGCCGGACCAATTGTGAAATTTTGTCGGCCCGGCCCGGAAAATTTTATAATATTATGTGTTCACGAACGAGGTTTGCAAACGACGCTCCGATGTTCCGCAATTTTTCCACTGTTCCGCAGTATTCGCTGCGAGACCTCAGTGATAAACTGCGGAACATCGGAGCGTCGTTTGCAAACCTCGTTCGTGAACACATAATACGTGAAATGAAGAGAAAATACCAGCTTAAAAATAAAAAAATTTAATCACAGCAAATGAATTTTACGTGAAACTGTGAGACAAAAAATATCTTCATTTTTTTCCTGATATTTGTTCATTTTTTCGAATAAAGACGTGATAAATATTGTCACTTCGCCTCGAATCCATTATAACGAGTCGACGAAACGACGAAATTACCTCGAATATTTTTTTTTATTGAAAAAAAAAATGAAAAAACTTAAGAAAAAAACCAAATAAAAATTAATCGGGCCGACCGGCCCGGCCCGAATTTCGACATGTCTGGTATTTTCTGCAGTCCAAGGTTGCACAAAAAATCCTAGAAAATTTTTCGTGAGATTTGTAAATTCTCCCGAGGTAATTTACGAATCTCATCCAGCTACGATATTTATGTACCCCGTTTTCCATCGAGTTGCGACATCAAAACGTGAAACCTCGCCGACTTTTATTCACGCAAAGATTCAAAATGCACTAAAATTTAATTGTCGGGTGAAAAAAGTGGGCGGATTTTCACGTTTTGATGCCGCAACTCGATTGAACACACAATATTTATCAACAAAAAAATCAGAAGTGATGCAAAACTGCAAAACAAATTTTTTGGGCTTTTACAAATTTTATGAAAGCTAATCTCACCGTTCCGTTCCGGTAAATGGTCGCTGACGTGGTTTCTCCTGATACAGCATCGGATTAGCATTTTCTATTCGATCAACATTCATTTTTTGCGGCAATAAATAGATAGATGGTGCCTCCAAGCCAAGAATAAATAGTGGGCGGAGTCGGGTTGCAATAAGCGGGCATGGTTTTTCACTACACGAAAAAAAAAGCAAATTTCGCGTTTGAAAATCGAATTCTGCTCAAAAGATTAAATTTAACAATTACAATAGCATGATGGAAAGAAAATAAGACGAATAAATTCAAAATTATGCAAAAATAATCGAAATTCACAGCCTCCCGCACGAGAAAAGCACCAGCGAATTAGTATTTCGTCTGGCACCCTCTCTGCCTCGCGCCGCAAACTTGCATGCGCCTTTAAACAAACACTTTTTTAGGGGGTACTACGGTATAGAACTCGCACGGAGTAGAACTGCTACGGAATAGAACTGCGCGGAATAGAACCGCCTGAAATTGAGCTGTACCGACCAAGAACCGCTCGAACAACTCGAAGAATTATTTCGTTGTAGATTGTGAGGCCCTGAGTTCTATTTCGTGCAATTACTTTTTAGTACAGTTTCATTTCAGCCGGTTCTATTCCGCGCAGTTCTATTCCGTTTTGGTGCAGTTACTCAATCCTTCGTAAATCCTAACCGTTTTATATTTAAAAAATTGCTTCTATTTACGGTAAATGACCTCAAAATTGTTTTTATTGTGTTTTCAATCGACTTGCGACATGAGAACGCGAGACTCCGCCCACTTATTTGTGCGCTACCTGTCTGCGTCTCTTCAAATATCACTGTGTTCGCGTGGTCGCGCACAAATAAGTGGGCGGAGTCTCGCGTCCTCATGTCGCAAGTCGATTGAAAAAACAATATATTGTGAAAACAAAAAATTGCAACGCGGTGTTTGCGTACTTTTGAAATTCAAACGGCAATGAGAGAAATAGCATGGCAAATGAAGAGAAATGTTCCCACTTTCATTTGAATTTTAAAAGTACGCAAACACCGCGTTGCAACTTTTTTGTTTTCACAATAGATAGCGAAGCAGCAAAAGAATGATATCAGCAACCTAGAAGAACAATCGAGATCGTCGGGATCAGGCTTTCTCGGAAATTTCCGATTCCGGTTCCGAGACAGTTTCACTTTCGAAAAAATTTCCGATTCCGTTCCGAGACAAAATGATTTCTGAAAATATTTCCGTTTCCGTCGGAAATAATATTTTTCCGACGCCGAAAAAAAACATGTTTTTCTGTCGAAATGTGGTACGAAAAATCGTTTTTACACAAATTAAAAAAAATCGTTTTTACACAAGACACAAATTTCCTATTTAAAATACGAGTCTACGTATCTTTCCTCAATTTTTTTTTAACTTTTTGTGGATAATTTAAGATTTTATGGGTCTAGTCAGGTTCATTTCCGATTTTTCCGATCGGAAATCGGAATTCCGTCGGAAGTCGGAATTCCGACGGAAATCGGAACGAGAATTTGAAATTTCGGAATTCCGACGGAAATTCGGAAATGAAAATGAAAAATTCGGAATTCCGTCGGAACATCGGAAGAGAAAATTACAAAATCGGAAATTTCCGACGGAACTCGGAAGAGAAATTTTCATTTCCGAGAAAGCCTGGTCGGGATGTTTAATTTATACCAAAAGTCGGTCGAAAACTATGTTTTGTTTATTTATTGTCGGCCCGCCAAAATGGCCAAACGCGCTCCGCCGAACTCAACTCTATGCTATTTTCATTTAGGTCTCCAAATTATTTCATTTCACGTATAAATTCAACGTGAAATGAAATAATTTGGTGACCAAAATGAATATCGCATAGCGTTGAGTTCAGCGGAGCGCGTTTGACCGTTTTGGCGGGCCGACAATAATTATTCAAAAGGTACTATCTTTCTTATATATAAAAACCCAGATCGGGATGTCTGTGTGCGTCCGAACTTCCCTTTTTGCAAGAAAATGCAGTGGACAACAAAACACAAATCCGTGACATTAGGATTTGTATTCAAGAGCACTACCGACTTCCCAAAACAGAGTGCGTATAAATGAATGAGGAAGGGTGGAACGTAAAAAAAATAGAATGTGGCGACGAAGACGCCAATAGGCTGCGCAGCAGGCTTGTATATTTATAAATATGATGGCTGTGTTTCAAAAGTCAATTAATTTGGTTTAAATTTGTTTTTTTCTGTTGAATACTATTTATGACCCAGAGTAACTAAGTTTTCATCGCAGTTGAGACGCTTCTTCTTTCCACTTGGAATTGGAACTTCAAACTTTCACCACAAACGACATTACAGTAATCATAGAAAACCCAGATCATTACAACAGCAAATCTTACATAGTCGATCAGCTCTTCAAATACCGAAGATACTTCGAATCACGGTGCTCTGTGTAATCGGACGCTGGTGCACCGTTCTGTCTTTGCAGATGTTTCTATTACCCAATTAGAGGCTGTGTTAATCGAGGATGAAGGGGGAATCGAGCCTGTGATCTCCCGAAAGACAGCAGTCACCATCAACGACTGAGCTACTTGTTGAACAGGCAAACATGCAAATTACATTAGAAGTCTACAAAAACAGCTCAAAAATAGTTTAAAACAATATAAATTTCATAAAAAACGAAAAGCATGTTCAAAAAAATCATACGCGCACCCAAATTCTCAGGGGGTTCACGGCGTGTTGGGGACTACGTTTCAGAAAACTTTTTCGAGATCAAATTTTCGAGCGCCAATTCTCGCCTCTCTGGGTCTCCATTTTCGCACGCTTTTAGCAAGACTTGGCAGAATGCCACTGTCGAGACACAGACACATGCGAAAAGGCGCGAATTCCTTTACGTAGGGTCTAGCACGCCGTGGGGTTCTATAATGTAAGGTATCGCACCGATCACCTTTCCTCTATCTCCATCTATTCCATTACGCTGGTATGTCAAAGGTAGTCGTGCACCTAGTATCTGGTTTCTGAGGTCTCTTTGAGACCTACGAAACACAGATGCCGACGCCTAGACTTACCAGCTCATTTTGACCTACAATATTTGACCGGGCGCGAAAGCGCGCCCGCGATGCCTCTCACTCACACTCTGACCTCTGCCCCTCTCACTCTCTCACCTCGTCACTATATAAGGTGACATTTCCCTTAATCTTGGCCGTTTTCTTAACCTTTTTATCTTTGTTAATGCCGCATCTCTTGTTAGTGTAATAAACTCATAGGCGTAGCCGCACGTAAAGACCAATAAGATTACTGGTAGCAGCGAGTAGGGTCTTTTAAATTTTTTTTTCTAGGCTTAGCGATCCACCGTGGTCTTTAGGTTAGGTGCGCCTAGTTGCCCGCACATTTTTCCGCATTGCTATAGCTTGCCGCGTCTACAAAAGGCGCCTTGTATTCGTTGGCGTTTTTATTTCTTCTCTATTAGCATACCGGACACTGTGCCGTTTTGTTCACCACTCTGGTGAACACATTTTCAATTGGTGACTGGTTCACAATTTTTTTTAGGTAAGAAAAGTGGGGGTTGCCACATGGTTTTACTTGCCTCATTTTCCTCAAAAAGGCAAGACGACGAACTAGCGTCAAGGGTTTAGTCGTGCGCGCGCACTCGGGGTCTCCATTCCAGTAGGCATTTGGATGGACGACATAGCGCAACCTCCCATCGTTTCACACGCGGCCGGTCAGATGTTCAGCGATTTTGTAGTCCCGTCCCTCCCCCGGTTTAATACTTTTCAGGATTTTCCAATCGTTCGTTTCGCGGATTTCAAATACGCAATTTGCGTCATCATGGTACCTTGGCATCGTGTTTTCCGATATCGACATCCTAACTACCCATTTATTCATTGGAAAAATCAGGTAACGAACAGTCTCGCGGTTTCGGCCAACAGACCCCGTAAGGGAACAACAACTCAGGAAGGTGGTGCGAACAGACAGGGTAACTTCACCCGGTCATCAAACCATATAGCCGACCAGAGGGAGGATTCGTCCTTAATACAAATTCCAAAATCTCACATTTTGAGCGAACAAGCTGATGTATTCAGGTCTGCAGATGCACCAGACATCTCAGACGTTTCAGGTATCGCCTCGCAAGCGGGCGCAGGGCCGGAGTATGGCGTAGAGCTCTCAGGAGACGTCCTGATTGTCTCGAGGATGGAAACATCCTGGCTCCAGTTTTCAGAAAACTTTCATGGAGCGATTTTTTTTCTCGTCAGTGCACATGGCGAAAGGTCACCAGCAAGTCAGACTGAAAAGACAAGCTTATTGCAAGCAAACTCACCAAAGGACTCATCAATTTGAGTGGGCGACAGAACGCCAACAAGCCGTCATATACGCTGAAACACGCGTTCACAAGTAAGCCAATAAAAATCTAGCGTTTCCAGACTATGATAAAGGTTTTCACAACTCTACGGACGCATAAAAGTAGCTCAAGAAATATAACTCAGACAAACAATGCTGGATTCGCAGAAAAGCAACGTGGTCATCGCATACACCAGTAAACAACTACTCCACGTCCACCGAATCTAGCACATCGACCAATATCATCGACGAGCAAATATGAACAAGTTAGAACAACGAAGAATTTCCTTGCCAATCCAGCAAAGCCAATCGACACAATTCCGAAGTCTTGGGATCCACACCTGGAAAAGGTAAGACTGTCGGAAAACGGCACGCTCACTGTAGCGTACCCTGACGGTTTATATTTAAAACAATTATTTTATCACCAACTTATCAAGTCGTAATTGACTATTACCATAGTGATACAGCCGCTTACAGGCACTTCAGTACAAACAAAAAAAAGTGAGAAAAAAAATCCTTCTGTCCCGAATTGTCTTAGGACCTTGTCAACTGGACAGGAAGATACGTCAAAGGCCAACAGAACTCACGAGGACACCGCAGGAAATTGTGCTCACATCCCACGTTTTCGAGAAAATCGGAGCGGATCTCGCAGTTTCACTCCGAACTACTCTAGTAGACAACCAATTTTGCCCGCACATTGTCCGTGAGTTTTATTTTTCTGAATTTTCTTTTTCAGTACCTTCGTCAGACTACAATATAGAAAGCAAAACTGTTCTTGAACAAATGGCGACTGAAGTTCGGATGTCTTGGCAATAATTGTTCGGTCACGCTGGTCACGCCTTCGAAAAGTTTTTCAAAAAACTTTCACGAGCATCCAGCTAAAACTTTCACGAGCATCCAGCTTTCGGGCGATTCCCTGCCTGCACCACAAAAACGACGCCACCAAACGGAAGTGCACCCGTTAATGCCGAAATATGCGTATGCGAAGCTTACACGAATTGAGACACGTCACTTCAACTGGCGATTCATTCCACAACAGAAGAAACCCGCGTCGTCACCACCAACTACAAGTACAAAAAAGGATAACTCCTGGAAATTTCGACTTCCGTGCGAATGAGTAATTTGAGTTATCGACGTCAATTTACCTAAAGTCAAAATTTTGAATTAAGAAGCCACAAAACACCGGACAAAAGTCCTAACAAAGTTTAATTACAGACCAGTTCAAGAAACGAACATCAAATTCCGTCGAACGAATCGAAATCCGGCACAGTGAGATCCAGAAATCACGAAGACGAAATTCGTCTGGCACAAAATGCGGCCTCGTCGACACAAATCGAAGAAGTTTCACTGTCGCAGTCAACACAGGAAGCCACAAATCGAGTCCCCTGAATCAGATCAACTCACCAGAACAGCTCGAAATCCACCGCGTGCGAAGAAAATAATACAAATACGGCTCGACAAAAAAGGAAACGCAACGCGACACGCATCGCGCCGCAACAGTGTCATGTTTCAAAGCAACTACAGTAAGATGTTTTATTTAAAGGTGCATACCTCATTTTAGTAACAGGTCTCACAACGCCTGATAGAGTAATATATTTTTTTTTTAAGGTGCCGCGTCCATTTTTTTGTGCCGTTTCGCACAGGTTGGCTTTTGTATAAAATCCCAGCTCTTATTTCATTTTAGAATTTATTTTAGGTCTTTTTTTGTTGTAATTTTAGGGCATAAACCTTCTGGGGAGTTATTAAAATTTTCCGCCACAATACAACGTCGCTAGTTTTAATTTCTTCCGTTTTTTTTAGCGCACTGCTTAAATTAATTTTTTTTTAGTTTTTTCTCAGTCCATACCGCATAAAATAAATGCGTTTATGCATTTTTTTTCTAAAAAAAAAACATTTTTTTTTGTTATTTTGCTACCTAGTTCCTGAGCCTGCCGCGCTCGCTTTAGAATATTCGTTCTCACGGTTTTCACACCACTCGTAAATTAATTATTAACTTTTAGCTATGATGACCGACGATAGCTCCCTGAAATGTTTAGCCGAGCCGGTCGGTGATAACGGGCCACTGCCGGGGAGGAGGGCACCATCGCTTGGACACTGTTCCAGACGGCCTTTCCCAACCCCGTGCAACCCGTTTGAGGCCAATAAAAATTTTAACCATTTCTTTATCCACCGATCGGCAGTCCAGCCAGAAAGCGAATGAACCGACGACTAGATCGCGGAGCCCACTTAGCGCGAAGTGTTGGAGCAAGATATGGATAACGGTAATTTTTTTTCCGGTTTTCAGAACGCTTCGAAAATAAAATCAACCAGGACTCATATATGCTGACTCTGGACCATGCACCGGAGAGCATTGTTGGCCGTGTCGAGTTTGAAGAAATTCCAGCAGCTGAACGATTTCCGCAGTACATCGATTGATTGGATGCAGCTGCTAGAGTGCCCTACCGACTACGCACCACCAGAGGATACCATGCCGATAGTTTTGTGGATTTTGAAGACGGACTCCGACCTGGAGTCAACGCCATCTAATTGATCATTTAAAACAGAGGGAAGTCATACTTTTGTTTTTTTTAGAGAACTTCTAACACATTTCCGACCCGACTTGCTCTTCATACACCTGTCGCGCTTCTCGTGCGACTCCAAGACTCACCGTCATGGGAGAGCACTTGCCAGGAGACGTGATCGTAGTCGAAGAGCTTCAAAGGATGCCCGGTCTGCTGCTGCCAGAAGATTTCCACATCAAGCCCGAGGAACTCCTTAATGATGCTCGACGCTCGTACTGGTTCATCGCCAAGTACCGGACGAGGACACGCGTCCTCTCAGCACCGCAACCATTCACGGAGCTTGGCCGGGACTACGACATCACGAAGAAGAATCCAGTGATGGCCAATGGATTGATGAGACCGGTACTCATCCGGACCCAGCAGATCATACCTCTTCAGCTGGCTCGCGGAATCCGTCTAGGGCATCACCGCCAACGCTTCATGCGTTTGACAGACGCACTATCGCAAGGATGGATGGTTCACCCAGTAGCTAAGGAGGTGCTCCCATGGAAAGACTCCTGGCACGAGATGCTTCGAGCCGGACGGAAGCTTGCGCCATCCACTTTGACTACTGCCACTACACCACTACGATCACTCGCGTGACTCATGCCGACCGATTTGGCCTGGCAATCTTTTCAACTGCTAGCGATGACCCAGTTACTTTTGGTCAATTGAAGAAGTACACACACAAGCCACGTTGGAATTACCGGATGGGTAAATTTTAAAAATCTTTATTAAATTTGCAGTTTCCAAACGTTTCGGCGCCTAAATTACATCACGGACAATGAGTGGCCTAAATGATCTTCTAATCTGAACACTCAAGAACAACGAATTCAAAGAGAACATGGTTCTGCACATCCTAACAGCCACCAGACGACAAGGACAGGTCCGGTGATCACAATATTCTTCTTGGGTAACGGTCTATGGGTCAACCAGTCTATCGCGTTTATCAACAACGAGTCGAGGTGCAAGCCATCGGGACCCACACTCAACGAATGGCGAATGAAGTCGCCTTGGCGTTCAACCTAGCCCACTCGGCCCATACAAGTTTTAAACAAAGTTTCAATAAAATAATTACAGTTTACAGCAGTCAAACACGTACTCCCACGCGTGAACCAGGAGTTTGCCAGCACTAAGCACTGAGCCTCAGACAACGTCAATCATTCAACACATCAAGTCATCTGGCTACCGGAAATCGCAGTTCCTCGACAACCGCTGCCGCATCACAGGTGCTAATTCGCCGACCAAAAAGGCGTGTTTCATCACCAGGAACTACCAACGGGCCAAACTATTCAAACCTGACACTCGATAATGATCGAACTTCCGGATGTTGTGAACCAATCCGAACACCTCATCAACATGGACAATGCCAAAGCGATGGAGCAGTGAGGCGATCGGGTGCTCACCTTAGGAATAATTTACCCCTCGCTCATTACTGTTTGCTCATTTTATTTTATTTTCTCTAGGTCGCATCTCCTCCCTTTTTTTTCACTCCATTTTTTTTCTTGAGGACCAGAGACGGTCCTACAGGTGGTGGGGAGGTGTAAGGTATCGCACCGATCACCTTTCCTCTATCTCCATCTATTCCATTACGCTGGTATGTCAAAGGTAGTCGTGCACCTAGTATCTGGTTTCTGAGGTCTCTTTGAGACCTACGAAACACAGATGCCGACGCCTAGACTTACCAGCTCATTTTGACCTACAATATTTGACCGGGCGCGAAAGCGCGCCCGCGATGCCTCTCACTCACACTCTGACCTCTGCCCCTCTCACTCTCTCACCTCGTCACTATATAAGGTGACATTTCCCTTAATCTTGGCCGTTTTCTTAACCTTTTTATCTTTGTTAATGCCGCATCTCTTGTTAGTGTAATAAACTCATAGGCGTAGCCGCACGTAAAGACCAATAAGATTACTATAATTTTTGGGCAGTCGAAAATACGACTTTTTAGTCGTGTGTGGGGACGAGACATGGTAGGATGATGAAAAATTGAGCGTAGGGGATATTTTTGATTTTGAATCGAACTGCATTCACAGATTTTTCATATCACATTCGGTTTTGTCTGGGACCGCAAAATCGAGGGGGCCCTAAAATGTTTGGACGCACTGTAAATTTTGATTGTAAGATAGCGTTCGATCAAGTGACCCATGCTCTTCTCATCCGTAAGCTCCATTTGTTCGGAATTCCTCCCGTGTTCTGTTCTTGGTTCCAAACCTTCCTCTCTGCCCGTACTTTTTCTGTCAAAGTCAACACTTCTATTTCCCCGTCTTCGTGTCGCATTCCTTTCTTCTCATGGATATTGGTCTTTTGTTGTTGTGCAACTCTACTCTTCCATATCAATCTTTGGTCACGGATCGGCGTCTCCTCCCGGATCGAATGGCGTGAAAGCCAAGCCAAGGGCTGTAGCTGCAGCAACTGGGTCCTTCCATAGTTTCGACATTGGTAGCGGCTTGACAGGGCAGATCCCCCACATCGTGTGATCCAGAAAAGCTAGATCAGCTCGAATAAGTATTTAGTTGTACATGGTGGGTTATTGAGTTCAATTCCGCGCAGCGGTTCTTCTTGTACAGCTCCATTTCAGGCAGTTCTATTTCGCTACAGTTGAACTAATTTATAGAAGGATTTCAGGTAGTCTGGCGTGTTTATTATGCTGGGTTCGACATAAATTTTCGGAACTGAGAGTTCAAAGGCCTCTCTCATGTGATCGATAAAGTTTTGATACATGGTAGAGATAGAGTTTCCTGGGTGCAGTAAACGGCCCCAGTCAATGGAACCTAAATAATCAAGGCACTTCGGCCATTTGATGTTCTTGTAATCGTAAAAAAGTATTTTCTATTCGGGGGGCTTTTGGAGAATATCTAAATTAATATTTATAGAGTTGTGGTCACTAGAGCCGATTGGTGAGAGAATTCTGACGTCAGAAAGACGACTATTACTAAAGACAACATCCAGTTCTATTCCGAACAGTTCTATTTCGAGCGAGTTCTATTCCGAGGTAGCACCATAATACAACAGTCTAGTGCCCTAACAAGCTCCAGAACTTTCTTTGGCGCGAATTTCAAAATGTTCGGAACAAACTATTTTGCCAGCCTAATAAAAATTTTCTGAGCAGTGCTATGTGAAACTTTCGCGTTCATTCTCGACTTCGTTGAGTAAATATGTAGAAATAAATCAAATAAGATTTGCAATAAATACAGTTTTTTGTTAAAATTCGACAAGAGTTCGATGATGTCCCATGAGTCCTTTGAAATAGCGGACCGTTTTAACCTTCAGCTCCAACGTTGCATCTTCATCAGCAATGAACATGGCGCATCTGAAATCATTCTTATATATTAAATTCCGTTTGGGTCTGTAACTGAGCATCTTTGTGTGTCTCTATCACACGGGACACGCCGAATGAACGCTCTCGGGGAGTAGATTTGTTCGCGTCTGGCAGCATGCCGTTGCGTTCGCCTCTGGGCAGAGACTAGGGAGGAGAAAATATCAAAAATAGTTTTTGGTAGAGCAAGGCTTGTCATTCTATATAAAATTCCGTTCGGGTCTATAAATGAGTTTATTGATATTGTCGACCCGCCAAAATGGTCAAACGCGCTCCATTGAAGTCAACGCTATGCAATTTTCATTTTGGTTTCTAAATTACTTCTTTTCACGTTGAATTTATACGTGCAATGAAATTATTTGGAGACCAAAATGAAAATCGCATAGCGTTGAGTTCAGCGCAGCGCGTTTTACCGTCGTGGCGTTTCCTTTACGTAAGGTCTAGAACGCCGTGATTTAACACTTTTCCAATACAGTGCTCCACATAAGCATATTACTGTCGTCTCCACATATGATCATAAACTTTGAAAACGCTAATTTCCCCGCCAAGTATCTAGAAGCACAAATTAATTGACACAGTTGAAATGAGTGCTACCGTAACCCATTAAAATGTGAACAAGTATACTCGGTATAAAACGCTGATAACTCGCTCCAATCGAACAAAGAATTTCGCATGCATTTGGAGTGAGGTTTAGAGAAATCAGAGCAAAACATCGGCCACGGCTCTCTCAATTCAAACTTCTGGGCTCTCTTGTCGCCAACGTGGCCGCGTCCACCACTGTGCGAAAGGAGCGCGTTTGCAAAGGGGGGGGGGGTCCAAAAACTATTGGACGCACTGTAGAATAGAAATGAAAACAATTACACTTGTTTACATTTTTGAATGAGTTACGGTCGCACTCATTTCAACTTCGAGACATTTCGTGAGGAAATTGCCTATCTCCAAAGTTCATGAGCAGCTGCTGAGACGAGAGTAATACCGTAAATACTGTATTAGAAGCCCATCTCCGGACCCCTTTGAAAAATAGAAGCCCACCTGGAATTGTGGCCAACACTCAACGGGTCTCGGACCTTTTTTCAGTTTTGTGCATTTTTAATTTTTACGCGAAAAAAAGTAGAGGTTTCATTCTTTCGATTATGCAACTCGATTAAAAACACATTAAACTCCGCACACTTATTTGTGCGCGACCAGGCGAACAGTGATATTTGAAGAGAAGCGTGAATGCAGACTTTCGTTTTCATGTCGCAAGTTGATTGTAAACACAATAGAACATTTTAGATTAGTCTGTGTGTCTCACACAATCGAGTTTGTATTCAACAAAACTCGATCCAGCAACCTTTCGATTGACGTTCAAACATGTCTAATATTGAACTGGCTGTCGTAGCTGGTCGACAACAGTTATGATAATTACGATGCTCTATCTTGACAGTCCAAAAGTTCTATGAACTTTGCTTTTATCTTGAGAAACGGATTTTATTTTAGAAAAATAAAACACCTGTGCATTTGCATAGCAGAGACGGTGCACATGTGCGAAATTCCACACTCGATGGCTTGATGAAGAGCAAGAGCTTTGTGGCTTCCAGTGATCAAAATCATAACTTCACGGGCATCCATTACAGTTTGAACGCCAACGGTTAAAGCCTGAGTTGGAACTTTTGATAGATCGCCGCCAAAAAAACGAGCATTAGCCTGAAAAATCCGATAACTTTAATAAACGACACAACATATATTTTTTGACCGAACACAGCACGGCCAACCCAACGTGGCCGAGGAAAAACTTGAAATGATACAACAGAAAAATGATACAACGTAACCAAGTTGTGCCGTTTTTTTGTTGCCTTTTAAGAAAGTTGTTGGATCGTTCACGTCATTTGTTTAAAATTTTTGCAAATTTTTTTGAAAACTTATTTTTGAATTACAAAAAAAAGTTGTATTTTTTATTTCCATTTCCCATTTTCCTTTTCAAAAATGAGTTCACAAAAAAATTTGCAGAGATTTTAAACAAATGAAGTGAACGATCTAACAACCTTCTGCACGTCAGCCGAACCTCTTATCCACTCTACATTCCTCCTCTGTTTTCAAGGCTAAAAATTACTAATGATAAAGATGATTGCACTTCAAAATATTTTCAGACGCTTTTTTCAGCCTAATCAAAAAAGTGAATTGGCAGCTGCTTGACAGCTGGCTGGCTGCTATTTGGCTGCTGTTTGGGTGCCATTTGGCTCCTGTTTGAGTGCCATTTGGCCGCTATTTCAAGTATCTGAAAATTGGCGAGCCGGAATAGAACTGCCCGAAAATTATGGAGGAATTTTTCGAAAAATACACTCGGTTTTGAAACGTCGCGGAGCGCAATTCTCGCGTCTCCGACAATATTCGATCACAGTAGGAAATGATTATTTCTGACAAATGAACAAATGAAGATTGAAAATGAATATTGGCCCAGAAGCCGGATCCATGAAACTCGAAAACGAAATTTGTAAATTGATGAATTCTGGGTGATCGTAGAGAGACGCAGAGAAACAGACAAACCTATTTTTCGGAAAATTCCGTTTTCCTGTTCATAGGTCCTAGCTCAGTTCGTTTTCCGAAAAACGCTTTTCCACTTTCTTGCACACATATGGCCTCAGAACTTTCTCATTTTAGTTTCTAAACAAAATGCTAAATTTGGTGAATTTCAACAACTCCATTACTCATCAAAACTGCAGACAACAAGCACATAAAGGAATAATACCTGAATTGTATCCTCATTGAGAGTTTTAATTCTCGTTCGACTTGTCAACGAGCTTCCCGGTTCATTAAATGCAATATGACCATCAGGGCCGATTCCACCGACAAATAAGTCTATTCCACCCGCATCTTCGATCTTTTTCTCATAATCGTCGCACTCTTTTTCGTGATTATCAGTGTTTCCATCGAGAATGTGGATCTGAAATGCTTTTTATAACTTCAAAAATATTTACAACGGAACTTCAAATCCATGAGGGTTTCGAATTTCACCAAACATTCAATTTTAATACGGATTGACTTACGGAATCCGTATATAAAAGGGTTTCACGCCAAGCCCTAGTGGCGTTTTTGAAGACTGTCTCCATTTTGAGAAATGCTTAAAAAAAAACACGAAAAACGAGGTGAAATAACGCAAAAGTGAAAAATGCGACGAAACGTGCACAATTCCAAGGTGGGCTTCTAATACAGTATTTACGGTAACTAAGTGACAGTATGATGTTTAGATACAGTAATCCGCACTTTAGGACCAACAGAAATTAAATTTAGGAACTCTACTTCCTATTACTGAGCCGCGAAGAGAGGGCAGAAACGTGGCAGCATCGCGTTTGATTTACGCTGCGAATTTAAAATTTTTAGTACGTTGGAAAAGGAATCGTAAATCGACAAGACGCAGGCAACGTTGTCGCGCTTCTTCCTGCTCCTAGCGACGCATTAATACCGAGACTCCAAGAAAAGGGGGGGAAAATGGGCGGAGCCTAATTTTTTTTTGATTTTTGTCGAAGAATTCGAGCATTTCAGTTTCAAAAAAATTAAATAAGGGCAATTTGAACATAAAATTATTATTAGAAAAAAGGTTGCAAGAGTTTGCGGCTCTTTTGCGGTTGGCTCCGCCCATTTTCCCACCTTTTCGTTCCCACATTTCGACGCTTTCCCCCCATTTCGTCAGCCCCCTCAACGTATTATGTGTTCACGAACGAGGTTTGCAAACGACGCTCCGATGTTCCGCAATTTTTCCACTGTTCCGCAGTATTCGCTGCGAGACCGCAGTGATAAACTGCGGAACATCGGAGCGTCGTTTGCAAACCTCGTTCGTGAACACATAATAATGGTAATGGCGTCTCCCAGCGGATAGTCCAAGGACTTCTGCGGATGGTCTATTGACCAAAAAATCGTTTCAAAATAGCTGACAGACGATTATTTAGCTTATCTCAATAGTTAGAAACTGTTTTAAAAAGGGAGAATTTGGAAATTTGGAAAACTGGCCGAGTTGTGATTTTAAGCACGCACTCGCGAGAAGATGGTCTATGGAAAAGGTCGACGAAATGTCAAAAATCTATGGTAAAAATGCTCCAACTTCGGACTGGAATTTCAGCATCTCTTGTCAGAGATCTCGTAAACTGCTTTTGAAAACGGGAATATAGGTTTTCAAAGCCCCTCTTTCTACCTGTACCGTTAGTTTTCTCTGGAGACACCCTCCACTGAAAAGGTTCCCTTGTTAGGTTTTTGAGCCAACTTTCAGACAAATTTTCTGAAAAAACAGGTCAATTGTGGAAAACTAACTTCAGATTCGTAATCATCGTACTGAATTGTACCGTGAAAGTTTGGTAAAATTCTCAACCCTCACAGATTTGTAGTTCCCTTGTTAGTGAAAAATGTTTTCTACATTAGCCGGATTAATGTCAATATGACGGAAGAAATTCTCGAACATGAAAGAGTGATAAGATTCTGGATGATCTCTTGGAAGCCCTGAAATAAATTTATTGGGATTTTCTAGAAGTGTCCTATAAGCTCACCTACGTATTCATCCATATTAAACGTTTTTACCATTTCGAAGGAAATCAGACCATTTCTGTGAAATTCAATAAGTTTTTTGTACATTCCGAGTGGTGTTGAACCGGTTGGTAAGCCCATTACAAGGTACCGGCCAGGTGTTTTTGTTATCTCTCGAAATTTTTTGACGACATAGCGGGCGGCGAAATCGGCAACCTTTTCAGCGCATTCTTCGATGATTAGTTTCATGTTGTTAGGAGATGAAAAATCTAAAATGAAGTGCGGAAATAACTTAAAAAATTACTGTAAAAACTCGAATACAACGGCATGCCCTTCTATTGTTTCATTTCATTACAACTGCCGGGTTTTTAGAGGTTTGCACACCAAACTCGGCAAAACACTTTCTAACCAAGCAGGCATCAGTCGACCGAAGTTTAGTATTCAAAAGTTTAAATAAAAACCCGACAGTTGTGATCAGGGGTGGGACCAAAAAAAAAATTTTTTTTTCGATTTTTTTTGTATTTTTTACAACAACAACGATGAGACAAAAATTTTTTTGTTTTTTTTTTTGATAATGCGCCGTAGGCAAAAACAAATTTTTTTTTAGAGCCACGGAGGCGAAAAAAAGTTCTGGTTTTTGGGCAAAAACATACTCGGTATATGCTCCGAATTGACAAAAACCTCTAATTTTCAACAAAAACTTGGAAAATTTCTTTTTGACTGGCAGAAATACGTATTTTTTGGTCTTTTTTTTTTTGTTTTTTGTGGAAAATTTTTTTGTCCCACCCCTGGTTGTGATGAAATGAAAAAATAGAAGGGCACGCCGTTGTAATATAGTTTTTACGGTATATTGTGTTTTCAATCGAGCTGCATCATCAAAAAAAGACCAAAAAAAGCCGCACGCTGTGCCAAAGTGGAAAAATATGTTCACCTGTCTGCACTCTCTTCTCTCTCTCCCAGGAAAATAAAAATCACGAAGCACTAAATTCGGTGGAGCGCGTTTGACCGTCGTGGCGGGCCGACAATATTTAAAAAAATTGCCGTGAATTGCGGAAAAAAGCCCAAAACTACAGAAGCGTAAGCGAAAACATAATTTTTATTTGCGGAATACGGAAACGGAAGGGGCTAAAAAATCGAAAACAAAAGAGGAAACGGAATTTCCGTGAAGCACTGCGTGTACCTCATTCAACTGCATGTACAGCTGTATTTAGATTGTACATTTATTGACGTTGAAATGGGTTTATCAGAGCATGCAAAACAATAAAAATAAAAGTAAAATTTGGAACTATTCGCTATCGCAAAGTTTTGCCGCACACGCACGATGTCTCGCACGCGATGCGCGCTCGAATTTTTCTGTTTCGTCTGGCACCCTCTCAGTCTCTCGCTCTGTGATTTTTCAGAATCTACAGTAAATTTTCGTAAATTTAAAAAGCAAGAAAACCTTTAATTTTTTAAACTTTCTTTTTGGAATTACGTTCGGGAAATAATTTTCAAAGATATTTTTTTACAGTTTTTGTATTAAAAAGGGCTTTTGAAGTATTTATAAAGTGATATCGAACAACGAACAAATAAACAAAGTCAACCAAAGCCACACAAAATTGAAGAAAAAAGTGAAAGAAACCCCCGCAAAATGGCATGTGGGCCGATGGGAGTCGGCCCACATGCCCTTTTGCGGGGCAAACTGCCAAAAGTCGGGGCAAACTGCGGAAAATTACCTGAGTTGCGAGTATTTCGCCGCTTTCGTTGCGAGGTCTTATTGAGTGTGGTCTGATGAACTGCTCAGTGTATTGTCTACGCCCCATTCGAGCGTTTCGAGCTTGTATCTACTGCGACAGACAGCGTAGGCTTCTTCGAGAAATGTTCTCTTTTTTTTATTTCAAAAGTACGAAAACACCCCGTTGTTATTATTTTCGCTAGTAATGATACCTCTGCGCCTCGAGACTCAAAATTTTTGTTTGTGCGGGTACTTTTGGGCACTATTTGATTTCTAATTTTTTGTATATTTCAGACCACCTATCAACTTATGGACCATGACATGAATGAGTTTAATGACCGTCAGGTCAAAATTCTGTCCGCGGTAGGACAAAAAATTGTTCACTTTGTTTAATTCAGCTTTTCAGGCCGACACGTGCACCGAGATGTTTGGTCCACAGCTTGTCTGGAGAATTAACAATCTACAACAACAAAAAAATGAGGCAAAAGTACACCAAAATGCTACTTTGTTATTTTTTAGTATTAACTTACAGTGTGGGGCCAACACGACAATTTTCTCGGTGCCATTTATGTCGCACCGGTTTGGTTACAAAATGATGGCGTGCGCGTGCCTTTTTGGCGATGGATCAAGTGGGATCTGTACTTTTTCACTTTGCTTGATTGGGAGTTTCAGGTGCCGGAAAGTCACTATCCGTTTATGTTATATTGCTAAAAGGCGAATTCGACGCGACTCTCGAGTGGCCATTCAATCGAATAGTTAAAGTTTCACTGTTGGATCAGGTATCCTTTTTTTACTTTCAACAAAGCAGCGGTATAGTCTGATTTTTGAAAACAATAGAAATGTTTCTGATCATATAAATACAGTCCGTTTCATAAGTATAGCGTCTCCCTCGTAGTAGTCCGTCTTGGCACGCCCGGGCAAAACTGCAACATGAAATTTTAAAAAACGAATTCAGTATGCAAAACTACTCCGGAAATGATCGTTACATGATAATGTGCCTGAAGACTTCCCTGACACAGATTGATGTATGAAAAAATGTCACCTACAGCCGTAACATACCGTAAAAACCAAACAGGCATGAGACGACCGAAGTTTGGTGTGCAAAGTATTTAAAACAGTTGAGCAACAGTTTGAGAAGACTGTTGATCTTTATTCAAGAAAGTTTCCTTGCGGCAACAGTTGATCAACAGAAAACAAGGAAAAATAAGCTACCAAACAATACCGTGGCGACACTCTGACAAGTGTCTGGCAACACTTGGGCGGCAGTTGCCCAGTTTTACCGAGTGAGTAATTAATTAATTATTCGGAAGGAGTGACTATTCTCAAAGACAAAACCTCGTTTTCAATCAAAAAATGAAGTACATTCCGTTTCATACGTATAGCGTCCTTTTCGAAGTAGTCTGTCTAGCCACGTCCGAACAAAATTGCAACATGAAACTTCAAAAAACGGATTCAGCATGCAAAACTACACCGAAAATAACTTTTTCATGTTATTGTACCATGAAGTTTCCAAACGAAGAAATGAACCATGGAAGCACGAGGTGTCTGGCGTTTTTCTTGCGAAGAAGCTTGTTTTTCGTTGTCAGAAACGTATATAATCTTTACCATTTAATTCTTCAGCTTATTGTTCACGATCGGTAAGATAAGTTTTTGGAATTCCGCGGACACTTCTTCCGGATTTCTACAAATCCTTCCTCGTAAAGCTCTGACAGCATGTCAAGTGGTGACGGGGACGGGACTACAACTTGTGGGACTGTCTTCGGATTTTCCCTGTCTCCAATAACCGTGTGATGAGCCAAAGTTTTCGACGCGGAAATCTTTCTGACGATATCAGAATTGGACATATTTTTTTGAAAGCATTCAATAATTGCGTTTCGGTATAAAAGTTCGGTATGCGTCCGACTTCTGTGCAGTCGTCAGAGATGACGCAAACATGTGTTACAGTATTTATTTGACACCCTGCCACAAAGAAACTTGTTTTTACAGTTTCCACAAACACAGCGCATGAAGAGTGAGCATAAATACAATTTAAAGACACTTTTTAGACAACAACTGAATTGGACGCACAGTCATACTTCTTTTCGATTTTCCAAAACGATGGCTTTTTACAGAATCCACGTCCGGAAAGCCGTGTAAATATTACATACGTCATCGATCCACGCAAACTGAAATCTTGTGAAAAGTTTCTGGCGCGTCCACGGGATGAACGCAACGCCGCGTTCGGCTGCCAAAACTTTTGCTCTCTCGACATTTTGCAGAATTATGTTAAGGTAAGGTCCATAGTTTCTTACTAGGGTGTAAAGAAGAAAAAAACATAAGTTTTCTAATCATTTCATCTGCCACACCAGTTGGTTCAATGCACTAAATCTGCCGCGTTTATATTTTACTGGGTCTTGATAAATGTGCTGATTGAGCTTTTTGAGTGAAATCGAAAAAAAAAAAAAGAAAATTTCAAGAAGTTTATAAAACATCTACGTCCCATTCATTTTAGATCAGTTTTAAGTCCACGTGCTCACGTCCGTTTCCTATCCATGAGAGCGTGGATCCTAATAGAATCCATATAGGATCCATATAATATTCCACGTCCCATCCGGTTCGGATCCTATATATATCTGAAGCCCTTCACTTGTGGAGGGGTTAGGTTCGATTCCCGCGGTAAAATTTTTTGCATTTTTTTTTCAAGATTTCAGAAGACGTGATTGAAGACTTTTAACCCATTTTGGAACATTTCATCATGGTTTTAATTACCGAGAAAAATAATTTTTTTCAAAAGTTTTTGAGTTTTTATCCACCAATTGATCATCATTTTTGAATTTCAAAAAATTTTGCTTTTTTATTTCTGAACGGACAAATCGATGAGCCAATTGAAATTTCTGAGTTATTTCTCTTCAAATGTGTTGCCAATAACCAAAAAATGTGTCCAACTGATTACGGCAATCCAAGTATGATTATGTTTTGGAAACCTCATAATTTGATAAGCCAAATAGGTATTATGGGAACAAAACATAAAGAGCTAAAAAGTTAAAATAATTGTTCGATGAGTAAGAATCAGACAGTTCTATCTGCCTAATCAAGTGGCCCTGAATCTTGGTTTGAGCATTTTATTTTCTGTGAATTTTGAAAATCTATGTAGCCCCTCTATTTGAATGTTTTCAATTTAAGAGTATGGCAAATTTCCCAATTTAAAGAACATTTTTTCAAATTAGTTTTGAAATCTAAAAAAGATGATCAATTGGTGGATAAATATTCGAAATATTCTCAGTACGGAGCGCTGCAAACCCGCTCCCTTCGCGCAGTGGAGGACGCGGACACATTGGCGACGAGAGAGTGCAGAAAATTGAGAGAGACCGCTGCCGATGTTGCACTCTGATTTCTCTAAACCTCACTCCAAATGCATGCGAAATTATTTGTTCGATTGGAGCGAGTTTTCAGCGTTTTATACCAAGTATATAAAAAAAAGTTCCTAAAAATGTGTGCAATAGTCATTGAAGCAATTTAAAACCATGGAAACATGATAAAAAGTTCTGAAATTGATAAAAAGTTTTCAATCAATCGTCTTCTGCAATCTTGAAAAAATAAATGCAAAAAAATTTAACGCTGAGCAGGAATCAAACTCAGCAAAAACCCACAACTTTTACGCAAACTTTGAATATTTGCAACTGTCACGCAAACTATCCACAATGAACGCGCAATTTTCGTGAATCTCGCAAGGTTTACACAATAATTCAGTGAATTTTCGTGAACTATGCTAACTTTATGCAATTTTTACACAGACTTTACGCAGCTCTTGTACTGTCAGAGATGAGAAGTTGCAGTAACTTTGCGCTAGAGTTGCGGGTTTTTGCTGAGAAACCTAGCCCCTTTGGCGCCGAATATTTTCCGCTCGTTCCACTGTTAAATCACATTTTCCTGTGTTAAATTTTCCAAGGGACGTGGCCAAAACTTCTAAGCGTCATATCTCGGTTCCTAGTGGCAGCCTTTTTTTTTTTTAATTTTTGAGAGTTGTTTTCAAACCATCTCTAATGTGTGATTCAATTTTCCGACATTTCCAAATTGGTGACTCTAAACCCTTTCCTTGTAAGATTAAAATTTACCTGAAGTTTGGTAACAATCGGAAAAACTTGGTCGGGTGTGCAAATTCGGGGTTTATTTTTTTTTAACTACTATAAATACCGTACTCCTACAGTAATCTGTTTTCGTGGTGGCCGAGAGGGGGAGAGAAGATATACTTGAGATCGGGGAATGAGAAATGCGTGGCCGGTATTAATACATCGCGAAAACCTGGCACAGCAGAGCATGCGACCCGACTGTGGTCTGTCGCATGCTCTGCTATAACATGTTTTCGCAAATCACCGTGATGAAAGAATCACCGTGATGCTATTTGAAGATACGAAAACAGAACGGTGATTGCGGTCTCATGTTTTCATGATGCAACTCGTTTGAAAAAAAACGTATTGCTTTTGATGTTAAAAAAAACGAAGATTATAAAAAAAAACATTTTAGGACGATAGAATCTACATCAAATTTGAAGTGGATCGTTGCGAAACCCTTCCTGTCATGTTACAAGCTCAGAATGTAAACGACAAGAAGACGGCAAAGGATGCGATTCAAAACGTCGCACCTACGGAGGTGTTTCTTGTTCGCCCAGTCACCGCTTCTTTCGGAAGCAACTTTGTAAAACAACAAGTTTAGTAAAAGATTAGGGATTGATTAGAGGCATGTTTCTCTCTCTCTCTCTCTCATTTTTTTTTGCCGTACGTAATAAAATGTGTTATGGGGTTATTCACGAAATGGAAAAAAATGGCAAAAAACGGCAAAAAACTGCGCGAAAACTCGGAAAATGCTCCGATTGATCTGAAATTTTGGGAAATAAGGGGAAAAACTCTCCCGGACATTCCCACAAAATTTCTGAAAAAAATATCGATTTTAAGCATTTTCAGAGAAAAAAACAATATTTCTTAAAATTCGATATTTTGGTCTGAAATTTTGTGGGAATGTCCGGGAGAGTTTTTTCCCTTATTTCCCAAAATTTCAGATCAATCGGAGCATTTTCCGAGTTTTCGCGCAGTTTTTTGCCGATTTTTGCCATTTTTTTCCATTTCATGAATAACCCCATTAAGAAAAAATATTGTAAAGCAATAAAAATAACATAAAATATTGCTTACTGGACTTGCTCTACATCATTGATGTGATATCATTATTATTATTAAAAGTAATTCTTAAAAGTAATTGACATTTTTTTTCTGTGTCCACGGCGTGCTAGACGCTGCCGAAACCTTATACAGTTTTCGGTTAGTTGCCAAACTGTTTTCGCGCAGTCTAACAACAGTCTGATGAGAATCACTAGACATCTGTTTGATTGCGCGAAGACAGCGGTTTTGTCAGGGTCTCTTATTGTGTGTTTAACTTTTAAAAGAAATATCGTAAAACCTGTATTAGAAAGGTCCGCCCTTCTATTTTTCGTGGGGTGTCTAGCATGGCCCTTGTATTTGAGGGGCCCTTCAATTAGAGGGGGCTGTTCTATTTTTCGTAAGGTTGTGTGGGGATCTTTCTATTAGAATGATCCTCTTGTTATTTGTAAAATTTCAGACAATCCAAAAAAAAACTTCATAAAAATCAACAAATTCTACAAAAATCGTTAATTTCAAAAGAAAAATTCTTAGAATTCAACAAAATTAGAAAAAAAACCAGAAAAAATAAAGATAACAAAAAAAATGTGTTTTAAAATGATGATCTATGCGTTATTGCTCATATCAAATAAAGTGTCGCTGTCGTAATAATCCTGCTGATCAGAATCCTGAAAATTATCTTCGACTTCCACGTCTTCAAGCTGATCCACAGCCGCTTTCATACTTTTGGTTTTATTGGCGTATTCCAGCGCATTTTTAAACGCCCAATCTGTAAAGTCTTATTTTTTGGGCGGGCGTCTATACTCATAATTTACTTTAAATTGCAAAGTTTAAGAGAGGAACATGAAATAAAAAAATTCGAATTTGGAAAAAAAAAGGGGCACTTCTATTTTTCGTGAGAACGTTTGGAGGGCCCTTCTAATAGAGGGGCCCTTTAATTTAAGGGATCCTTCTAATACAGTTTTTACGGTAAGTTTAATATTAACGCGAGAACCTGGCAGATCGGAGCCTGCGACTCGGCTGTGGTCTCGCCGCGAAAAGTGTGTCGCCAGCCGAGTCACAGCCGAGTCGCGCGCTCTGCTCTGACAGCATATGTTCACTTGGCGCTTTCTCCTTTCTGGAGGCTGTGTTATGTTAAATTATACTCAGCGAATGTATTATCAACTTCGCTCTACGGTACTCTTTGTTTTTCAACAGGGCGGTGCGCCTTTTTTGAAGCGAAAAATAAAATTCTAACAGCAACTCGTCGTGGATACATCATTTTCTGTTGAGAAAAGGAACACAATTAGAATTCGAGCTATTCTTGCAAGTGCGTCACGGTTTAACCCGAATTTTGCAGTAGAGCAAGGTTGCTGTTGTATTCACCGAAAATAACATTTTCACAATTGGGCACAATGCGATAATTGTAATTATTTTTCTTGTAAAATGTTAAGAAACTTTCTAGACAACGAAATACCAAACTTTAAACCTCATTCCCAACAATATTCGTTTTCGGTTAGTTCCCACCAATATCCATTAATATCCAAAATTTAATAACAACCGTCTCAAATCAAAATAATAGGTCAGATTGCGGAAAGGTTTGCGCCGATAAATAAAAAAACAAGTCGTAATTTGTCAAAAAAAACGCGCAGCGGGAGAATTGGAGTAGGTTACGGTCTCGGTTTTATGGTTTGTTCTCTTTGGAAACAACTTATCGTTATTGTTAGTTATAGTGCAAGCTTTGGCAAAAATTTAGACAGACTTGTAAAATGATTAGTGCGAAAAGATAACAATAAATTAAATTGCGGTGGGAAGTGCAATTAACAAATTTAAAAATAGGTCAGAAAAATATTCAGTTGTAGAAAAAGTCTTAGCGCAAGTAAGTGGTGCACTTTACCTCTGTAGCAAATGGCTCGCTTGAAATGAAACGGTAGATTTGTGCACCATGGGTCAAGACTGTTTCTACGAAATAATACTTTTTTATTTTAAGAATGTCCTCAAAAAACGGCAGACTAAAACTTTAACTGTTAATCAAAAAATACACACATAGAAAACAAAAAAATGTTTAAAAAGTCTACAAACAAGAGGGATACAGAATCCCATAGAATTGCACCTCCAATGGCCATTCCCCGCAAATCGCATAGCGTTGAGTTCAGTGAAGCGCGTTTGATCATTTTGGCGGTTCAACAATACTCAATAAATTTATAAAAACGTTTCTCTGAGTTTGTCAAAAAATGTACAGCGCTGGCAAAAATTTTATTAATGCCTCCTAGTCTCTTGTGTATATAGTCGGCGAATGCATCATCAGCCTCGCTCTACCGCACTTTTCAATTTTCAACAGTGTAGTGCACCTATTTTGAAGCGAAAAATCAAATTTTAACTGCAACTCGTCGTGGATACGTTATTTTCCGTTGAAAAGAAGTGTAAAACTATAATTCGAGTTAATCTTGCAAGTACAACACTGTTTTACAGGGATTTTAGCAGTTAAGCGAGGTTGATGATGTATTCGCCGACTATAACTCTGGTAGATTCCGGCGAGGATTTAACATATATAGGCAGCTTCACTGCTATAACTATAAGCCGGTGAAAATGATTGTTAGCCCTTGAATATGGCAGATAGGCATTACTGAAGCACAGATAGCGCTTAGTCGCCAATCGGCATATTATTAGGTTAAAACGAGTTCAAACTGAACAAAAACGCCGCGGAAGCCTATCGCTCACTTGCAAAAGTTTTCGGTGATCATCTTTTATCGGAAAGTCAGTGTCGACGCTGGTTTGAGCGTTTTCGAAATGACGATAAAAGCTTGGAAGACTAGGAGCACAGCGGCCGACCGAAAGTCATCGACAATGAAGTCCTGAAAACCGCAATCGGATCGAACCTTTGCCAAACCACTCGAAGTCTTCCCGAGCAATTTGCTTATACTCATGGTACCATGAAAATGCCATCGGAAAGTCCAACAGGCAACAGGTGGGATATTTGTCCCCCATGAACTCTCTGCCTGAAACAAAGCCTCACGCATCACAATTTACTCGAAGAGCAGCGACTTTTTCGAATTCGTTGTTATGTACGTCAGATAAAACATGGATTCAATATGACAATAGTAGTCAAAAGAGACAATGGTTGAGTCCCTGCAATATCCTCAAAACAACTCTGAACCAGATATTCACGGAAATAGTGATGTTGTGTGTCTGATGGAATACCAAGGTCTCGTGTATTTTGAGATTCTGGAACAAGGTCAAACAGTCACCGTAAAACTCTACAAACGTCAATTGGACCATTTACAATGAGCGCTGAAACGTCAAGGTGTGGACACGTCGAAAACAAAATTCCTTCATGACAACGCTATTCGACGATATAGGCTGGGAAGTTCTTCCTCATCCGCCATACAGCCCTGATTTGGCTCATTCTGATTTCCATCTATTCAGATCGATGCATCACTCTTTGGATGAGAAACACTTCAACAACCGCGGAGAGGTTGAAAAATGGGTGGTCAACTATTTTGAATCGCAGCCTTCCGAATTCTTCGACAGAGAAATCCATTCTTTGTGTGGACAAGTCATTGATAATGATGAAAATATCTTTTGGAGATTAATTTTGTCTACTCATCATGAAAACGCGCATTATTTTGTAGCCAACCTAATAGTGTCTCACTTAAAAAATGGTTTTATCAAGAGGTTAACTGGCATTCACCTCCTACCATAATTGGCTGTTTTAAGGTCCCCTCTCCCGGTTTTAAAAAAGTCAGTCAGTAGGTTACGGTCAGTCTCGCAAATTAATCGCAATTTGGCCGTGTTTTTTATGCGCGTCCTGTTCCCCGCGCCTCACAAGAATCCCATAAATTCCGGTGAATTGCGTAACCGTAACCGCCGGGATGAGAAGGAAAGGCGGGTGATGAGAAATTTATAATCCCCCCTTCCTTTTTAATTTCCATTTCATTATGAATACGGAACGGACAAAAGTGAAGTTAATTGGATCCAGTGGAACGAGATTGACACGCTTGATCACCTCGAGAACCAAAAAATGCAGACGAGGCGAAAAAAAAACAACGGTTTGTTGCCCGAGAAAGGTCATTCCATTTTGTGCGATGAAATATCGGTTTATGGCAAATCTTTGATGTGGAATTGCGCGAGAGGTCAAAGGGATTATGACGTGTCACGGAAAGGTGCGAAGGTTGGCAGGAAGCGTTTACGATTTGGTTGACAAAACTTGTACCACTTTCCATGAGGGGAAACTTATGGACCTATTCATTTGAATTAAAAGGAATTTTTATGTCACATTTATACAATGCATTACTATAATGGATTCGTGGCGGAGTGACAATTCACGTGAACCTGGGAGACGAAAAATCTCTTCATTTCTTCAGTTATTTCTTTATTTTTTCGAATAAAAACGTGAAAAAATTGTATCTGAAAAATTAATCTGAATTTTCCTGAACCATTGAGTTTGAGTCTTTCTGCAAATCGCGCCCAGCCATCCTGGTCAAATAAGTGAACTTATTAACCAATAAACGCATGCGTCTTTAAAAATTTACTCCGAGTGGACAAGATTACACAAAAATGATGGCAATATATGCATTTTTTGATCAGGATGAATAGGCGCGATTTTCAGAAAAACTCAATCTCAATGGTTCAGAAAAATTCAGATTAATTCATTAATATGTAGTAATGCATTGAATTAAAATGACATAATAATTCATTTTAATTCAAATGAATAGGTCCATTAAAAATAAAAACAAAGAAACAATACAAATATGGTATGAACTTCTGAATATAGCTGTCAAAAAATAAAAGTGTGTGTGTTGTAAATACATATTGTCGCTTATTAATGACACTTTTGGTATACACGGAACCTTAGTATTTCGTGATTTTAATTTTAGTTTCCAAATTATTTTATTTCACGTTGAATTTATATACAGGGTGCGTCAAAATGACGGCACTAAATTTTCACGCCATGGTAACGTGTGCTGATGCACTTTTCGTGAACCCAATGTTCAAATTTACTTTTATGATTGCATCAGTTTTCTATACCAGCAAGACGGAGCCTCTTCACACACGGCAAAGTACACCCAGCACTGGTGAAAAGCCCTTTTTCAAATGTTCATAGAAAAGGATAGATGTCCTGCCTCGTCTCCGGATACCCACGACGTCTTCGTGCTGTCATTGCCGCCAAAGAAGATCGAATTGTTTGACTCTGATTTTTCTGAATCTTATTCTAAATGCATGTGAAATTCATTGTTCGGTTGGAGCGAATTTGCAGCGTTTTATACCAAGTATACAGACCTAAACGGAATCCTATATTATGGCGTCGCGAAAACCTGGCAGAGCAGAGAATGCGACCCGGTTGTGGTCTCGCCGCGAACAGTGTGTCGACAGCCGAGTCGCATGGTCTGCTCTAACAGGTTTTCGCGACGCAGTAATATATAAGAATGATTTCAAGAATCAAAAAACATCTTTACTATCATTAAGCGCTGCTGTTTGTCAGAAAATGTGTGTGAGATTTCGGGTCACCAGCCTTTTCTCATCTCATTCTCCAACTTGGCAAAACATTTTCAGACCCAAGGGGCATGAGGCGGCCAAAGTTTGGTGTGAATCTGTAGTTTGAAGAGTACCGTAATATAGGCATTTGCAAGTTCTAGCCGTTGCACCGGCGAATAACTCCCATAAAAACCTGCATTCTTTAGGGATATTAGAGTTGATTTTTCGGCATGAATGAAAACAGTCTGCAGTCAATAAATGGTTCATAAACTGTTTGTTTTATTTAAATCCAGTTAAAAAGGGTCAGTCCACAAAAAGTGCAGCATCAGTGTGTTGGCAAATTGCCTGTTTTGCTAGAAGACTTTTCTAGCTCAACAATATAAAAAAAAATCATCGAAAAGCGTCATCGATCAAAATTGTGTATGCGTGCTATCTGAAAAGTATATCTCCGGGACGATTGAACGGAATTGGCATCATCATTCTCCTCATCTATATCCGTCCGCATCGCACAAATGACAAACTGGGCATAACCCACAATGATGGTCCCTTTTGGATGGGTAACCTTGACTGAAATGAGAAACTGAGCGAAAGAGAGAGAAAGACTTGATAGGGATCTGAAAGAAAAAGGCAGGAAGGAGGACGGGATAATGAGATTGACATGTCAAACAAACGGTGTCATACACCTGTGTCTGCAGGCAACTCATTTTTGAGTTGAATTTCAAAATTTATGTAATTATTCACTAGTTGTTACACTACAAGGCGCGGATTCACTTTTTACTCTATGGAACGATTGTATTTTAAGGAAAGGATGATAGAAGCTATTATAGAACCAAAATACTCAATATGAAAAATTCAGGCAATTTATTTACTTGTATTGATGATGTGATATTGAAAAAAAAACAACATAAAAAATTTATTGATTTGAAGCGATATTACTGCGTCGCGTCGCGAAAACCAGGTACAGCGCGTTGCGGTTGTGGTCTCGTCGCGACTAGCACAGATACGGTAGTTTGTTTACGAAAAAAACAAAAACACATATTGTCGGCCGGCGAAAATGCTATGCGTTTCACGTTGAATTTATACGTGAAACGAAAAAATTTGGAAACCAAAATGAAAGACGCATATTCAGCGTTGAGTTCAGCGGAGCGAAGCGCGTTTGACCATTCTGGCCGGTCGACAATGTTTATTTTAAAAACAGAAAACAATGCAAAAAGAATGCAAACAAACAACCATAACCCACAAAAAAATTACCGTAAAACCTGTAATAGAACGACCTCTGAAAATAAAGCTGACCCCATAAAGCGACCGACGGCTCTTCTTTTCAGGTTTTACGGTATTCTAGAGTCGCACTGTGAAAAGCACCTCTTTGTAAATCAATCTTCAAATTAAAACCAATAATTCAAATGCGTTCGCAGCAAGATCACAATCTGGAATGTCGACAAATCATATTAGAATCAAAAACCTCGCAAAACCACGATAATCAGACATAAAAACACGAGAGAAGAAAGAAGAAAAGCGTATCTAATCTAACCTAACCTACTTTTGAAATTAACCTAGACCCTATTAAATGTTGCGCCAGAACCGGCAGACCAAAAAAAGAAGCGATGACACATATTCTCCTTCCGTTTCTTTTTCTTTCTTTTTTTGTCACTCCCATTTTTTCCAATCTTGTTGTTTCGCTTGCGCGAGATCGCTCTCGCGCGGGCTGGACGGGACGCGATGAGAAGACGAGTGCAGGTATGTATATTGGTAAAAGAGGACCCCGAAAAGAAGACGTCGGGAAGACGAAGGGGGCGGGGCGAAGAGCGCGTCGAAACCGTCCTTGACCAGCTAAGTATTGCGCATGTTCGTCTCTTTAGCAGCCAGCCATCCTCTTACGTGTTTCGACGACTGATTGAGATTCGCTCGGCTCTTCGATAGTAACCTATTTCTTCTGCTGTTTTTTTTTCCTTCTATTCCTTCAGTTTTTGTTGTTGTTACGGGGATTGGAAATCCTTCCACTGCCCGCCTCCATTTCTCCTCCTCTTTTTCTCCCTCCACCCCCGAAAATTCCTGAACGGTCACAGTTTAATTGAGGACCTCATCCCGAGGCACTCTCGATTCTTTCTTCCGCTCGCTCTTCCGCTCGCCATTCATCATTTCAATTCCATTTCTTTTCATTCCTTCGTTCATTCATTAAGTTCAAGATCTTTCGAAAGGAGGTTCCACTAGAACCGTATCAAGGCTCTAGTTTGTTTTGAGTTCATGTTGTCCTCTAGATTGGGGAACCATTAGATCTTAGAAATGCAGGTTAAACGCTCTTCTAGATTTATTGTTTCCACGTTGGTAAGACAGAGTTCTAAACATTGCTAAACAAGGTATGGAACTCGCACGGAATAAAACCGGCTGAAATCGAAAAGAACTGAAAAAAAACAACTGCACGAAATAGAACTCAGGGACTCACAATGCACAGCGAAATACATCTTGTTCGAGCGGTTTTGTGTCGGTCCAGCTCCATTTCAGGCGGTTCTATTCCGTGCGAGATCTATACCATAGTACCCCATCTAGACTGCTCAAATAATGCTGGAGCGCCGTACACTTTTTTTTTCGGAGCGAGTATCAAAGTTTCTAGGTTACTGTAGGACGTCTAGTCTTTCAAACACACGACGCGTTGGTGTCAAGCATTTGAACCAAACTGATCACAAAACCTTATGTTAGGGACATGAGGCGACCAAACAAACATTTTCAAACTTTTCGAAAATTCAACGTTGCACTTTTTTGAAACGTGAAAAAAATAGGATATACTAAATATCTTAGCAATTGTAAGCCTCCTTTTTGTTTTGCACACCTTCTTTCCGTTTCTCGTAGTATTTGATTTGCATTTGCACAGTAACCCCATTAAGCGGTGTAGTCCGATTCTTTTATTCTTCTTCTTCTTCTGTGTCTTCTGTGTCGTCTTGAAGTGTTTTGAACGGAAGAAGACGAAGAAGAAGATGTTGAACGGAAATGCTTATGAGAAGTGAGTTTGATCGTGATCCTCATGGGTTCAAACGAACAAGGGAAATAAGGATAGGGAGAAGAATACGGTTTTTTCTCTCTCTCTCCCTCTCTCTTTGTGTTCCCAACCATTACGGCAAAACACCGTTTTTCTCACTCACTCGCTCCTTCCTTTTCCGTTTGATTGATAGATTACATTTCAACACACACCGAGACCTTTCCTTTTGTACTTTTCTTGACCTTTTGCAAAAAAAAAAAAATGTCGTTCCAATTTGAAAATTTCCAGGAATGTCGTCGAGGAGCCGGGGCTCCAAGACATGGCTTTTAGCCATGATACCGTTGGTTTTTCTGTGCAGAGGTGAGTATTTTCTTATCACTCATATCAAGATAAGAATCGTAGGATTTGCTAATTAGTGCAATCAAGGGAGGATTGAAAAGTTCAAGGTTGATTTTTTAGTTTCCCGTTCAAAAAACGGGTGTTTGTGGTTGGAACAAATCATTATTATTTTCTGAAATGAAATGAAAGGCTTTAGAGTTCCAGAATTTTTTTAAATTGTCTATACAAGAGCAGAGGCGTGGCGTTTGAAGAGCAAAAAATGAGTTGAAAAAGGGAAATTTAGAATATATTTAGCAGTTATTGATAATGTTTCCTGTGATTACTGGACTTGATAAATAAAGTCTAGAAAAGCGAAAACTAGACCATGGAGACAAAAGTATTTTCACCCCGACCTGAACTGTTAAAAGTGCCAGTCACTCATCCAATTAGACTCAAAACGATTACCGCATCACTCGAAATCCTCCCCCCTTACATCCTCTTGTCTTGTATGTGTACTCATACTTTGTTCGGTTACTTTTGGGGCCTTCAAGGTCATCACTGACCCATTTATGACGGCGGGAAACAACATTTGTTTGATGATTTGGAAATGTGGATTGATGATTAATCTTGCAAGACAAACCATTTGAGAACTTTGGTACGGCAAAACACGAATGCGATTCGCTTGCACGCGCGTGCGGTAAAAAATGCAATGAAAAGAACGGAACGATTGCAGAAACTCAACAAATCGTGAAAAACTTTGTCAACTCATCGACACCACATCTACGGCCAACGTTCGTGGTCAACTTTGACACCTCCACTGTTATTTGTCAGCACAGGTATAGTCTAAATCGGGGCATAAAAGAAATCAAATCACCTCTCTCTCTCAAAGGGTGTCGTAAAGAAGGAATTCCTGAACGTTGTTAACCTTGGCACATCTTGGCACCACCGTCGCAATTTCATGCCTGATTGCGATTGGCGTTTGTGAACGAGAATAAAAAAAAGGGGGAACAATTAGAGTGTGTAGAGCAAATGTTTCAATTTGAATTCGAATTCAAATTGAAGGGAAGATCATAGTTGAGGAACCCGAAGGGATTGTTCAATACTTTCAGCTCCGACCCCACAGACTTGCACATTCACAACATGAGCTCACTATGTGACGGCAAACAGGATTGTTTTGTGAATCCTGCGATGCACGATGAAGTTTTTCCCTACTGTGGTAAGCCAACGTCAATTTTTCGTCGAAACCTCGAAAGTTTTAGAACACAAATGTGATTCCACGTGTAGTGGAAATGGAGCGTGCCTCTATGATGGAGCAAAACCACAATGTTATTGCGATTCGGGCTTTTCCGGTTCGGCGTGTGAGCTTCGAGACAAGAATGAGTGCCTGGAGCATCCGTGTCATTTGATGGCTCAGTGCCAGAACACGTTGGGATCTTATGAATGTAGATGTCTCCCCGGATATCAAGGAACTGGACACGAATGCTCTGATATTGACGAGTGTGCTGATAAACTCGCATTCAGATGTCCAGATCATTCACAATGTATCAATTTACCAGGAACTTATTACTGTAATTGCACGCAAGGATTTAATCCCAAGGTGAGCAAATGGGAATGATTTCATTGGGCGGATGTGTGTGCTAAACTCAAAATTATGAATTTGGGATCTTCTATTTCAGTCCTATTGACCCTTGCACTTATTGTACCATTGGGATGAGAGAAAACACTACCAATTTAGATCTAGAGATTAAGATGTATTACTCTCACATAGGTGAAATAGGATAAATGCCTTAAGCGTTCATGTTGGACTCGCAGCACGAGGATTTTTTTAAAGTTTTTTTTTCTTTGCATGCGCCTCTATTTTCAACTCTTACTCTTCGGTTTGTCTTTACACGGGATGCTGCGAACTACGCTTTTGAAATTATCTGTCTTATATTCTCAGTACGGAGTGCTGCAAACCCGCTCTCTTCGCACAGTGGTGGACACGGCCACGTGGCCGATGTTTCGCTCTCTTTTCTCAGAGTCTCACTCCAAATGCATGCAAAATATTTTGCTCGATTGGACCGATTTTTCAGCGTTTTATACCGAGTATATATAAAAACCCAGCTTGTATATATATATTGTTGGCCCGCCAAAATGGTCAAACGCGCTCCGCTGAACTCAGTACTACGTGGATTTCATTTTGGTCTCCAAATTATTTCATTTCACGTGTAAATTCATCGTGAAATGAAATAATTTGGGAACCAAAATGAAATCCACGTAGAACTGAGTTCAGCGGAGCGCGTTTGATCATTTTGGCGGGTCGACAATATACATATAATTGCTTTCTTTTAATGCGAAACATTCACAAAAAAAGTCCAATGAATTATATGGACGACATGATTCAATTACGGACACTAAATGCATCCACTGCATTTCACCTGTGAGAGCCACAGAGGACACGCTTTTCTGCATAACAGAGTGCATATACCGTAAATTATCTAATAGAACGGCCGACCGTTCAAATTTTGACTACACTCCTAGGAGGGCCGGTCTATTTTAAGGGGCCGTTATATTATAGGGTTAGCTTTACTTTTAATGTCTTTAAATTTGTATTAAATCTTGAGGATTTTCCATAAAAACGACAAAAATGTATGACGAAACAAATTTAGAAACCGGTCAATAAGTTATAATTGGAAAAATCTAACCAAATTATTGAAAAAAGTGTTAAATTCATTCCTATATGAGAGAGGCCGGTCTATTTTAGGGGGGCCGCTCTATTATGAGGGCCTTTCTATTAGAGAATTTACGGTAAATGAATAAAAAAGTGAATGAATTTATTTGTGCAGGGAAACCAAGGAAGTGGCCTTGATAAATGCGTAGACATTAACGAATGCGAAACCGGAGCCCACGACTGTCTCGCCAGCGAACTCTGCGAAAACACTATCGGCTCATTTAAATGTGTATCCAAATGTTCACCAGGATATGAATTCCTCGCCGGAAAATGTGAAGATGTGGATGAATGCGCTTCAAAAAGCCTCAACAAGTGTGATATTCGAGCTGAATGTATAAACACAATTGGTGGATACGAGTGTGAATGTGAAGAAGGTTTCGATGGAGATGGCAAAAATTGTCAACGTAAGTTAGCAACCAGCGGGAACTTGGTCGATTGGCTTGTCATTAATAAATACATTTCAGCGAAATCATCATGCCGTAAGAACCCAACCATCTGCGATCGCCACGCCCATTGCCATATCGTTCTGGATATTTGCGATTGTAAAACAGGTTACGCTGGAGATGGAATCACTTGTCATGGTAAGAAATAGTTGTTTTAAGAAAATAATATCAGTTTTTATTCAGATATCAACGAGTGCGACGCCAAAGAAACACCATGTGCTGGTGGTGGACGCTGCTTGAATTTGGACGGCGGATACGTGTGTTGTAAAGATGGACAGGATGATGGAGAGTGTATTAAAGGTAACTTTTATGGGGCTTATTGAGAAAATCAATAATTTTTGCAGATCAAGGCGCGTTTTGTTCGGGCGGCTGCGGTGACAACGCCATCTGCTCAAACTCGACGTGTGAGTGCGTAAGTGGTTTCCGCGGAGACCCACAAAAGAAGTGTGTTGATATCAACGAATGCGAGGAGAACGACTCGATTTGTGGTGGCGTCGGAGACCGCTGCGTTAACCTTTTCGGTGGATTCAAGTGTTGTCAGCATGGAACAAAAGATCCGGAATGCTCCACCGATCAGGCATTCTCTTCGGATTCCTCAACAATTTCCAGCCATGGAGCCGACTTCACCACCACCGGCGAACAAATAATCGAGGGGTCCGGATCGATTCAAACGTCATCCGGCGGAACCATCACAGTGACACGTGGATTGATTCCTAAAGATGTCGAGTTGACGACTTCTGGAAAATTGGCATGCACATCGTACTGCCCCGCAAACTCTGAATGTGTGGCTGGCTACTGCGAATGTGTGAAAGGGTACGGTGGAAATGCATTGGTCGGTTGCGAAGATATCGATGAATGTATCACGGAAACGTGCAATGAGGAGGAGAACGAGTGGTGTGTGAACTTGATCGGTGGATTTGTGTGCTGTAATCCAACGAATGCAACTCAAGATGATTGCTTAGGTGAGTGTTGGAAGTTTAGCACAAAAATTGATGTGTTTTAATTTGAAATGTTTATACATACATAATTCTACATTTTAGACAGAAAACCTAAAAACTCATCAGGTAAGAATAATTAACTCATCGTGCCTATAAATTTTGCCAATTTTGTCCTTTTTTAAAACCAAAACTAAAACTTTGATTTTATTTTATTTTGCTTTTTTTTTCTTGCTTTTTTTTAATACATTTTCAAGGGGAGCAAGCTTTAGTGTTGTATTTATTTTAACTTTAAACACAAACTTTTTTCAGGTCTCGAAATCACCCGCGAAAAAGGAATGCATTTAATTGGCGGCAACGAAGAGGACACCGTGGTGGCCACCCGTTCCAATCACTCAACATCCGATCAGCTTATCACTCAAGTCGTCCAACAGTCTAGAAACTTTTCTTCCGGACAAATCATTTTGACACGTGGCAAGGTCAACTCTGGAGAAGCTGTCACGCAGACCTCCGACGCTGACGAATTTGGTCTGGAAATTTCAGCGCTTGATCTGGCTGGAAGTGGCTCTGGAGTGGGAATAATCAAGTCAACAACCACATTGACGCCTGTCAAAGAAATGCCGACGGGCGTTTGGACCGAAGAGGAGGACGGAGAGGATGAGGATTTGATGGAGGAAGGATCTGGAAGCAACTCATGGAGCACCACCATCAATGGAACCGGATTCACTGGAGCTCCGCGTTCCGAGGGAACAATCAGAGTAAGAATCACGACGCTCGGGGAGGATGGAGAAACAGAAACTGCCACAAAGCCTGGTGTTTCTGTACCATTGACTACAACGGTCTCTGGAGAAGGATCTGGAGAGACTTCAACAGTACCTGCAAAGAGTTCTGGAGTTTCGGAAAGTGTTAAAGCATCAGGAGAATCTGGTTCTTCGTCTTCGGGATCTTCCGCTACATCCGGAGAGAGTTCTGGATCATCTGGAAATGTCACGTCCGCTGGGAAATCTGAAGTCGGAACTCCTTCCTCGTCTGCAGAAGAATCTGGGTCTTCTGGAACTTCTACCTCGTCTAGAGAAGGATCTGGAGAATCTGTATCTTTGGGATCTACTAATTCCACGTCATCTGGAGGGGGATCTGAATCTGGAAATGTGACATCAACTGAAGAGTCTGGTTCTTCAGGCTCTTCGAGCTCTGGAAGCTCTGAATCATCCGGTTCCACATCAACAGGTACTTCTACTTCTGGATCTACCACTTCATCTCAATCAGTATCTTCTGGATCCTCGGTTGCGCCTGAAGAGGGATCCGGAACCTCTGAAAGTACCACACTTCCAGGAGAGAAACCTGGATCTCCTGAATCTAAAGAAGAAAACTTGGCTGTGAATAAAAAGAATGAAGAGGCAACATCTTCTGGATCTGTAAAGGTCTCGAAAACTGAAATTGAAGGATCTGGAAGTGGAGAATGGTTTGAAAGTGGATCCAAAGGACACTTTGAATCGGGCACCAAAGTCACGGTGACCTCCTCCGAAAAGTCCCCAGAGGAGCCAGAATCGTCTGGTAAACCCAAAAAGCCAAAAACCGACAAGGATCAGCCAGACATCACAACCGATGGAGAGGATTCGTCGTCATCGACTGCTGGAGGCGAAAAACGTCCCAAGGGAGATTCGCATAGCGAAAAACCCAAGACAGATGATAAAGATCATGAACATGGAAAAGGAAAAGGAGATGAGGACAAGGAGATTTCTAAAGGAAACATCACCACATCTTCTGGAGGTAAAAATACCACTCTGGAGCATGGAAAAACCAAGGTGCCTGCCGAAAAGCCTACTTCTTCCGAGATCGGATTGGAAATTAGCGCAGGACACAAAAATGAACCGGATACTTCAAAAGAAACAGGACTGGAAATCGTTTGGGAATCGACGACGACTACTCCGGATCCAGATAACGTGAGTAGACCGTTAACGTTTCCTAATTTATATATTGGTTTTTAGGTTGGTCTCGAAATATCTGGAACCGATTTGGCGAAAAGCACCAAACAACCAATAGAAGGTTCCGGAACTGGTGATGAGGAAATTAGTGAGTCATAAGTTCCCTTTTCCCAGAATTTCACGAATTTGAAATATTTTAGCTGCCACAACTCGTGACGTGTCCAAGAGCACCAAAAGGCCACGTGTGGCAATTGATGGTGGTGATAACGAAGAATCAGAGGGTATTGATGGACTCGGAGGAAAACCAAAAACCACAGCGAAGCCAACGCCAATTGAAACGTCTTCTGCATCTCCGGCAGGTTCAGGAGAGCTTCCAGAAGGGTCAGGAGAATCTGCGGTTTCTACTACCACTCCAAAAGAGTCGACGACTTCTGTTTCTGGTGTCGAGGGATCTGGTGAAACGTCTACATCATCTTCTTCATCAGTCACGGAGTCCACTTTGTCTTCAGGAGTTTCCGAAGTCACGACATCTTCTGAATCGACTCTGGCGCCCGAAGGTTCTGGAGAGACACCAACCCCGCAACCAGCCACTATTTCGCCACAAAGCCGCGAAGAACCAAAACCAACCAAAGAAACGTTTGCACTGCCCACCACTACTACCACTCAGGCCCCGGCGAATAAAACAATGTAAGCAACTCAGCGATTTTGAATTAATTAACACAATTTTTTTTTGTTTAGTGAAAACACAAAATGTACGAGCAGCGACGAGTGCGGAATGGATGCGCTTTGTGAGCGCCGTACTGGTGTTTGCCGTTGTGAGCCTGGTTTCGAAGGAGCTCCGCCGAAGCAGGCTTGTGTCGGTAGGTGTATCTATAGTTTGGGGTGTTTACGGTGTCCCAAAGTGAAAAGGTGTCAAGTTTTTTTTTTAAACTAGAACTTGTTTCTTTCACCGTGGTGCTCCGAATGCGTTTCATCTCCCTGATGGCTATTAGCCGAAAATTTTCTGAGCAGTTTTTGAGTCTAGTCGGACAGTTGTTAGGCGATTGAAACACGCAATAGATGTTTGTGTGTCTTGCACAATTGAATTTTCATTCCACAAAATTCTTTCCCGAAACCTTTCGATTGACGTTCAAACATGCCGCAAAGGTCACGAGAACTTGAGGGGGTTAGGGACAAGAAGTGATTACCATTACTACAGAAATAAAAACAGAAATGAATATTTGCCACAACCCACAGGCTTGTTTATGTAGAAAAAGGCTATACTTTGGCTTAAACTTGAAAAACCACAATAAAATATACCTTTGTGATTTTAGACGTGGATGAATGTGCCACTGGAGACCACAAATGCCACGAAACTGCCCGCTGCCAAAACTTTATCGGTGGCTACGCGTGCTTCTGTCCAACCGGTTTCCGCAAAACCGACGACGGATCGTGTGAAGACATTGATGAGTGCACGGAACACAACTCGACATGCTGTGGTGCCAACGCAAAATGCGTCAACAAGCCAGGCACGTACTCTTGTGAATGCGAGCACGGTTTCCTGGGCGACGGATATCATTGTGTGCCAAACACGAAGAAGCCATGCGATTCGGAGCAAAGTGTGAAAAGTCATTGTGCGGAGAGCAACATGTCGTGCGAAGTGGACACCAAGGATGGCGCTGTGGAGTGTAAAGAGTGTATGGGAGGATATAAGAAGAGCGGAAAAATGTGTGAAGATATTAATGAGTGCGATGCTTCTGAATCTCCTTGCTCTTCGAATGCTCATTGCACCAATCTCAATGGAACTTTCTCCTGCTCTTGCAAACCTGGATTCCGCGGAGATGGCTTCCAATGTACTGATATTAATGAATGTGATGAACGTCATCCATGTCACCCTCATGCCGAATGCACAAATCTAGAGGGCTCTTTTAAGTGCGAGTGTCATTCTGGATTCGAGGGAGATGGTGTCAAAAAGTGCACAAATCCACTGGAGAGAAGTTGTGAAGACGTTGAGAAATTCTGCGGACGAGTGGAACACGTCTCCTGTCTGTCTGTCAGAGTCTACAACGGATCATTGTCATCGGTTTGTGAATGCGAGCCGGGATTCCGATTTGACAAGGAGAATAACAAATGCGTGGATATTGACGAGTGTGATGAAAATAGAAATAACTGTGATCCGGCATCAGCGGTCTGCGTGAACACTGAAGGATCTTTCCGATGCGAGTGCGCAGAGGGTTACGAAGGAGAGGGTGGCGTGTGTACTGGTGAGTGACAATTGCTTTATTATTCAGGTTTTCGTCATAATTTTCTCAGCGATTTTTTCCGAAGACCCGCCTTTGTCCCATAGAGTCCTCAAAAAAAATCTCTCGTTTTGCACACACTCTCGCAAATATGAGACCACACGGATCCCTCACAGAGGCCTCGAAAAATTCGACCTCAGCGTTGCCTCGGAAAAAAAACATGAACTCAGAATACCGTAAAACCTGTATTAGACTTGCATGCAAGTTCCAGTTTCAAAACCTCGCCAGAGTGCAAGTTTATTAGATAGGCAAGTCTATTAGAGGGTGCAAGTCTATTGTTTAAAAACCTGGACCGGGTGCAAGTCTATTAGAGGGGCAAATTATCTGGTTTACGCCACTTTTGCCACTGTTAATGCGTTTGGTTAGGCGGGCAAGTCTAATACAGGTTTTACGGTATCTGCTCAAAAACTTTGGGTATCTGTTCAGAGTTTTTATACGAGGCATGATTAAGGTCGAACCCTTTTTTAAGACTACTTTGAGGGGTCTGCATTTTTTCCCAAGCAGCAGAGAGATCGAGGTTTTACCGATGAATCCGTGGGACAGTTTCCTGTAAAAATTGAAACGGAGAAAAAATTTGCTCCAATTTACAGACATTGATGAGTGTGATCGTGGAATGGCCGGTTGTGACAGCATGGCAATGTGCATCAACAGAATGGGATCATGCGGGTGTAAATGCATGAGCGGATACACTGGAGACGGAGTTCATTGTACCAGTGAGTTAGAATATTTTAATTTATTTTATCACGGTCTGCTCTCTCAACTTTAATTTTGTCGTTCCAGAAATCGAGGAACCAAAATCGGAGAAATCCACTTGTACCGATGAATGGTCGCGATTATGCGAGCTTGAAAAGAAGCAATGCACAGTGGACGAAGAAGAGGTACCACAGTGTGGGGCATGCCTTCCCGGACATCATCCAATCAATGGAACTTGCCAATCACTTCAAATTTCCGGACTGTGCGTTCAAAAGAACGATTGTAACAAGCATGCGGTCTGCATTGATATTCTTCCCGACTCGCATTTTTGTAGCTGTCCAGATGGATTCATCGGCGACGGAATGATGTGTGATGGTGGGTGGTTTTTATTGTTTTTTTCTTTCATTTATTTAATAATTTAAGATGTTGATGAATGCAACAACGCTGGAATGTGTGAGGATAAAAACTCCCAGTGCGAGAACACAATCGGATCGTTCAATTGTGTTTGCGATCCAGGATATAAGAAGGAGGGAGATGTGTGCGTTGCTGAGAAAAAGGCACCAAACCGCGAGAAAATTGAAATCGATGAAGAGACGTCGTCTTCAACGTCTTCTGGAGCTGAAAAGCCGACGACGCAAAGTTCTGTGGCCACTGAATCCACCAGTACGACAGTTGTGACTGAGGCAGCCACAAAGTCATCTGAAAATGGTACGTCTTCCGAAACCACCACGTCATCGTCTTCCACTGAGAAACTAGAATCCAGCACGTCGCCTGAATCCAGCACTGTTTTGTCCAAAACTTCAGAATCCACAACCACTAAAGTTCCATCTTCTGGAGAGCCAGTATCAGTGTCTAGCACAGTACCGTCCAAACCAGTGCCGTCCACATCTTCTGGAAAATCAGAATCCACATCTTTACTGCCAGAATCCACCACACAGTCTGTCACATTATCATCCAGCACTACAGAAAATGCCATCGCGTCTTCTGAAGCGCCAGATACTACCAAGAAACTTTCTGAATCAAAGACAACATCTTCGTCCAAAAGTTCTCCAGAATCTAGCACTGTTTCGTCCATTTCCCCAGAAACGACTACCAAAGAAAGTGAAACCACTGCATCTGGTGCACCAGGGTCTAGCACGACTTTAACTACGCCAACGAAGCCGGTCACGGAATCCACTGGATCGCCCACCACTACAAAAGCACCAGAGGCAAGCACTAAGTCTTTAGAAGTTGATACTTCTTCTTCCGAAGCCACTGTAGCAACATCCACAACTTCCGCCACCACTACAAAATCATCAAAAGGTACCACACTATCTTCGTCTGTTCCTACGTCCCCTCAAGCACATGTCTTGTCGTCCGAATCTCCAGAGTCCACCAGTCCAACATTACTGTCATCTGAAGCACCCGGCAAGTTTTCAACCACGGTGTCACCGTCAACACTGTCTCAAGTTGCCACTTCGTCTTTGAAAACCACCATGTCTTCTGAACACGCTTTGTCCACTGCTGTGTTTTCCGCAGCGCCCGAATTACATGTGGAATCAACAAAATCGGCATCAGAAAGTACTACGCTTTCTGCATCTACTACACAGTCTGTCATTTTGACTTCTGAATTGCCAGAAGGTAACACAACTTCTTCTGGCAAACCAGAATCCACATCTGTCTTGTCAGAAACCACCACACATCCCGTTTCGTCTTCGTCTTATGTTCCGGAGGTTTCCTCCATTTCTTCGGAAACTACAAAGTCTTTAACTAAATCACCAGTGTCGTCCACGTTTTCTGGAAAATCAGAATCCACGTCTTTGCTGAAAACCACCACGTCATCGTCTTCCACTGAAAACCTAGAATCCAGCACTGTTTTGTCCAAAACTTCAGAATCCACAACCAGTGAAGTCACATCTTCTGGAGAATCAGTGTCTAGCACAGTACCGTCCAAACCAGTGCCGTCCACATCTTCTGGAAAATCAGAATCCACGTCTTTACTGCCAGAATCCACCACACAGCCTGTCACATTGTCCATTGCTTCTTCTCAAGCCCCAGAAGCCACCAAGTCGCCTTCTGAAGTGTCCAGATCACCAATTCGGGCCACATTGTCTTCTGAACTACCTGTTGAAACAACAACAACATCCGAACATACTACAGCAGCTTCTGGTAAATCAGAATCCACGCCTGTTTTGTCCGTATCCACCACTAAGTCTGTCACATCAACGCCCGAGTCCTTAGAAAGCACGCCAAAAAATTCTACGGCCACCACGTATTCGTCAGAAGAACCAGTGTCGCCGACGTCTACCACTGTAGCTTCACTATCCACCACAGCATCGGTTTCGTCATCGACAGAACCTCGAGAAAGTACTTCTTCATCTGAAGAATTAGTGTCGTCCACGTCTGCACTGTCGTCAGAATCTACGTTAAAACCTGTTACGTTACCGTCCAAGTTGTCAGAGACTACTCAGTCCTCATCTGAAGCACCAGTGTCGTCCACGTTGTCCCTTGGTACAACATCGTTATCTGTGTCGTCAGAATCCGCAACAAAATTACCAAAAACTTCAGAATCTTCAACCACAACAACCACCATTACCACCACCCCAGCGTCCTCAACGACATCTGTCCCGCAAGCCAAGGTTACCTCCACAACGACTTCTGAACCCAGTACGTTAGCTAGTGTATCGTCCTCTGAATTTGCCACCACGGCAATTGTGACGTCCTCTGTACAAGAGAACAATTCAACAGCCGAAAGCACCCTCACCGTGTCTGTCAGAATTCATGAGCTCACCACCACGTCTCCAGAATCCACCGAAACGGTTTCTGAGATCACCGAATCGACCAAAAGCACCGTTGGCTTGATCACTGCGGCTGTAGTTGAAGGCGAAAAGCCAACTTCTGAGTCGCCAAGCACAAAGTCTGTACTTGTAACGTCATCTGAAGCGTCTTATCATTTGTCTAGTCCTAGTCCAAAGTTCACATCACAAAGTGAGAGTCCAGAAACCAGAGGATCAACCCAAGATACTGTCTCTTCTGAAAGCACCACATCAGCTGTCACTTTACCATCTGTGTCTACTACAACGTCCTTAAAAAATGTGAAGCCTTCGTCCAACACTCGTCCTGAATTGAGCACGTCAACGTCTACCACAAAGTCCCCAGAAGTCAGCATCACAAAATCTATTTCAACAGCCGGCACATTACCAGAAAAAGTCACAACCACGACCATAAGAACTGTTACCTCATCTGGAAAGTCTTTGTTCGAGAGCCCAGATGAAGAGGACACTAAATCTAACAGCACCGAGCCAACTGTCCTTTCCACTGTTCCAAGAAAGTCCTTGTCCGAGTCTCCAGATGATGATTTAGATGGTGCTCAACCTACCAGCACTCTAGAAACTATTACATCTTCTATATCATCACAAACACAAGCCACGTCCAAGTCCAAGTCCCAAACAAGTGTGAAATCCACAACGCCATCCAAATCTGTCACCAGTGTTGTCAAATCTTCTACAAAAACACCAGAAGCCACCACCAGCTTTTCTGTAAATGTCTCACTACCAGAAAAGTCTTTGTCAGAATCACCAGATGAAGAAGGCTCAGGAAATAGCACTACAGAGTCATCTGTATCTCCTTCCACTGAACTTTCCACGTCTAAATCACCAAACGCTGTCACTTCGTCTGTCCAAACTGTAGTGCCCACCCAACTTCCAATTTCCGAAAACGCCACGTCACCTGGAAAGCTTTTGTCCGAGTCTCCAGATGAAGCAGGCTCGGCATCTGTCACTACCGAGCCATCTGTATCATCTTTCACTGAACTTTCCACGTCCCCAGAAATTGTCACATCGTCTGAACCCACCAAAACCACATCTGGAAAATCGTTGTCCGAATCTCCAGATGATGAGTCTGAATCCATCACCACGTCCACGTCATCGTCTGAAAGCACCAAACGAGTCAGCCTCATCACCGGCACGCCCGATGATGAAGACTTGATTGTAACACACGGCCAACAACGTCAAAATGTTACGTCATCACCAGTTACCACTTCTTTCTCTTCTTCAGCAGCATCTTCTGAATCGCCAACGACCAAACCGTCTACATCACCGCTGCCACCATCGTCGGTCACCACGACTACCACCAAGCCCATCATAGGTAATTAATTAGAGTTAAATTTGAACAGCATGTGTAATGAATGACTAGCATGTTTTTATCATTTATCCATAATACAAGCACTAACCACAGAGCATCGCGGCCCACCAAGCATTCAGCCACCTCCGGAGCTCTTCACGACAACATCTTCAGAAGCTCCGGTTCCCAGTAATGGAGGGTACGGAGAGGAGACGAATCAGGAAGAAGAAGAAGAAAAAGCCACTACTACCACAGAGATTCGTAAGTTTCAGGAAACTGATTGCATGGGAATGATAAAATTAGGTTATAACTTATATTTAATTCAAATTATGATTCAAATGATGTGTGGAAAAAAGTTAGAAGCAGGATGAATATTGGAAATTTGTTAGCATGATATACATTGAATGATGGATGTTTATTTATTTATATTTTTGTTTTGGAATGATTGAATGCGTTAAGTTCATTGTATTTTATTTTATCAACAAAAAATAATAATGGGGTTATTCTCGGATCCAGCAAAAAAAGCAAAACATTGAAAAAAGCAGAAAAAAATTCAGCGAAAATTCGGAGAATGCTTCGATTGATCTGAAACGTTGGGAAATTATATAAAAGATACTTCCTGTCATTCCCTGAAAATTTCAGACCAAAATACCGATTTTGAAAATTTTCAGAAATAAAAATCGGTATTTTTTTAAATCAATATTTCGGTCTGAAATTTTCAGGAAATGTCCGCGAATATTTTTTAAAGGATCTCTCAAAGTTTCAGACCAATCGGAGCATTCTCCGAATTTTCGCTGAATTTTTTGCATTTTTTGCTGGTTTCGAGAATAACCCCATAACAGTCAAACTAAAAAATAAATATTTACGCGAACTTTTTGAAAAATAACGTTCTATGTATTGTGTTTTCAATCGACTTGCGACATGAAAACGCAAGTCTGCATTCACCGTTATGTCTGCGTCTCTTCAAATATCACTGTGTTCGCGTGGTCGCGCACAAATAAGTGGGCGGAGTTTCGCGTTCTCATGTCGCAACTCGATTGAAAACACAATATGTATTTATTTTTTGCAAAAGCCTTTGTAAAAATCACGGCAAACAGTATCCACAAAAAACAATAGCGGAGCCATGATGTACTATTTTCAGCATCTCTATGCTCTAACATCACCTGCCACTCTCTGGCCACATGTGAACCATCTTCGGGCACATGTATTTGCCGTGACGGATTCATCGGCGACGGCACCACCGGATGCTCTAAAAAGAGTTCGGCCGACTGCGTTTCCCTCCCATCCCTGTGCGCCGAAAACGCGCGATGTGACAACGCGACGAAATCATGCGAATGCGAGCCTGGATATATTGGCGACGGATACGTGTGCTCTCCGCATCCACAAGATTGCATTCTCCGTCAAAACTTGTGCTCTCCGGAAGCAATTTGCCAGAATAGACGGTGTCAGTGTCTGCCAGGATTCACCGGCGACGGCGTCAAATGCGTCAGTATTCATGAACGTGCCAGCAATTGTTCGCAATGCGATCAAAATGCCCATTGTGTTGGTGGAGAAACGTGCAAGTGTAACGTGAGTTTTAATTGATAGTTTTATTGATCGAAACTGCCGTTTTGGCCTCTGGATCTTAGAAATTTGGCGTTACCTTCTCAATCCAAAAGAAGTGAAAAATGCGAAATTATTGCCAGTATGAAACGCTGCAAATTCGCTCTATTTGAACAATGAATATCGCATGCATTTGGAGTGAGATTCAGAGAAATCAGAGGAAAGCATCGGCTACGCTCTCTCAATGGGTTGCACTCTCTCGTCGCGGCCGTCTATTCGGTTGTTCTATTGGAGCGAATTCGCAGCGCTATATACCGAGTATAACATAATCCATTAATCGTTCAGAACGGCTACTTTGGAAACGGTCTCTGTTGTGTACCAGATCCTCTCGATTGCGTCCACTTCACTGGAATTTGCCATCCGAATGCTGAATGCAATCAGGAGAGCCGTCAATGCGAGTGCTCTTCCGGATTCTCGGGCAACGGTGTCTCGTGCTTCCCACAGAAATCGTGCAGAACCGATAAATCGGTTTGTGCGAAAAATGCGATTTGCCTGCCAACCGGACACTGCATTTGTCGTCACGGATTCAAGGGCGATCCTTTCTACAAGTGTAATTCAATAATTCTAAAAGGTTCGTTGCATTTTGAAGACTTATTGATTTCCCGAAAGGTCTGTTGCCTAGGTTATTTGGTTTTTTTTTCTTCCAAGCGCTTCTTTCGAGACTTTGTCAAAAAACGTCTATCTTTTTTGCAGAACCACAATCCCTCGACTTGTCTGACGTCACCTCGTGCGCTGTCCCTTGTGATCCAACAAGCCAACTGTGCATTTCGGGCGAGTGTGTCTGCAAAAAAGGCTTCCGTCTAAACTCTACCCTTTCCACTTCCTCCGATCAATGCGTCGACGTGGACGAGTGTGCCGAACGAACTCACAACTGTGACCGCGTCGCCACGTGTCACAACACTATCGGTTCTCACGTTTGCACATGTCCAGACGGTCACATCGGTGACGGAACCACGTGTGTTCCTCACGTAAACAAAGGAAAGTTGTCCGTGTACTGTGAGGCGGACGGAATGACGCTGGTGCTCGGCAACGAGACGTCCGAATTCGAAGGAAAGATATTCGTGAAGGGTCAGGCGGAAAATCCGCATTGCTCCAAATCGTTCAGCTCTTTATTGAATTCGCATAAACCATACGTGTTCAAAGTAGCATTCCAGCACTGCGATGTCCAACTTCTCGAAAATGTGAGACTTTTTTTTTGAGAATATTTTATGACAAAAATGTGATTTTCAGCATACAATGGCATCGACTGTGGTTGTCCAGAAGCACGCTATGTTCTTGACAAATAAGGTTTGTTAATTATAAAAAAGGAGACACGGAGTGCTGGCCGGAACGTTATTGACAATGCGCGTTTCTCCGGCAAGAGTTTGGTACAAAAACAACAGTATCCTCGCACTCTGCTTGTCTGCGTCTCCTCTTCGTATTAGTTTAACGCAGAAAAACGCTGCGCAGCTAAAAAAAAGCGACCACGCTTAGGCAAGAATTGTTTTTTTTTTTTCGGGAAAAAAGCCCGCGCAGTTTAAATTTTTTTTCCAACGTTCCATCCGACACACCGTGAGGAGAAAGTTGGTATTGCGAGCACAGCTAAATATTTGCTTTTTCCCAAAGAAAATCGAATTTCAAAGTGATAATTAGAAAAAAATAAAACAAAAATGAAGATTAAAAATGCACGCAAAGATTTCAAACATAAGAAACTTCGTTTCCAGGCCGACTCCTACGACCTTCGCTGCCAATATCCAATCGGCTCACGTGCTGTGGAATCGCACGTGAACGTGTCCGAACTTGCCACCACGTCAACCCTAACGGATAAAAACTCGACATTGGCTCCAATCTGTCGACTTTCAGTGTCCAACGATCAACAACTGTCGATCAGTTCGGCCACTGTCGGTGACACGTTGAAGTTGGCGTTGGAGGTGACACCGTCGGACAACTTTGGCATTCTGCCAAGAAACTGTTTTGCTGTAAATATTGAGAGTGGCGAACGGTACACGTTGACCGACGATCACGGATGTGCTATCGATGAGTCATTGTTCCCACAATGGTCCGTAGCGTCCACCTCTAAAGTGCAGGCGGTGTTCAGGTAAATTTCATTTAATTTTTTTTGGCTGTTGATAAGAAAGGCTCTGAAGATGGACAATATAGTCGGCGAATACATCATCAACCTCGCTCTACTGCAAAACTCCTGTAAAACGGTTTTTCACTTGCAAGATTAACTCGAATTCTAGTGTTTATACTTATTTTCAACGGAAAATGATGTATCCACGACGAATTGCAGTTAAAGATTTTTCGCTTCAAAAAAGGTGCACTACACTGTTGAAAATTGAAAAGTGCCGTAGAGCGAGGCTGATGATGCATTCGCTGAGTATAATACTGTTTTGGTCCCTCTTTTCCTCAAAACTAAATTTTGTTTTAACTATAAGAAAGATAAAACGCTGCAAATTCGCTCCAATCGCACTGTGAATTGCGCTGCATTTGGAGTGAGATTCAGAGAAATGAGAGCGAAGCATCGGCCACGCTCTCTTAATTTTCTGCACTCTCTCGTCGCTTACGCGGCCATCTCTTTGGTTGCCCTAATGGAGCGAATTTGCAGCGCTTTATACCCAGTATACAAGACAATAACACGACCGTAATAAGGTTGCGCTTTAACACAATAAATTCCCTCTAACATCAAAAAATGTTCAGAACTTTCAAATGGCCGGACAGCTCAATGATTCGCTTCCAATGCGACTGTGTTCCGTGCATCGGTCAGTGCTCCGTACCCTCGTGCATTTCATCGGCGAGATTCAGAAGACATCAGACCAATCATCCGATTGTTTCCGATGACATTCGACAGGAACTCATTCTGGTTAGTGAAATTGTTAAAGTTGTGATACTTGGTGTTAACGGATCTACCGTAATGCTAAAAACTCGTTTTTGACAACTGTTTTATGTTCTTTTTGCACTACGCATTCAAAACATTCCGATTTCAGATGTCCGGAGTCGAATCGCTTGCAGTTTCATCGATAATCAACGTTCACGACACAAACGATAATTCAGAAGACACGCACGTGGCACCGTCACATTTCCAAGATTCCACATCAATTTGTGTCAAAATGGCACCTCTTTTTGTTGCCATCGCCTCGTTCGCCGTTTTCTCCGTCATAATGCTTTATTTGTGCTCGAAAAAGCCGAAAACAATTAAAGAAGGGTCTGAAATCGGCTACTAAATCCAAATTGATCTTATCACTGCACTGATAAGAATCACTTATTCACATACTTGTTACATTCCATCTCGTCGTTATTTATTTCTTTTTTCGCTTCGCATCTCTTATTAATAATACAATTTGCTCAGGGTGTTACCGCCTAAAACCAAACTTTTTCTCTTCAGAATTTTAAATTTTTTGATTTTATTTAACTGTCAACTACCAAAAAAGCTTTTTCTCTAAAATTACGTGTGTTGTGTGCTTTTTTCCAATTTTTTTAATTAATTGTAATAATTCCTCCAATTTAATCAATTTCCACTGAAACTGCTGAAATTTTCATTTAAAAAGTGCCTTTTCCACTCTTCTTCTGGTTGTGCCTATTTCATTTCAATCGACTTTTTCTGTGATTTTTAATAAAATTTAAATCAGTTTTTTTATTGGGTAAAGCTATTTATTTACAGTTATAATTCACATGCGGTAAAACTTTAGACATCACATCTCCTTTCCAGTTTAAAAAATCCTCCAAATTCTGGAAACGAAAAGAAGAATTGATAGTCAACTTTTAAAATAAAATCTATCAGATGAGAATGCAATAAAATATTATATAATGTGAGAAAACTCTAGAAATATTACAAGAAAATAAAATAAAACTGCTTTGGGATCTTGAAATAGCCGGATATGTTTGTTCAGATTCCAGTTTGTTGGCGAATATAAGCAGTGACGAGACGGAATGGTCGCTCTTCGTATTCAATGTATTGCTCTTTTGGGATTTGCACCTGGAATCAAGATTCGTTCCTTCTAATTAAAAAAAAAACAATTTCAGTGTTGTATCACTAAAAAAGTTGATTACAGTAAACGGCGGGCGCGTTAACAAATGAGTTCAACTACAATAGTTGGCAACAAAAAAGTAAATTAATCAGCTGCATCTTCACGAAATTAAAAACAACTATAAATATCCCCAGTACGGAACGCTAAAAACTCGCACCATTCGAACTAGGTCACGTTGCCGACGAGAGAGTGCAGATAATTGAGAGTACGTGGCCGATGTTTCGCTCTTTTTTCTGTTTCTCACTTCAAATTCATGCCCAATTCACTGAGCGATTGGAGCTAATTTTCAGCACTTTATACCGAGTATATTGTGTTTTCAAACGAGTTGCACCATGAAAGCATGAGTCGACTATCCCTTTTTTGTCTGCGTCTCTTCAAATATCACTGTGTTTGTGGGGTCGCGCACAAATAAATGGGCGGGGTTTCGCGTTCTCATGTAGCGAGACCCCACGAAAAGGGGGGAAAGTGTTGAAACGCAGGAACGAAAAGGGGGGAAAATGGGCACAGTTTGTCTGCAAAAGTGCCGCACGGTTTTTTCTGCATTTTTGGAGAATGAGCAATAGTGTTTTTTTTTCTGCTTTTTTTGCCTGAAATTAGTTTTTTTGGGTATTGTCGGCCCGCTAAAATAGTCAAACGCGCTCCGCTGAACCCAACGCTGTGCGAATTTCATTTTGGTTTCCAAATTATTTCATTTCACGTTGAATTTATACATGAAATGAAATTATTTGGAGACCAAAATGAAAATTGCATAGCGTTGAGTTCAGCGGAGCGCGTTTGATCATTTTGGCGGGCCGACAATATTTATTGTCCATTCGCGACAAATGCAGGTGCGCTTCATTGAACTTCGTACTTTGTGATTTTCATTTTCGTCACCAAATTATTTTTCCTCTTTTTCTTCGATTTCTTGCTAAAATTCTCCGTTTTCCTTGATATTTATTTGTTAAAATGACTAATAACAAACAAATTCGTAATATTTTGTAAAAATTTTCCTAAATATGCCCAATTTAGGTTAAAATTCGCCATTTTTCGAAATTGCCGCTGCTTTAAAAATTCCTAAATCATTTATTTGGAAAGCTTTTACAAGGGAAGTCATTTTGGCCGGGCTTTGAGATCTTTATGAAACTTGTGTCATAGGTAGTCCAGACCCTCCTGAATCGAAATCAGTTAAAAAAAACTGCGGGTTTTGCCGTCTTCTGGAGTTATGACGTCTTCAAGATGGAGCGAAAAGGGGTGCCACCTTTATAAGCGCTCGCTTCCCCTCTTCCAAACAGCGAGGTGGTGGCCGAGGGGGTGAGAGCGCGCTCTGTGAATATGACCATGCGTTAGTTCAAATGATATTATGATGATGTATTTCAATGTATTCTTTCTTTTTAGCACACAATTTTCCTATTTTAATGCGAAATCACCCGAATTTTCGCAAAAAATATTATTTTTCACTAAAATCAATAATTTTGTGGACCTCTCGCAGCTTTTCCGCTCCTTTTATTTTTTAATCGTTTCTATTTTGTCTCCGCATTTTAAATACTAAATTCCTGCAAAACAAAGCAGGAAAAAAACACTATTGCTCATTCTCCAAAAATGCAGAAAAAACCGTGCGGCACTTTTGCAGACAAACTGTGCCCATTTTCCCCCCTTTTCGTTCCTGCGTTGCAACACTTTCCCCCCCTTTTCGTGGGGTCTCCATGTCGCAACTCGATTGAAATATATTATAAATTCAATTTTCTTTCCGGCTACAGTAAACAGTGGCGCGAAAAATCGAAACTCCGCCCCTGTCAGGTTTTTCAATTGAATGCAGTGCAAAAATGTGAGCGGATGTCCGCGTCTATTATAATTTTTCGCGGGCGCATATGGTAGCCAGCTATTATCCGACGTCATTTAAAAAACGCGACAGAAAAATTTGCAAAAATGAGATCGGAAGACTAGAACACCTTCCGAGTAAAAAAGACAGCGCGCACGCACGGTGCAACTCGATACAGCGGGGGCTATTCTGATATGGTGGGGGCGATATTGATAAGGAAAATAAGCAAAATTCGCAAGAAAAAGGAAGGAGTGGTGGACTGTTCCTACTTTTTCCGTGTGAGGCAATACTGGTATGAGCGGTGAACGATAAAACGACACCCCCCCCCCCCCTTTCCATTTTTTTTTGGAAAACTTCGCATCTAATTCGAAAAATGTGTCCAGGTACAATTCAACTGCACCAAATGAATTGTTCCTAATGGGGCTATTCATGGTCGGAAAAAAATAGTTTTTTTCATTATTCAAATGACGGAAAAAAAGAAAAAAATCCGTGGCCGCGAGAAATTTTTTCCGCTGCTTTTCTAGGCCATCGCAAGAGTTTTTTAGGCCCTCCGCTGTGAGAAAAAATTTTTCAAAAATTATTCGCCCGTAAATCGATATTTCGCAGGTCTCACAGCGGAGGGCCTAAAAAACTTTTGCGATGGCCTAGAAAAGCAACGGAAAAAAATTCTCGCGGCCATGGATTTTTTTCTTTTTTTCCGTCATTTGAATAAGGAAAAAAAGGAAAAAAACTATTTTTTTTTCCGACCCTGAATAACCCCATAAAAATCACGTACTTGATCTCCATCCATCCGATTCAGAAGAGTGACGCAGACAATGGCGGAAGCGAATCCTGCACGACATGTGAAACTGGCAAAACACGTGGATTCCATTTCAATATTCCTCACTCCAAGAGTGTTCAGTTTTCGCAAAAAATCAAACTTGCTCTCTTCTTCGTAATCGCAGAAATATCCATCCAGGCGCATTTGTCCTTTAACAGAAAAAGAATGTTTTGAAAATGGAGCACGTTTGCATACCCTCATAAAAGTCATCCGCGCACAGCGTTTTTCCAGTCTCCACCGGAATATTTTTCTCTTTTCCAACTGCACAGAGAGCTTCGCGAAGCGTCGAATCCAGCTGAGTGGGCCGCTCAATCTGGAATTTTTTTTTTATATTTTTTTTCCGAATTTGGAATACGGCTCCGGTACATCTCGAAACCAGTCATTTCGAAACAGTGTTAACATGGGGATGAAACATAAAGTAGTTTTATTCTTAAAATTTATAAACACTAAATATTCGGTAAGTTATTTTAAGGAAGGTTATGTTTGATATTTTAGAAACTTCAGGCCACAAACTGGCGCAAATTTCCTAATTTCTTGTCCGGATGGCGAATATTTAGTGTTTGAAAAATTTATATAAAACTACTTTCTTTTTCATTCCCCTCCTGTTAACAGATGTGCGGAACCTTGAATACAAGGTCCATTGCAATCTTCTTTCAAACATATCAAAAAAATATATTTTTCCAGACTTACTCTCTTTCCCGCAATGACCTGCACATAAGTTTCGCTGAGCTCCGAGTTCACAGCTCCAGTCGAGACAACAACAGTTCCTGGAGGCACTCCAACTCCTCCCGATGTTCCGAGACGGATGAATCTGTAAAATAATAAAGCAATGAAAATTGCAAATTTCTTTTCCAAATACGTTGGATTTTTGACTCCAGCGTGATGCATAAGTTTGAATGATTCAACCAGCATAATGCTCAGAGATGGAGTTCCCATGCCGTGCTGAAAGTTGAATTCAGTATAGCTGAAATTCCGCAAAAGTTGCTTACATTTATCCAGCAAACTGGTCCGGTTTTGTAGATTACAAAGCGGTCAGAGCGAGAGAGATTCTCCGAACATTTGATATTCGTCTCCTTTGCAAACCATTCAGCGTAGAGCTTGAAGCGTCCAGGAGAACCGCCGGTACATACGTACTGAAAAAATGGAACATTGAAATTGGATAATTTAATTTTTTTTGTTCAAGCCTAGAGGCAGTTTTGATTCGGGGTAGCCTCTTTTGGACAAAAAATTATTGTTAGTTTTTTCCCTTTAACTGACAGAAATACGCCGTTTTTTCGGGATTTTTTTTTGTGCTTTTGTTAAAGTTTTTGAGGAGAAAATATTTTTTATTTTACGGTTCTGATCCGGGACAGTTACTTCCAACGACAAAAATGTAAAAATTTTTTAGGAGGTTTACGAATATCACATCAAAATCTCTGATTTTGAATGATTTTTACAAAAAAAAAATTGAACACCACGGGGAGTACACAAAGTCGCGGCCTAGGAAACCCGCGACCAGCATTTTTTCCAAGATTTTTTTTTTAATGGACAAAATCTACATATATTTCCGCTTACCTGGCGCTATTTCGGCAGATTTGTAAATAATTAATAAAAAAATAGTGAAAAAATGAAGGAAATAGGAGCAAAAAACCGATTATTGCTGAAGACACGGTCGGCCGCCGGCCTAGGAAACCTCGACTTCGTGTAATCCCCGTGGTCTTCTATTTTTTGTTGTAAAAATTGCCAAAAATCAGGGGAATGTGTTTCTGCGACTTCGATGTGATATTCGTAAATCTCCCACTCAATACAATATTTTAAAACAGATTCCCCAAAAAATTAGCATCTCCTTTAATAAAAATGCAAAAATTCCGCACAGGAATTTGAAAAATATCTGAAAATTACCTTGGTATCTCCGAAAATTGCCGGAATATCAATTGTATCAACGCCGAATCCAAAGTGGTACAAAAAGTCGCGTTTATCCTTTCGATCGAAGTACTTATTTGGCTTCTCCACATTTCCATTCACGTATCCGGTCATTTTGAGACTAAACCGAAAAATAAATAGCAATTTTTAAAAATGACGAAAATGCGAGAAAAAAAGATGAAGGAAACATGAAAGGGAAAGAAGACAAGTTACGCAGTGGCGTTTTCTAAAAAAGCTCTTGAGAGCGAAAAGGAGACACAGAGAAGAAAAGAGCATATAAATGGAAATCCAATTTTGTGCACTGCTATTTCTCACGCAGGGAAACGACCGACTAAACCTTATAAAGGAAACATTTTTTTAGATAAACTTTGGTCAAAAAACCTACAAATCTGAACGAAATATAAAAATAGAGTTGTGCCTCTTCTTGAAACTTTTAATCTTGATATATTCAAGACCAATTGTCATTTTTTGAAGGCACATCACATTTTGACGGGTTACGAGTCGAAGGTTTCTTCCCTATTGTGTTTTTAATCGACTTGCGACATGAAGACGCAAGTCTGCATTCACCGTTCTGTCTGCGTCTCTTGAAATATCACTGTGTTCGCGTGGTCGCGCACAAATAAGTGGGCGGAGTTTCCCATTCTCATGTCGCAAGTCGATTAAAAACATAATAGTATTCAATAACTTTATAGCTTAAAACACAAAAAAAACAGCATTTTTGCACTGAATAGGTCCATTATGGGCCTATTCATTTGAATTAAAATGAATTTTTATGTCACATTTATTCAATGCATTACAACATATTAATGAATTAATCTGAATTTTCCTGAACCGATTTTGAGTTTTTCTGCGAATAGCGCCTATCCATCCTGGTCAAAAAATGCATTTTTTGTCATCATTTTTGTGTACTCGGAGTAAATGTTTAAAGGCGCATGCATTTATTTGTTAATAAGTTCACTTCTTTGACCAGGATGGCTAGGCGCGATTTGCAGAAAGGCTCAAACTCAATGGTTCAGGAAAATTCAGATTAATTCATTAATATGTCGTATTGCATTGAATAAATGTGACATAAAAATTCATTTTAATCCAAATGAATAGGTCCATTATTGAAACGCGAAATTCTAGTTTTACTAGAAAATTGAAAAAAAAAATATGAACGGGGTTTCAAGTTTTATTGTGAAAACAAAAAAATTGCAACGCGGTGTTTGCGTACTTTTGAAATTCAAACGGCAATGAGAGAAATAGCATGGGAAATGAAGAGTTTTGTTCCCATTTTCATTTGAATTTCAAAAGTACGCAAACACCGCGTTGCAATTTTTTTGTTTTCTCAATAGTGAAGCAAACCGAGTGAAAACACAATATACAGTACCGTTCAAAAGGTTGGAAACTTTTGGTTTTTCGGGCATAACTTTTGAATGGAGAGGGTTATGGTTCTGAAAATTTGCATGAATTTGCCCCGTAATGTTTTTGACAAGCTCCAAAAATGGATTTGGACATTTTTAAAAATTGCAGATTTTTCAAAAAATTTCAGATGCCAAAATTTTCGACCCAAAAATAATTTTTTTTTCTGATTTTTCAGGACTCGATATTTATGTTCAAATCAAAGCTTTAAAATTGAAAGTATGATTTTAGTTGACTATGGGTCGAGCGGACAATTTTCAGCTGACTTACAGCACTTTATCAAGGTCAAGGTATCAAGGTCCACATGGGTAAGCCAACTATAACTTTTATTGAGAATCACCAAAATCAAAGGAAATAAAGGCGAATTAGATAAAAACTGTTAAAAAACAAACTTTATTTGATTTTATTAGGTTTTGGTGATTCTCAATAAAAGTTAAAGTTGACTTACCCATATGAACCCTGATACTCAAAGTGCTGTAAGTCAGCTGAAAATTGTCCGATCAACCCATAGTCAACTAAAATTATACTTCTAGTTTTAAAACTTCATTTTGAACATAAATATCGAGCCCTGAAAAATCAGAAAAAAAAATTATTTTTGGGTCGAAAATTTTGGCATCTGAAATTTTTTGAAAAATCTGCAGTTTTCAAAAATGACCAAATCCATTTTTGGAGCTTGTCAAAAACATTACGGGGCAGATTCATGCAAATTTTCAGAAACATATCCCTTTCCATTCAAAAGTTATGCCCGAGAAACCAAAAGTTTCCAACCTTTTGAACGGTACTGTAACGAAAATGCTTGGCTAATACTCAATGGATACCTGAGCTTTGGCTCCCACTCTTTGGGTACACCTGCTCTTTGGCTACCACTACTATTTTTTTTTTACAAAAATTACAAATTTCGCCCCAGAAAAGTTAAAACTGGAGGAAAATGAATTTTACAAACCACGAACCTAGTTATATGGGAAATTCCGAAAACACTGTGCAGATGGTAAACTCTTTCTTGGCGCTCCGCCCATTTTATCGCCCATCTCTTCTTTCCGAGGGGCAAAAATTGGGCGGCGTCGGTTTGCCGCGAGATTAATGGAGGTGAAAAGTAAACGAAATATAAAAAAAAAAGAAATCAACAATTTACTTTATTTGTTTTCGAGGCAACAAACGCGAATTCAAACGATTTCGTCGATAATTTAAAATCAATGAATGTAGAAAGGGCTTTTTTTTATATATTTATTTGAAAAAAAAAACGAATCCCAAAAAAACACAATTCATCGATCCATTTTAAACTAAAAAGTCAACAAAGCGCTGAGATTCTCAGAAAAAGGCAAACAGAAGCATCGCATCTAACAATGACGCAATTCGCAAGCGAGTAAATCACGTGGAATTTTATTTGATCTTCGCGGGAAAAAAATAAAACGGTCAAAAATATTGTTTCAGGCAATAAAAACTGTTAAAAGTATTCACAATCATGCCATTTTCATCCTCCTGTTCCAACTTTTTCGCTATCAATAAACAAAAAAACTGATAACCTCGTTATATTCGCGCATTTCGTTATCAATGCGTGGCAAAGAAGTTATCAAAATTGATGAATGAAAAAACTCATAAATATAAAAAAAAGTCGAAACAAAAAAAAACCAAATTTGGAAAATTTCGGTCAATGCAAACATGTTGTGTACGCAAACACCGTCACGGCAAATCGCGGATTGCAGAACCGTTTAAACGCGTTTCGCTTTCTGCTAAATTTGGCTTATCAGTGTGTGATAACCAGTAAGGAAGTATTTATCATTTATTGAATAACAACATGTGTGTAGTCTCTTGTTTTTATAAATAGTACAATGCAATTGGAATTTAATGCGTTTATCGAAGGAGAAAAAAGAAGAAAAGATTGCAACGTCTTACTGTAGCTTCTTAAGGCACATTTCCTTTGTTTTTAAACATTTTTCAAAACTGGTCATTTCTATTGTTTCCAATGATATTGTGCTTTCAATCGAGTTGCGACATCAAAAGGTGAAACTCCGCCCACTTTTTTTCAGGCGAATATTGAATTTTAGTGCATTTTGAATTTTTGAGTGAAAAAAATGCAAACAAGACTTTATTTTTTCCCGTGCTACTTCGGAATAGAACTGAGGCAAAATAAACGTCGTGGCGGGTCGACAATAAATGAGTGCAAAAATAGATATTGTGTTTTCAATCGACTTGCGACATGAGAACTCCAAACTCCGCCCACTTATTTGTGCGCGATTACCCGAACACAGTGGTATTTGAAGAGACGAAGACGGAACGGTGAATGCAGACTTGCGTTTTCATGTCGCAAATCGATTGAAAACACAATACGCAGAGATGCGAGTGAATTCGCTTTCAAAATTCCCGAAAATAGAAAAAATACCGGTGAAATAATAATTTTCAAAAGACATTAAAAACCACTTCACTTCCCGAAATTATCTTTATCGTTTGAGCGCCCTTTTACTTTCGAATAACTTTTGTGATAAAAAAAGATGACGAAATATCAGTTCATCGAATAGTTTTCGAGACAACACGTGGTCAAATGCCAACCGAAACAAAATTTAGACAATGTAAAAATCGGACACACACGGAAATGATATGACCCCTTCTCTTATCACTTATCATCCTTTTATTATCATCGTTATACTTCTTATTCTTTTTCTTCTTCAAGAGGTTTCGATCTACAGTAGTCTTGCGACGTCATTATTAATTTACAGTTTTTTTTAAAGAAGCAGTAGAAATATTCTCAAGAAAAAATAGTGAAACCGTCTGTTCAAAAATTGATAAATATTAGCGAAAAAAAAAACGAAAAGATCAAACATTTCTCATATATCAACGACGGTTTATCTAGAATAAATGAATTAATCATTCTGTGTCCTTTGAGATAATATCTCTCCCGTTTATGGCGGGTCGTAAAAGTTTGACTACAAAGGGAGAGAGAGAAAGGAAAATAAATATGATAAGTGAGAGGTAACTGATGCAGTTTTTGAATTGTCAAGAACGTTTTTATATTGCCAAAAAACAACGAAATTTCAATAATTTTGCAAAAATTATCAGACTTCGGAATTAAATTGCTGTTGGCAACAAAAGTTCGCAAACACCGAATCGAGGGATTATAGTCATTTATAGAAAAATCTTTGTGAATGCTTTTTTCTCAGCAAGGGTATGAGTGTAACCGAAACCAATTCGACGAGAGAAGGTGGAAAAATAAGAGACGATTGCTTAATCTTCGTCACCGCCTCGATTCTTACTCTTTCGCTTATTCTCTTGTTGAATGGGTTACTGTCGCTCTCCTTCAACAGTGTCAAAATGCGTGCTGATATTCCTCGTCACGGTGTGCTGGTGTGCTGACCGGAATTTTGATGCAAATGCGCTCCGCGGAAAGGTACGCTGATTGTCTGCGTCTGAACGGACATAAACAAAAGATATCAGCGCACTCTGTTTCTGTGCGTCTCCTCTTTGTGCCTTTTATGGTTACTGTCATTGTTTCTGAAATATCTCATTAATCAATAAATTGAAGTGATTTTCTACCTTTTTTGTACTCTTCCGCATAAGAAAAAATTAATTACTCGATTAGAATCACTTTTCGTTGAATTAGCAGAATTGTTTCATGCGTTTTCAATGAAAATGTTTTTTGATGTCGGAAGTTGCGGCGCATGCACAGAAACCTGTAACGTTATGCCGCGTCCAAAGTTCAAACAATTCATGAAATCATGAGTTTTTTGCAGTCCAAAGCTCTACAAAAAATCCCAGAAATAAAAGGTGATCACAGTTAAAACCGACGCTACCGTAGTTGCTTCGCTGCGAGACCTTCTAGGTTTGAACTTGAATTTTCCCGTAAAAAAGAAAAATTGAGAAAATGTGGGAAAATTCAAGTTCAAAGGTTCTGATCCTCTTTCACTGCTTTCATCAACTTCGTGACCATCATTTACGATAACGTATCGCTATCAATGTTCGGGTATCTGCGACCATTTTCTCGATTTCTAGGGTTGGAAATGGGTAGGTGGAGAGGCTTTAAAAGTGAGTAAACCATTTGAGTGCTTAAAATTGGATATCTGCCACTAGTGCAAAAAAGAGTGGGGCTCCCCATTGCCAACCCTAACTCCTACATCCTCTGTTTTAACTTACTTCTGGTTAACTTACTTCTGCAATTCGGGGAACTCTGCCAAAGCGTGTGCCTGGCTATCCCCTTGACTTTTCCAAAGTTTTATTACGTATTCCCGAGTACGTGAGATGTCGTGAAATGGGTCTTGGCACGATCGGTGTTTGCACACTTATGGATTTGAATTGTGGTTTCGAATTTTTTCAATTAAAATTTTTCTTTTTTTTCGTGTATTTTTTTTTAAAACTTATATTTTATATTTAGGGGCATGGTGTCCAGGATTTGAAATGTGGGCGGAGCCGAGCAAACGCGCCCCACTGGATTTTTTCGCGCGAAATTCAAATTTTGAGGCATTTTTTATGTTTTTCGGGAAAAAAACATAAATTCTTAATTTTTTTCCCACATGTGCTCCAACGGAATTATAGCTGAGGTCTTTAGAAATTTTTTAAGCCTAAGAACGTCGAATTTGGTTCAGCCACCATTTCGAAATATTCGTTTTGAGTTTTTTTGGTGTTTTTGCAGGTTAAATCTTTACGAAAAGCGAAGTTTGGGCAATTATATGGTATTAAAAGATAAAATACATACATTTTACAAAGAAAAACAGGTTTTACTGAAAGAAAAACAATAAAATCAATAAAATAAAATGCGAGAGTCGAAAAATGCGCAAGCACCGAAAGTGCGCCATGGAAGTTTGCTGACGCGCCAGCAAATCAGGCTCCGCCCACATTTCAAATCCTGGACACCGTGAGGGGGTCATTCTTGTAAAAAATAACATGATTTTTCCAATTCACGCATGTCGAAAAATGTAAACAATCTACAGTATCCCAAATACTGTAGATTGTTTACAAGTATTGTGTTTTCAATCGACTTGCGACATGAGAACGCGAGACTCCGCCCACTTATTTGTGCGCTACCTGTCTGCGTCTCTTCAAATATCTCTGTGTTCGCGTGGTCGCGCACAAATAAGTGGGCGGAGTCTCGCGTTCTCATGTCGCAAGTCGATTGAAAACACAATATGCATACACCGATTCTCCAACGACCGAAACAGTAAAAAACGCACCGTTCAGATACTTTTCTTCTAAAATCGCTACCAAGTCTTCTTGATTCTCTATTACGTCGCGGAACTTCACCAAGAACTCAGAATAGCTGTTGGGCTGGTCTAATAGAGCATGGTGGGGGCTATAATAGAGTATTCCCAGGGATTCGGATAAACACTCGACATTTTCCGCACACACATCGCATCTTTGTACCCTAGTCCGCTCTTCTTATCCTCCTTCTGCGTCGCCTGCCAAGATAAGATCCTTAATTCTGACACACATGATCGTAGCTTTCCAACTTTCTTGTCCCTAAATTTTCTTTCTTATCGACAACAATCCCTCGCTGATTTCGGACTCATTGCTCAAATCTTCAAGCGGTTTCCCTAATCCCCTGGTCCTGCTTTGCTGCTGTAGCCGTCATTCTTCCATCATTCCGCCATTCTTCGAGCATTTCATATTCGTGTTTCTAATTTCTATAAACTATCTCTCTACAGCGTCCGCATGTTCCACGTCCAACGCTCTCATCCCGTTCATCATGGACTTCATCCACGTCTCTCCCTATCCAACGCCTACCATCTGCAGCGGAATTCTTCACTGAACTGTCGCAACGGAGCCAAAACAACACTTTTCGTTTGCTCACTGCATGTCGTTTTGGATACAATCTTTTCCAACACATCTGCCTCCATTTTCTCACTATTCTGCAATAATTTATCAAACAGCCGCACCCAAAACGTTTCCAACGGACTTTTGAACTCCGACATAGATCTACTCGCCAATTGAGCCATTTTCCTTTGTTGATCGGCTCTCGGACGTTTCGAAAGTGGACTTTTCGAAGGTTTTTTCTGGATTTTGTCGACGCGGTGTTTCACACAATCATTTTAAAAAGCTTTTTAAGGAAAATTCGTAAAACACCGCGACGACAAAATCCAGAAAAACCTTCGAAAAGTCAACTTTCGAAACGTCACACTTTCGAAACGTCGCACTTTCGAAACGTCACACTTTCGAAACGTCTACTTTCGAAACGTCCGAGAGCTTGTTGACCGGCCTCCATCTCTTCCATGTCGAATCCAACCTTCTCCATTTGTGCCAATCGTTTCGCTCCGTCCAATGCTGCAGCGAAGCGTTGAAATTTTCTTGGGGTTTCACAATTTCTCGGACTGTTCGTTTTTTTCGGATTTCCACGAATTTCTCAGATTTTCCATTTTTGAAATTTTCACCAATTTCTCAGACAGTCCGTCTTCAAAACCAGCCCCCAAGTTAACGGGTTCCTATGTGTGTGACGAGAAATACGGAAACTTTGAGACAGTAACTGTTTATTGCGCCAAAAAGACCGGCAAATCACAGCAGACGACAATCACCAAACAGGTATTGCCGGCCCACACGGCGTGTTCGGGACTAGGTTTCAGACAATTTTTTTGAGATCAAATTTTCAAGCGCCAATTCCCTTGCGTTTTCATGTCGCAAGTCGATTGAAAACAAAATATAAGGGCATGCCTGAAAATTAGAGTGAATACGGTATTTACGCTTTTGAAATATTTTTAAAGCGAGTTTCAGTAGCGCCATTTCTCACTTCTCTGCATCTCTATTTTTGCATGCTTTTAGCTGAACTTCGCAGAACGCCACCATGGAGACGCAGAGAAATGCGATAGGGCGCGTTTGCCTTCATCTAGTATAATAAACAATTTAGAGTCAACGATGCATTCAAATGTTCATTATTGTACAAGTTTTCTTGGTGAAAAATCCCAGAAAACGGAAAGATCATTATGTTGATGGTTTAGAAAAAAAAAAAAATTAAAATGTGTGTCCACCCGGGTTTAGGAAATTAGGAACTTATAAAAAAAAGGGAAATCTCGGAATTTAACTATGACGATGAAGACGTCGGAGGCGTTTCGTAAAATTGTATTTCAACTGTTTCCAGCGCTTTTGATAGAATTTGTGGAGATTGATTCCGGCTCGGCCAATTTCCGAGTGATCAATATTGAATTGACGGCAATTCGCAAACATTAGCTCAATGTCTTCGGCAAAATCTTCAGGAGTTTCATAACTGAAAGAAAAAAGGTAATGTAAAAAATGCATGTTAATCAACACCACTTACGAAAGTTTCTCGTTTTTGGTCCTAATGGTGCTCAAATCCATTGGTTTAACAATCACCATTTTGTATCCAGGCACCAATTTCGGATTGACTGGTTCCAAAAATGGAAATGAGTGTTGCTGCATGACGAGCTCGTCGAGCATCAGCTGACACAACTCTTTGTTCATCGAGATTGGCAGACCACCATTCATCGACGGCTCCATTTTACGTTTAACACTCGTACGAGGTGTTCCTCCATTTTGTTGGTGACTTCCGCCGTTTTGATGTCCAGCGTGACCGTTCAAGTGAGCTGTAGCATTTGCTCCGGCCACCACCGTATGACCATTTGCCACACCATTGCCGTTCTTGTGATGCTCGTGGTCCTCTTCGTCGTTCTCGCGTTCTTCCGATTCTCCACGCAGCATTACTCGTTTCACAAATCGCATTTGCTTCATTTCTTGACAGTGGGGGCAAATAAATGTTTTTGGTTGAATAGTTTCTTTCGGGCCATCTTGAGCGCAATCCTGGTGTACGTGATAGGCGCATCGCTGACAGCGGAACAGGATTCCCGATTCGCGACTGCAGAACATGCACATAGGTTTTCCCGACTTTTCTTCGCGGCATCGTTGGCAAAACCAGTCGCCTTCTGGGACTTTCGTGATGCGGGGCTGAAAAGGCGAAATGAGTTTCAATTGCGAAAAAAATCTTCCGTTGCGGAGAATCGAACCCCCGAGGGCGATAATGCCAAATAGGATCCGAAACGGATGGGATGTGGAATGGAAGCAAATATTGTGTTTTCAATCAAGTTGCGACATGAAAACGCAAGTCTGTATTCACCGTTCTGTCTGCGTCTCTTCAAATAGTACTGTGCTTGCGTATTCGCGCACAAATAAGTGGGCGGAGTTTTGCGTTCTCATGTCGCATCTCGATTGAAAACACAATAGGATCCTATATGGATCCACGCGTGGGCCGCCGTGGATCTTCGCTGGTGCGGGGGAGGATGTGAAGTATGTGGAGGGCGCGTGGATCCGTGGGGAAATAGAAAAAATCGGATCCACGTAGAGTGGCGGAAATTTGTTGTTTTGTAGCAAACGGCCAGCGATTCTCGCCGAAGAGACGCAGACAAGCAGCCTCAGCCTCAGCGGAGCGCATTGCCATTAACGTTCCGGCGAGGCTGCCCCGAATCAGAACTGTCCTAAATCAGAACTGTTCGTATCAGAACTGCCCCAAATCAGAACTATTCAATAAGCATGCTTACGGCCTAATATGTTTTTTTTTCATATTATCGGCCCGCCTCGTCGGTCAAACGCGCTCCGCTGAACTCAATACTACGTGGATTTCATTTTGGTTTCCAAATTATTTTATTTCACGTTGAATTTACACGTGAAATGAAAAAATTTGGAAACCAAAATAAAATCCACGTAGTATTGAGTTCAGCGGAGCGCGTTTGACCATTTTAGCGGGACGACAATAATAAAACAAATTTTATTTAAAACTTATACAGGACAGTTCTCATATGGGACAGTTCTGATGCGAACATTTCTGATTCAGGACACGGTTCTGATTCGGGACAGTTCTGGTTCGGGAACGTTCTGATTCGGGGTAGCCTCGTTCCGGCCAGCGCAGTGAAAAATATAAAAAAATATTAGGCTCTGCCCATTCCCTCCCCTTTTTTTCAGGCACCCAAATTTTTGGCAATTTTTTAATCGTTAACGAAAGACTAACCCTGAAACACTCCATATGACATCCACTTTCACATCCATCACAAACGAGCATTTCATCGCCATCCATGCTCTTGCAAATCTGGCAAAGAGCTTCACGAGCCGATCTTTCCCACATGATCATTCCTTCCAACGCTTGAAGAGCCACCATTAGTTGAGAGCTTGTGCTCGCTTCAGTGAGCACGTACAGTTTCCAATCCTCGTAGAGCTCGCAGACCGACTTATCGTTCTCGTCAGGCTCTGGCGCTCGAAAACGAGGTCGCCAGAACTTTGAATCAACCATTTCTGAAGTCTGGATGATTTTTTGTCGAAGTTCATTCTCAGTGGCATGTGGTGAAGTATCTTTCACTTCGAGCATTTTCCATTCCACGTCATCTTTTACAATTTGCGCCAGAGCCATACTCGTTGGCACAACCGTTGGCTTTTGCTCGCCGGTTGAATTCTTCGCCACGTCAGCCATTTTCAGATGCCGTTGAAGTTTATCGATTGCCATTTCAAGTCGGGACCAACCTTGTTTTTCAACAATTGTTAAGTCGGTTTTCTCTCCGATCGGATCTAGAGTTATCGTGCCGAATTTCATCTCGTTGAGGAACCATGGCTTGGAAAGTAGACGATGAAGAGCTCTCTCGCGGATTCCACGTGTCAAAAGAGCAGTGCGAAACGGTTCAACCGATTCTCTCGACGGCATTGTCCACCAGCCGCGTTTAGCCTGATTGTCAACGCGTCGGTAGCGTTTTCGAATCTTTTTATCCGCCTTTGCTCTTGTTAGCACAACCTCGTCCACCAAGTCTTCCACACAACCAATCACGTCCAGATCAAGACCTTCGAGATTATCGATTGATACACGTTGTTCCAAGAGTGGCGGGTCTTTCGAAGCAATTTCCTGCACGTTACAAGCCGGATTGTTGGCCGAAGTGGTGGCTAGGGATTCCACAAGCACAGCATCAGTGTGAGGGAGGATCCAAAAATTACGGTGAAAACGATCTGTGCCGAAAGGAAAACTGCGAATTCGAAGTCCTGCATCATGTATTTTCTGATTCATCACGTGAGCCTCTTGTTGGAGCTCTCCAATAAGATCATCCATCTGTTCTTGGCTCATCGCTTCTTCTTGCTCTGTGAGAACTTCACATTGTCCAAGACCCGGCGTGAATTTTCGGAGAATCGGAACAGCTGGAGCCAAAGGAGAAGCTGTTGAAATGAGAGCAGTTGCAGCGTTTTTAGGCGTCATCGGACGAGTCGGAGGCTCCGAATCACTTTCATTATGTTGATCTGTGGTTGATTGAACACACTTTTTGCTCCGTGCAGACTTAAGGGCTCTCGCTTTTCCCTCTCTCATCCATTTCTCACCGCGAAGTCGTGAAATTTCGTCGAGATTCCGATCGATTTCAGTGACAACGTTTCTCGAGCACACGAGCTCATCGCAGAGAAACGCGAGGATTGCAGCCTTTTGCTCTCCACGTAAAGCAACGAAGTTTGTGGTGAGCAATGGAGCGGATAACTCTTCGCCTCTCTTGCCCTTATCGACAAGGAAAAGACGCATTACTTCGCTGAAGTTCTCACGATCCAATCCCATCTCGCCGCCGCCTTGACCGAATCGCTTTTCGTTGCCCATTCCTGGAAACTCGAGAGCCAATCGTAGCAGTTGCCTGGCCAATTGAAGAAACGAGTCGGCTTTCTGCGCATCGCCAGCCAATCCAGCACATAGACTTTCCAGCTTTGGGGATTTGCTCAAATCTGAAATTAAGAAAAGTTAAACAATAGCATTATCCCAAATTTTACAAACAGAACGCACACTTTTTGAATATTTTATTGTGAAGGCAAAAAAATTGTTATGCGATGTTTGCGTACTTTTGAAATTAAAAAGACAATGAAAAAATTGCATTTGAATTTTAAAAGTTCGCAAACACCGCGTTGCATTTTTTTTGTTTTCAAATAATACTCTTGTCTCAACTGCTGCTTATAAACGAAATATCTCGAAGCACAAATTTATTGACAGTTTAAAATGAGTGCGACAGTAACCATTAAAAATGTAAAAAAGTTCAAAAAATAACAAAAAGGGGGTTCTACGGTATAGAACTTGCATGGAATAGAACCGCCGGAAATGGAGCTGGACCGACACAGAACCGCTCGAACAACTCGAAGAAGTATTTCGCTGTGCATTGTGAGTCCCTGAGTTATATTTCGTGCAGTGGTTTTTTCAGTACAGCTCCATTTCAGCCGGTTCTATTCCGCGCAGTTCTATTCCGTACGAGTTCTATACCGTAATACCCGAAAAAAAAAACAAGAGAAAAGAAATAAAAACGTTAGGACTTGTTTACATTTTAAATTAGTTACGGTCGCACTCATTTCAAATGTGTCGAAAAGGCTCTTCGAGACCTTTCGTGTGAAAATTGGCTATTTTCACAGTTTATGAGCAGCTGCTCAGACGAGAGTAATATTGTGTGTTTCAATCGAGTTTAATCGTCAAAAAATGAAACCTCGCCCACTTTTTTCAGGCAAAAATTCAAAATGCACTTAATTTTGATGTTCGCGTGAAAAAAAAGTGGGAGGAGTTTCACGTTTTGATGTCGCAACGCGATTGAAAACAAAATATTTCTTCCTTTTTCGTTTTCATTTGCAAAAGTGCGCAATCACTGTGCCGCCATTTTTATTTGCACAATAATACAGTTTTACAGTAATTTTTTTTAATCTTAAAAATTCAGCTACTTTTAGAAACAAGGTGAAAATGCTCCCAAACATGTTTTATGAATTTTCAGAAGTATTCAAATTAATTTCACTCTCGGAGCGCCCACTACATAAACCTTGCATATTTCAGCAAAAACATTCTCTAAAAGTGGGCGGAGCATACGAGACAACGTTTAAAAAATTTTTTGTGACAATTTCTTGCTTACGTCGCGAGCCTCAGAAAAAAGTCAGAGGCCACATGAAGCCACGCCCATACAGTTGGAAATTCTGATCATGGATTCTTGGGCTATCACGGGGTGTTGAGAGGTACATGAAAATTAAAATTTAAATTTCGCGGGAAAGTTGCCACGTCACTCGAGAAAAAATTGCGCGAAATGGCGTATTCAAAACGTCGTTACTGCGGCGCCGCAGCAATTTTTTATATATTTTTTTCTTGTGGGTTCATATCTTTTGCAGGATTCTAAATATTTAAACAATATTTCCCTATTTATTTTATGCAGAAAACGTATTCCGCCAGCGCCTCGTTTTTGAAAATCCAAACTGTTTCAAATCTGTAACAACCGCGTTTCCTCAAATCTATGTGAACAGTGGAGCGCATTTTCATGATGTACTCTTCAACACGCCGTGGGCTATATTCAAATAAATCAGAAAAACAATAAAAACATTTATTGTGTTTTCAGTCGAGATGCGACATTAAAACGTGAAACCTCGCCCACTTATTTCACGCAAAAATTCCAAATGCACTAAAATTTAATTTTCACGTGAAAAAAAAGTGGTAGGAGTTTCACGCTTCGATGTCGCAACTCGATTGAAAACACAATAATTAAAAAAAAACTCACCAATTCCTAAAACATGCCCAAAGTTCTGAACGAATTCGTGTACCATCAATGCGTCGGCGAATCCTTGTGATGTCAGGCACTGATTACCAATTCTTGTAAACTCGGGAAGATGCCTGGCATCGCTGTTGTTCACCAACAAATCATCAGCTTCCCTTTCGCGAATCTTGCACTCTTCTACCACTCCAGATGACGTCGCAGTGCCCGCTTCTTCCGGAGCAAAATCATCGTTCAGCTCTGCCGGATCCAGTAGCTCTTCGGGCTCGTCCGGGACAATCGGTGACGGTTTCACTTCTTCTTCCGGAGTGACTACAGTGGATGTAGAAGGCACCACTTTTGGAGCCGACTTGAGCGCAGTCAGTCTGGCGAGCTCTTTGTTCACATCGTCTTCTGTCATCATCAAAAATTCACGTTCTTGTCGCGTATCATCGCTCTCCGATGGTTTTGGGACAATAAATTCACCAATGATCATCTTTGTTGTGAAGGAGAAGTTTTCACGGCTCAGATAGAAGATGCCGTTTTTCGTGAGATACTGAAAAATGTAACGGTGGGAATTAAATTTTCAAGAGAAAAAGAAATAAGAAAAACTCACCCGAACAACTTCCGAATACGTTCCTAATTTTTTTCCGCAAGGCGCAAAATACGACACATCTCCACGAACGCCTGAGGCCGCTATCGATCTCACGCACGTCTGTCGCCGCCATCCTAGTTGCAATGGCAATCGGATCATCGCCTCACCGCCTTCCTGTGCAGCCACAGTTCTTGCGGCAGCGGCTCGCGTGGCAAGCACTGCATCAAGGGCCGCAGTTTCCTCTTGTTTTTTCTGCTGGGTTAGCTGGTGTTGTGCCATTAAAAATTTCACCACTTCCTCTTGTTGTCGATTTCGAGCGTCTTGCTCTTTTTGCTGCTTTTTGGCGAGCTCTTTAGCTTTTTTCAGTTGCTCCGCTTTCTTTTGACTCTCTTTTTGCAATTGTTGCTCTTTCTGTTGTTGTTTTTGCTGGTTTTGTTGCATTTGTTGGGCAACCAGTTGCCACATCACTGTGTTCATCATGCTGGCATCGGGAGTAGACGCAGAAGACGTTACGGGTGCAGCAGAGCTTGTAACACTTGCAGCAGTGGCAGCAGGTTTCTTTTTGGCCATATCCATCATCTTTTTAATCGCCTCTTCCATCTGATTTTTTGGATTCGCCAACATCATTTGCTGGATCGCTTGGAGTTGCATCGATTGCTGCCACATCAGAAGCATTTCTGGGCTCATTCCAGGAACAGTCATTGCTGTAGATGTCGTAGAAGTTGATGCTTTCACTTTTTCTTTTTCCTTTTCTTTCTCCTGTTGTTGCTTCTTTTGCGCCGCCATCAGTGCTCCAAACTGTGCGATTTGTGCAATTTGCTGCGCAAGTGCTGCATTTTGAATTTGAGAACCTCCAGAGGCTGACAAATCGGATACAGAAGAAGCCGCATTTTTCGAAATGTTCGATGATGCTGATGATGTGGATGGTTTTGGAGTGCTCGCCGCAGAAGACGTTGTCGGTTGCAAGGCTTTTTGAAGTTTGGCTAGTTGCGCCTGAATTGCTTGTTGCTGCTGTTGCTGTTGTTGTTGCTGACGTGCTGCGGCGAGTAGCAGCAGCAATTGATTGGTGTCGCTCATATTGATAATGATTTCGTGTGAGTTACATGTAATTGTGTTGTGTTGGATAAGCTGCAAAAAAAAATGTTTGAATGAGGAAATTATAGCGTCTTAATTTCGGCAAAGGGGCGGAGTCGAATTTTAAAGTTCATGCGGCTATACAGGTGACAATTTATTTAAAGAAAAAACTCATTATTCAGTTCAAAACGTTTCGAATGCAGTTTTTAAACTTCCGTTCAATTTTCTTTAGATATTATTTATTCAAGAAATTTTCCATCTCTTAAGTCATCTGAACTTTAAAATTAGGCTTCGCCTTTATTGTGTTTCTAATCGAGTCCAAACATGAAACCCCACCCACTTTTTTCACGTGAAATCGCAACATACACTATTGTCCATTCGTGACAAAAGCAAGTGCGCTCCACTGAATTGAGTGCTACGTGATTTTCATTTTCGTTACCAAATTATTTAATTACACATTGAATTTATACGTAAAATTAAATAATTTGACGACGAAAATTAAAATCACGAAGTACTAAGTTTCGTGGAGCGCACTTGCTTTCGTCACGGATGGACAATACATTTTAATATTCGCGTGTGAAAAGTGGGCGGGCCCGCCTTTCATGTTTTGACTCGATTAGAAACACAACAGAGGCGGAGCCTAATTTTAAATTTCCGGCGACTTGGGAGATGGGAAATTTCTTTAAACAATAACAAGCCTGGCTGCATCAAAAGCTACTTTTGATTTCTTTTCATTTCTAAAAATGTTGTTTTCTTCTTTTTCTTTTTAATTTATTTTCCATCCATTTCTTGCGTGTGCCCTGTGGCGCAGGCGGTTAAGCGCTTGCCCCTCAAGCGAACGACGCGAGTTCGAGTTTTTGTGTTGGTCTCGGGCGCTCAGTTCGCTTCCGTCATGCAGTTTGGAAACAGACACACCAAGAAACTCAGTTACAGACCCGAACGGAATTTTATATATAAGGATGATATTTAAAGAAGAAAGGACGGAAGTCTAAAAAATTGCTGGAAAAAATATCGGACAAAACATAGTGCGGTATTTTTCAAATTCGTGGAAGCCATGCATCGTCTAGAAATGGGCGGAGTTCTCTTGCCGGCTACAAAATTTTTAATAGACGCAGACACAGACATACGAGACGACACACCCGCTCACATTTTTGCACTGCGTTCAGTTGAAAAATCTGAGGGGGCGGAGTTTCGCCACTGCTTATTGTAGCCGGCAAGAATGTATTGACTTGATTGTATTAAATGAAAAGAACGCTGCGAAGAAAGGAGGATGCAGATTTCGTAACAAGTCGGAATCGATTACTATTATTTGGGACGGTTTAAACTGATAATTGCCGTTTTTTTCAAGATAAAAGCTTAAAATGAGCACCGTCTGAGCAACCAAGACTACCAATTAACATAATTATCAAAACTGCCGATCAATATTAAACCAAAACCAAAACAGTAAGCGACGACGACGGCGGCGGCGGCGGTCGAACGAAGACCTCGAAAACGGGACGAGGGCAACAACGCCGGTGTTATATGTGGAAAGCGAGCGCAACGACGATGATGACGATGATGACTACGATCGAATGGGAATGGAAGAAGAAATGACCGAGCGACCGGGTACGGGTTGGTGTGGTGGGAGAGTGGGGAACGAAAAAGGACAGATGTGTCAATCGACCAGTACACACACACACACACACACGCGGGAATAAATACTACAAGGAGGAGGAAAAGGCACCCGGAGAGGCGACTACAGCACCCGGCACCCAGTAAGGATGACTGTTCGTCCGGCGGTAACTCTTTGAACTTCAATTTCGAGCCATTTCAAAACCGCAACGTTTCGTAACTGGGAGATTTCGAAACTTTGGTGCATTTTTTGCGTCAGATGTGTCAGATTGATAAAAAACGTAAAAGAAACTCGTGTTTTGGTGCGATGACCCTTGTGTGAACACAGCGAGAAATTGGCGCAGCTAGAATTTTTCCAAAGAAACCAAACGTTCAAATGAAACACAGTTAAACCAAGGAAGAACAAATGACTGTTGCCGCTCGGTCTCTCAGCCTCAGACCGCCACAAGTTGGTCGGAGACGGGCGGAAAAAAAGAAGCGAAAATAAGGGGAGAGAACGAAGGAGGAGGAGGAGGTACGATCATCGAAGGGAGATAAACCCGAGACGCACTTTTGGTTGGTTTCGGACTAGTCGCCAAACATTGGACATATGCTGGTCGGTCGAGGCGTTCTAAAAGTAAATCATGGGATTTTCGTTTTGCGTTCAACCGGATTTTTTGAGCCTAATTCGGTTTCAAGTCAATTCTAAGTAGGCATTTAATATGTGCAATCGGTCCATCAAAAAGGAATGTTAAAGAGAGAATTTTCAGTTCAATTAGAAGGATGTAGCAAAATATGGGAAGAAAGTTGATAAATATGTAGTTGGTTTTCACTATCACAATCACAGCGCTTAACAATCTAATTAAGTGGATTTTTATTGTTTTAGAGGATATTCGACCGTATCAGAGGCTGACTATTGAAAATACTTGCCAGGTGCTTAATGTCCAACTCTAGACGTTCAAGCTACAGTAACCTAAAAGTAAGAGCCGAGAAATCAAGGCAAGTGATTTGGCCGCCAAAAACCGACGGCGAAAAGCCCCGGTGGCGACAAGAGATGAATGACAACGGAGGAGTCGTCTCCGTCTCGGGAGGCACGACGAGGACGAGGACGAGGAGGTTAGCCGGGGCAGCAACAAAACGTGTGTGTGAGTGTGCTAGTGAGTGTTTTGTGTGTATGTGAGTGTATGTGGGAAGAGCGGCGGCCGTGTCAGGCTTGTGGGAAGACGAAACGGACGGAAATAGAGGGATTGATTCGAATAGGTAGAGTCCGTTTCTAGGAGCTCCGGACTTGAAGCACACCACAAATATGATCCATTATTCATTCAACAAGCCCGGCACGGAATGACCTTTACAGAGAGTTGGGGTTGCCCGGTAGAGTGAGAAAGTACAGAACGAAATCGGATAAAGAGAAAACCACTAGATTAAAGAGAATGAGATAAATTATAAACAAAGAGGAGCACGTGGAACACGGGCTCACCAGCTGAATAGTGCTCATCTCCTGCTCGCACAACTCTCTTCTGTTTCTTCCCACTTTTCGACGTCCGTCTCTTCCATCTCTCGTGTCCTCCCCGCTAGGTCATTTGAGCAGACTCCCTTCCACTTTTCTCTTCCCTTTTCCCTAAATCTCTCCCATTCACACACTACTTCTCGGCCAGGTCCAGACGTTAAGGCTGCTGTGTTATGTGTGTGTGGCGGTCGGGCGAGTGAGCGAATGAGAGCGCGCGCGCGAGCGTTTTTGGTGGTCGCGTCTTCTTTTGCGTCCCTCATCGACACGAGTGTGTCGTCGTTTTGCCGCCGTTGTCGTCTCGGCACCCAGTGATGCTCGTTTGGCACTCGTTCGACGCGCCGGAACACGCCAAGACCGGTGGTGACGGTTCTAAAGTGATTCGGATAGTGCAAGCGGAGATATGCGAGAAAAACGAAATACCGGAGAAATTATCTGCACAATAAGGGGGAATCGTGGTGTTGTGGGTCATTTTCAAATCATCCGTCAATTTATAAATTATGCTTTAAAGTCCGCCTAATGTAAAGCTACGAAAAAATCTTGATTTCAAGATTTTTCTTCTTTACACGCGGCATTATATTGTTTTTTCAATCGACTTGCGATTTGAGAACGCGTGACTCCGCCCACTTTTTTCGCGCGACCACGCAAACACAGTTCGATTCTGCCGCCGAAATCGGCAATTTGCCGGCGGGCAGGAAGTCGGCAGCTAAAAATGCATAACCCGGCGTGATGTTTTCACGAACACGGCAAGTTGCCGACTTCCGGCCGCAAGCGGAAAGGCGGCAAATTGTCGAGCTTGCGGCAAGGAGTCGGCACGAACTCGGAGAAAACAAACAACTGGCTCAACAGTTTCAAGTAACAGTTCAAGGTTAAGTTTGGAAGCGATACATGATCAATGTAAACATTTAAAATTGATCATGGTTATTTTTTCTAGTATTTAAAATCTATTACTCTCGTCTCAGCAGGCATCCACCTTCCTTTAAAATGGCCGCTATCTCACGAGGAATATCAGCACGAATTTCGACACATTTGAATGAGTGTGACCGTAACCAATTCAACGAGATTTTTTTGTCTGCCTTCTCTTTTATTTCCCTTATTTCCATACTTGGCAAGCGGGCCTACGACGGGCAGGCAAATGAGATGTTCAAAATGAAAATCTCAGCGAGTTCTACAACATAGGGACATCATTTTGACATTGAATGGATTACGGTCTCGCAGCGAATACTGTGGAACATGGGAGCATCGTAAGCCTCAGTCATTCGTGAACAGTTAATATTAATCGTGAGAAAACGGCGATTTTGAAAGATGATGAACACTTGCTAAATAACAATAAGACGAGAGTAATAATACTTATCCATCCCATTCACATCTCTTCGATGATTTTGTGATAGTCATGTGCGTGACAATTGAAGTCTCTTTGGTCCTATTACTCATGCATTGGTCTTGTCCAGGCAGAACGCGTATTTCAAAAAGTTGACCGTAATTCTAGTAGTAAGTAAAATAAAATATAATTTTTCAAAAGTTCAAAATCAAATATAGGCAGTTTGAGGCTCTTGTTATTTACTGGTTCGAGCTGGCAACAGTAAGTTTGCGATGGTATTTAGCGCAGGCAACAGAAATACGTGGAGACCCAAAAATTAAAATCTAAGCCTGCTTGCAAACTTTCAAAAATTCCTTTCATATTTTTTGTGTTTCCGAACGAGTGGGACATACGACGCTCCACTGTTCCGCAGTTTTTCACTGCGGTCTCACAGCAAATACTGCGCAGCCAGGCTTGCCAATTACCAGTCTCGAAATAGCTTTAAACGGCGATACGCGACTCATTCTCTTTAAGATGCCACGACATAATATCCCGCTGATTTATTCTATTGCATAGTCTCCCGAATGCGGAAAAGGCGCCACGCAGGGTAGAAAAAAAAAACGGAGAGCCAGATGTAAAAGATATCGAGCCACCGGAGTACTTAGATGTCAGTGGTTAGAGGCTCGGCGCGTGACGGAGCTAGCCGTGAAAAAGCACATCGACAAATGAGGAAAAGGGCCAAACACCTGTCTCCTTGGTGAAACAAATGGATGGGTGACTAACTAGCCGACGGGATAAATAGTGCAGTGGTGACGGACGACATAACAACAGCAACAGCAGTAGCAACATCAACAACAAGAATAAATAATAATAATAATAATATTATTATCTGTCCACGAGCAAATGAGACTTACGACGCTCCGATGTTCCGCATTTTTGCATTGTTCCTCATATCAATGAAGAATTGCACAAAATCGGAACGTCGTAAGGTAAGTTCCACTCGTTCTTGAACAGATAATAATAATAAACATGAAAAAGAAAAGAAGCAGAGAAATGTTTCACTTATTTAACCAATTATTTAGGAAGAAAAGAAAGGATTTTTAGCAGCGAAATGAGAATCGTCAAGTATTATTAACACTTCGATATTCCTTATAAATAGTCTAAATCTACAGAGAAGGATTTCTGAAGGTATTCAAGGCTCTGAACAGAAATACAGAGCATTTATGTCCCCTGCCTAAATGACTGTCCCAGAGCTACCGTAGTACGGGATGTAGTCAATTTACGAGAAACGGAACGATGGAAAAATGAGGAAAAAGTGGAGAAGAAGAGTGGCGGCGGAGACGAGATCAAAATGACAACGTCGCCGTTTACGTCGCCGCCGTTGCCGTCAAGCGGGTGGCGGCTCCGTCGATATGCTCCTCCGTTGTGCTCGCCACGGCAAGTGTGTGTGTGTGTGTGTGTGTGTCTCATTTTCGACAACGATTGCCCCTCTCTTCTCCTCTTCTTCTTCTTTTTCTTCTCCTTTCCACGTCGCCCAGCCCCACGGCCGGTCGCATTCGCCCACCAATAACACGCGCGCGCAGTGAGCTCTGAATGCACACGCACTTCTACCCCTTCTTCTCCTTTTCTTCTTCTTCTTTTTCTGCCATGTGTCTATGTATTGAGGAGCATGTTTTATGCGCGTGTGGCTCTGTGTGGTGGTGAAAGACGACGACGACGTCGATTTCTAGAAAAAAAGAGCATCCGTGGCTCCGCAGCCGCCTCATGCAAGTAGGCTCTCGTGTTTTGTTGTCGTCGCCGCCGCCGCCGTCGATTATGGAGCCGTGACGGCAGCCAAGGTTCTCGAAAGCTCTCGGCTCGTGTTGGCGGCTTTTGGGGTCGAGACTGGCATTACAAAAAAAGATGGGATGCAAATAAAGGAGGTACTCGGCTTGGAGTGCACTTTTACACGTTGGTGACATCATTGATCGAAGGTTACCGTAAATTCTCTAATAGAACGGCCCCCTGTCATATAGAAATGAATTCAACACTTTGATTAGATTTTTCCAATTGTTACTTATTGACGGGTTTCTAAATTTGTTTTGTCATACATTTGTGTCGTTTTTATGGAATATTCTCAAGATTCAATACAAATTTAAAGACATTGAAAAATAAACCTAATGGGGTTATTCACGAAATGGCAAAAAATGGCAAAAAACCGCGCGAAAACTCGGAAAATGCTCCGAATGATTTGAAATTTTGGGAAATAAAGGAAAAAATTCTCCCGGACATAACCCCAAAATTTCAGACAAAAATATTGATTTTAAGCATTTTCAGAAAAAAAAGCAATATTTCTTAAAAATCGATATTTTGGTCTGAAATTTTGTGGGAGTGTCCGGGAGAGTTTTCCCCCTCAATTTCAGGTAAATCGGAGCATTTTCCGAGTTTTCGCGCAGTTTTTTTGCCATTTCGTGAATAACCCCATAAGCCTATAATATAACGGCCCCCGGCCCTCCTAGGAAAGTAGTGAACAATAGAACGGCCGGTCGTTCTATTAGAGAATTTACGGTATATTGTGTTCCTAGTTTTCGTTTCTATCCGTAGCAGAACGCTAAAACCACGCCCATTTAAAAGTTCAAATGCGTCCAGTTAAATAGTTACCTAGGCATAGGCGCTCAAACCCACAAGTTTACTTAATTTTATTAAAGGTCATTCCACGTTTCCACGTGTTCATGTATGCCCCGGTGGCGCGTGTTGAGATGTAGAATGTGTAGGTTCTTTTGTATAAGATTCAGTTCCGACTTCATTTGCTGATTGTTCGTCTGTCCCTCGTCTTCTTCAATAAAAAAGGAACCCGATAACTAGTTGAATACATTTTGTTAGCCATCGATAAGCTCTTGAATCATTCGGTTTTTGCCCTACTAAGGATTTTGGCCGACAGAATGATATCATACCTCAGGTGAAGACTGTCCATTGATTCGTATTCTGGGCAAGTGATCGTAGTTGTCGTCGTGTCCTTTGAGATGTTGCCATGTCAGCTTGATGAAGACGTTCTCCAGACAGGCTGAAAAGAGATTCAAAGATATGGCGTCTCCTAGGTGAACACACGAAATCTTGTGATCTGAACGTCGACTTCCCTGTAAAATGGTGTGATGGCGGTGGTGCAATTGGTGTATTGTTGAATTGTTGCAGAAGTGCAATATAGGCAGGCTGAACGCCTTGACTATTCAGGCTTTCCCAGATTGCTTGTGGTTCAACACCGTCGAAGGCTTTATGGAAGTCTATGAAGACAAGTACTGTTAGCGGAATTTGGTACTCACGCCTATCCTTGAGTAGGTGTAGCACACGGCGTGTTCGGGACTACGTTTCAGAAATCTTTTTTTAGATCAAATTTTCGAGCGCCAATTCTCGCATCTCTGTGTCTCCATTTTTGCACTTTTTTTTCTAGACTTGGCAGAATGCCACTGTCGAGACACAGACACATGCGAAAAGGCGCGAATCCTTTTACGTAGGGTTTAGCACGCCGTGTATTATGGATTCGTGAATGAGCGACAAAACGCGGTGAATTTTTGGGGCAAAAGTTGGCTGGTCTCGCCACGATTTTGACCGACTACGGTTAGCGCGAAAATATATGTATTATTATTTTTTATTTATTAAAACGCATTTTCATAGTTTTTTCTCAACAAGATGTGTTTTTGAAAAGAAATTACCCATTCCAGGTTACACAAAAAATGTTAATAGTGAAAAAATGCTAATCAAAAGGCAAAAAATCGCGTTTTTATTAAAAACAAAAGGAGAAAAAATGTTTTTCGCGCTAACCGTAGTCTGTCAAAATCGTGGCGAGACCAGCCAACTTTTGCCCCAAAAATTCACCGCGTTTTGTCGCTCATTCACGAATCCATAATAGCATATCATGTGAAAACAAAAAAATTGCAACGCGGTGTTTGCGTACTTTTAAAATTCAAATGAAAATGGCAACAACTCTCTTCATTTGCCATGCTATTGCTCTCATTGCCGTTTGAATTTCAAAAGTACGCAAACACTGCGTTGCTATTTTTTTGTTTGCACAATAGATTTCCTGTATCGGCAAATGCAGCGATCTTCGCGTGGAAAAAAAGAACAGATAATTTTCGATGATCAAGAAGAACAACAGTCCGGACACCGAACCTTGCGTAACTACAAGGGGAGTACAGAAGCGACTCGGTTCAGTACAATTTGCCCACTCGGACAGAAAGGAAATCATAAACCAGTTGCAGAAATTAGAAGAAACTTCGAAATTAATGTCTGTTCATCAGAAGCTGATGGGGAACTTGATCAAGCACTTCTTGGAAATCAAAGTAGATAATTTTTTTCAATCCATGAAAAGAGTTTTCCTCAACTCTAGAGAGATCAGGGGCGATAAAGGCAACGAGGGTAGCATTCTTCCAACAGGCGGAAACCTAGAAAATTGCAGCTGTTCTGTTTCAGTACAGCTCTATTTCGCGAATAGCACAAAAAAGTTAAATAATTTTAAAAACTTCACCCATTCAAATCAATCAAATAAGTACCGTGAAACTCAACAAACGAAGACGAAATCCGAGAAATAGAAACGCCAGAAACATTTCATGATCAAAGATATTTAAAAGAAAATTAATGTCAATATGATGGTAATGTTTTACGACTGAAAACAATAAAAAGAGAATGTAGGAATGGGCGTGGCTTTGGCTGCTGTTACGGAAGAAAAAAGTGAGGACGGAAAACGAAATAAAAATAACCAGGTGATTTAGATTGGAAACTACAAAAAAAAACAGAATAAATTCAATAATAAAGAAAAATAAAAGAAATCATAATTATTATTAAAGAATAATCAGGGTAATATGATTTTCCAGATTTTTACAAAAACCAATTTAGAGAAAAAGCTCGTTGTTCGCTATTGTGCGAAAGGGGAAAAATGATACAAAATTACGATAAAACCCAAAAAGAAAGTCAGAACAACGACGAATAAAAGTAGAACAGGGATCACTATAAATTAGTTTTTGGCCATTTTAATGTTTTCTATAAATGCTGGACGTAGAGATCGGTAGACACAAACACCAATTTTGAGATACTGAATTTTCCTGCTGAAGGATATTTACTTTTATCAGGTTGTTTTATTATAAACACACCTGAATTACTCAATAGTTTCTTCTACACCATCGTCACTTCCTAGCGGCGATTGCACCGAAATTCCGGCGGCAATAGATAAAAGTGCAGCGTTTCCCCCGTCCGCAAGTGAGATGGAGGGAAGTGGAACCGTATCCGAGGAGGAAGAAGATGTTGATGGAACTCTAGTTCTTGACGTTGCAGGTTTGACAAGTGGTTGAGACATTGGCACTGGTCGAGTTTTGAGACCCACATAGTTTTCGTACTCTAATCCAGTGGTGATGACGAGTTCACCGCGTTGCGAATGCACCGATTTCACAAGCATGTTGAACTGAAAATAACAAAATTGGATAATTTTTAAAAACAGTTTTTTTTGTAAAATTTTGAAAGCTGGATTAACTTTTTGTTACAACTTTCCAGTGGTTTAAACAAAAAATATTCATTGAATTCCTTACCACATGAGCGTTCTTGCAGTGTTCCATGAACTGATCTTCACCGGCGATTCCCATTTCTCCACATATTTTGCAGGTGATGGCACTGTCTGGTTGTACCAATGAGTGTTCCGCGCGCATGTGTCGAACGACTACGGATTGCTAAATAAAAAAAATGATTGTTGAACAAAATGAAACAAAATACTCACATGAACGTCCGCTGGAAATTGTCGCAGACATTCTCGGCATCCTGATCGATAATCGAGACCGTGTCGAATCAGATGCGATTGAAGACAATCCGTGGCGACCTGGAAAAAAGAGCAAAGTAAAATCTGAATTTCATTGTAAAAGTGATAAAAACTCACATCTTTTGGCAGCATCCACATGTCAAAAGTTCCACAAATGGAGCAACAACTCGCGTCGGTTCCATTGTTTCTAAAAATTGAAAAAAAAAATATAATTGAATTGTTCTTAATACACTTACACAAAATACTCTTGGTGCTTTTTATCGTGCTTCTTCTGCAGGATCTTCGTGGCGAATCTAGCGTCACAATTCCTTTAAAAAATAAATACAATTTCAGGTTTAAAATACGAGAAAATAGTTGAACGCACTCGCAATCGTATGGTAAAAGGTCCTCGTGATTGGTTCGCATGTGTCGATCAAAAGTTTTCGTCGACAAGAATTCGGCGTCTTTGCAAGCAGCGATAGGGCATCGGAGTCGGAACACGTTGGATTTGAAGCCAGAGGAGCCTTAACAGTTCAACTTTTAAACATACAAATATTTTTGCAACCTTTCTGATGTAGAAAATGTGACATGCGTATTTGGGTATTACTTAAGTGAATGGGAAAAGTGGCACATAATATTTTTGGCGCTCTGGTCCATTTCAGGGCTGGGATTTCGGTCGTCTCATTTTTTTGTTGTTGTGAAATTCGAAAAAAAAAATCGGAGAATTTTTTGTGCGATATAAATGTGATATTCGTAAATCGCCCACCAAATACTATATTTTGCACCACTTTCTCCAAAAGATTGATTAACGTTCAAAATTTGAAAGTTAGGTTTCTAGAAAATACTATTACATATTCCCGAGTACTTGAGATGTCGTAAAATGGGTCTCGCCACGATCGGTGTATGCATACTTGTAAACAATCTACAGTACTTGGGATACTGTAGATTGTTTACATTTTTGGCATGCGTGAATTGGAAAAATCATGTTATTTTTTACATGAATGACCCCCTAATGGACCTATTCAAAGTACTGTAGAAAAAGGGAAAAATGGTAAAAAAACTGGGAGAAAACTCGAATAATGCTCCGATTGGTCTGAAATTTTGGGGAAACTGTCAAAAATGCTTCCGGGCTTGCTCACAAGGGAAGTGTTTGATTCCTCCTAATCTAGAATTTTCCAAAATTTCGGCATAGGTGCTTTCGACTATGCTGATTCCATTTCTGCAATAAAAACCGGCTAAATGCTCACGTGAGCCAAGTTATGAGCTCCTAAACTTTTCCTATGGTTAAGCATTTTTCGCATGAACCGAATAGTGTACTAGAACCGATACTGCAGAAAACATCGGTTGGTTGGTTCAGTGGTTCGGTTGCAGGGTTCAGGTGGGGAGGTCAAGGGTTCAATTTCTGCTCGTGCTAATCTCTTTTTGCATTTTTTTTGGGTGATTTTTTCAGCCAGCAAAAGTCAGAAAAAATCGGTTACATTTACTTTTTTTCAGATTTTGAGTGAATATTCCGGCTGCAAACAGCTTCGAGAGTGCATTTATGACAAAAAATAAAAAAATTTTTTTTTGATTTTGCGACATTTTGAGCCATTGAGCACATGCAAATTTTTTTTTTCAAATTTTTTGAATTATCGTTTCTGATCTGTTTTTGACCTGTATCCGCGTAAACTCTTCTTTTTGTTATACTATTGCCTTTTCAAACGAGTTGCAACATGAAAAATGAGTCTGCTATCCCTTTTTTGCTTGCGTCTCTTCAAATAGCACTGTATTTGCGTGGCCTCGCACAAATAAGTGGGCGGGATTTTGTGCTCTCATGCTGCAACTAGATTGAAAACACAATATTTGGATGTACCCGCCTGTCTCTTGGTGACCTTGTAAGAACTATTTCTTGATGACCTTATTCGTGTTGGTTCAGCAAAATGACGATCCGATCAGCCAAATTCTGATCCCAACAATCCAATTTTGCCTTTTTCGGCTCATCCTTGATTACAGCAGTAGCGTAGGCCAAAATAACAAGCTTGGAAGACATAAGTACATACAAACAACTGGGGAATTCGGTATTTTATTGTGTTTTCAATCGACGTGCGACATGAGAACCCGAGACTCCGCCCACTCATTTGTGCGCGACCACGCGAACACAGTGATATTTGAAAAGACACAGACCGAACGGTGAATGCAGACTTGCGTTTTCATGTCGCAAGTCGATTGAAAACACCTCGGTAAAAGTCGGCAACTTTTACGCAAACTTTGAGGCTGTCGCAACTTTTAGGCAACACTTGTGCAACTTTTATGCGAACTCAGTAAAAGTCGGCAACTTTTACGCAAACTTTAAGGCCGTCGCAACTTTTAAGCAACACTTATGCAACTTTTATGCGTACTCGGAAAAAATCGGCAACTTTTACGCAAACTTTAAGGCTGTTGCAACTTTTAAGCAACACTTATGCAACTTTTATGCGTACTCGGAAAAAATCGGCAACTTTTACGCAAACTTTAAGGCTGTTGCAACTTTTAAGCAACACTTATGCAACATCTATGCAGAAACTGCAAAAAAGTACAACATTTATGCAAACTTTAAGATGTCTCGATATTGATTTTTCATACTAATGCGGCCGTGCTCATTCATCCGAATTTTTCGACCCATTTTCGTCTTTAATCGATAATATTTATCACTTTTAATTAATCGGAATATATATTTCTTTTATTTTTATGGTGTGTTCGATGAATGCAAAAAAAAATAAGCGTTCGATGTATTTAGAGCGTTTTCGCGTATTTTTCGACGGTTTTTTGTTGTGTTGACGGGTTTTTATGTTTTTTCTCTTCAATTTTCTGAAATATTCGCTAAAAATGCTCGAAAAAAATAACGAAATTAATTTTTTCAAATTTGGCAATTCTCATCTGCTACCGGCTCATCTATACGAGACAATACTTGCTTCAGAATTGTCAAAGCAACTTTAGCCAAATATTTTCGACCCGCAAAGACAGTTAAACGCACTCTGCTAATTTAGTACTTCTTGGTTTTCATTTTGGTTTCCAAATTATTTCATTTAACGTTGCATCTATACGCGAAATTAAAAAATTTGAAAACCAAAATGAAAATCGCATAGCGTTCAGTTCAGCGGAGCGTTTGACCTTTTTGCCGGGCAGTCAATACCACAAATACACGAACGCTTATTTTTGTAAATTTTGCATTTTTTTTTTCTGCGTTTATTGAGCGCACCATCAGCATTCTTTCGATTAAAATTTATAATTTGCAGATTCTCAACGCCACTTCATAATATGGATATCCCAAACAATAGGGATTTTTGCGAATTGGAAGCACTGTGGGTTTTTAAAAATTATCTTTGCAAGCGGCGTAAAATTGAAAATTTAAACCATTCTCTTTTCCCGAATTCGAAGTTTTTTACGCACGTATGTATTGCCAGCCTGCCAAAATGGTCAAACGAGCTCCGCTGAACTCCACATTTTGGTCTCCAAATTATTTCATTTCACGTGTAAATTCAAGGGGGTACTACGGTATTACTGCGTCACGAAATCCAGTCAGAGCGCTCGTGTGTTGCGGCTGTGGTCTCGCCGCGACCAGCGCGTATACGGTAGTTTGTTTACGAAAAAATGAAACTACATATTCCTATGGAAAAAACAAGGCAAAAAGAATGTAAACAAACTAACGTATACGCGCTGGTCGCGGCGAGATCACAGACGCAACTCACGAGCGCTCTGACTAGTTTTCGCGAAGCAGTAATATAGAACTCGCACGGATTAGAACTGCTACGGAATAGTACTGTGCGGATTAGAACCGCTTGAAATAGAGATGTACCGACACAGAACCGCTCGAACAACTCGAATAATTATTTCGTTGTACATGGAGAGTCCCTGAGTTCTATTTCGTGCAATTTTTTTTCAGTACAGTTCCATTTCAGCCGGTTCTATTCCGCGCAGTTATATTCCGTGCGAGTTCTATACCGCAGTACCCCCATATTCAACGTGAAATTAAATACATTTGAAACCAAAATGAAAATCATGAAGTACTGAAGCGGAGCGCGTTTGACCATTTTAGCGGACCGACAATTTTTGTGCAGATTTCATGCCGCTTGTTAATTGAAAATATTTAACCTTAATAGACATATGTTGCAGCAACGATCGGCGAATGCGTGACGTCGACAAGAAACCAAAAACATCGATCGCTTGTGTAAGTTTTTTATTCCATAGGGCGGCTCTCCAGGATTTTTTGGCGAGATTCCGTCAAAAGGCGCGATTGCCGGAAACCCTCAATGATCGCTTCGTTTGCCGTGACGTTTCGCCGTGAGATGTCGAGGTCGCGCCGAAATCACGCCACAGTTCGCGGTCTGTGACGATGGCCAGACTTCACTGGGGTATGACGAAGGAGTGAGTAAACGCGCCCGGACGCACACACGCAACGCATCCAATTGAGGTCCAAAAAATAAAAGAGCGCGCGAAAAATTTCGCATTGTCGGAGAGAAAAACCAATGCGCGCGAAATAATTTCAAATATTCTCAGTACGGAGCGCTGCAAACGCGCTCCCTTCGCACAGTGATGGACGCGGCCGCGTTTGCGACGAGAGAGTGCAGAAAATCAAGAGAGCCGTGGCCGATGTTTTGCTCTGATTTGTCTGAACCTCTCTCCAAATGCATGCGAAATCCTTTGTTCGATTGGAGCGAGTTATCAGCGTTTCATACCGAGTATAGAGTTTGGTAATTTTCACGATTTTTCTTTGGTTTTTCTCTCCGATAATGTGAAATTATTCGCGCGCCTTTTTTATTTTTGGGCCTCATTTGGATGCGTTGCGTGTGTGCGTCCGGGCGCGTTTACTCACTCCCTCCTCATATTGTGAAAACAAAAAAATTGCAACGCGGTGTTTGCGTACTTTTGAAATTCAAACGACAATGAGAGAAATAGCATGGAAAATGAAGAGAGACGTCCCCCTTTTCGTTTGAATTTTAAAAGTACGCAAACACCGCGTTGCAACTTTTTTGTTTTCACAATACCCCAGTGGACTTGAGCATACACCATTTTTCGCAGCACAATGTCATGTGCAGCGCGACCTCGGCCTCACACGGCGAAACAACACCACCAGGCTTTCTTAGAAATGAAAAATTCTCGTCCGAGTTTCGTTGGAAAATTCCGAATTTTCTTTCCCGATTTTCCGACGGAATTCCAATTTTTTTTTGTTTCCTGAATTTCCCGAAATTTTGGAAACAGTTTCCAAAATTTCAGGAAATTCCTAGAAAGCCTGGCCACAACAAACGGCGCGATCGCCGGGCTTTTTGGCAAGTGTCTGATAGAATTTTGCAACATTTTCCTGAGCTTTGTATGAACTTATTTCTTCCAGAAGTAATGCGAATGTGGTAGCCACCTTGGCTGGAAGACGAAGAGAATGCACCGGACGGCCGCGCGGATTTTTTCCACGAGCAGATTCCGAACACGATAAATACTTTATTAATTTCCCACTGACCTTATTATTTAAAGTTTTTGCATAATAAAATTTTTTTATATGTTCATATCTATTTATTTACCGTAAAAACTGTAATAGAACACCACCTTTAATAGAACACCACCTGTAATACAACGCCACCCCCAATGTCACTTCGAAAAATAGAACGCCACCCTCTAATAGAACGCCAGCCTGTAATACACCGCCACTCTAAAAAACTGCGGCCTATAAATATGAACCGTCGTTTCAGTTACTTTTTGGAGAGCGTGACAGAACCGGAGAAAAACGAGAAACCGGGGAACACAAAACCGAGGAAGTTCAACACTGTCACACGAAATTGCGGACAAAGCGGAATTTCAAAATTCAGCATTGTTTTTTCAGAGTTAAGAAGATTTTTTCGTAGAATTTTTTATCCATATAATTACTGACATGCCAACAAAATTGTTTCAATAATATAACTGATATGATATTAAAAAATCTAGAAATTTTTCGCAATTTGCGCGGGAAATCAGAGTCATCCCCAATTTTACGTGACAGTGGTGAACTTTTCCGGTTTTTGACATTTTTCCCCGGTTTTGTCACGCTCTCATTTTTTGCAACGTTGATTACTGTAGCCAAAAATACGCAAACACCGAGGCGTGCAATGAACGATAAAGCTAGCTGATTACAAGGGGTACTACGGAATAGAAATCGCACGGAAGAAAACCGCTTGAAATTGAGCTGTACAGACACAGAGCCGCTCGAACAACTCGAACAAGTATTTCGTTGCAGATTGTAAGTCCGTAAGTTCTATTTCGTGCAGTGGTTTTTTCAGTACAGCTCTATTTCAGCCGGTTCTGTTCCGCGCAGTTCTATTCCGCCAGAGTTGCATGAAATTCCGTCTTCCGAATTCCGCTCATTTTTAACTTCCGACTTCCGTTTTAGAAAATTCCACTTTTTGCAATGACAGTGATATGTCTCTCGAATTCGAATAACATAAATACTTACGGTTTTTTTCTTTTTTTTTTTGGTGATTTTTGTTATTTTTGGTGGTTGAAAGATGAAATTTTAATATTTTTTCCAAAAAATTCATCTCTGAAAAATACACCGCCACCCTCTAATAGAACACCACCTCTAATACAACGCCACCCCTAGACCCACTCCGAAAAATAGACCGCCATGGCGCTATATTACAGTTTTTACGGTAGTTAAGAGAGTGAGAGGGTGTGAGAGAAAAAAAAACAAAATTTGAACAAAAAATGTGCAACTTTTGTTCAGCACTTGTGCAACTTTTAAGCACACTTTATGCAACCGTTGTATAAAGTCTAAAAGTATTGTTGCATAAAGTTTGCATAAAAGTTGCACAAGTGTTGCTTAGAAGTTGGCGACTTTTACCGAGACAATATATCCAGTTTCTCGCTTTTCCAGTTCATTTAAAACAATCAAAAGGTTTACGCGGATACACGTCAAAAACAGATTAAAAACGATAATTCAAAAAATTTGAAAAAAAAAAATTTTGCATGTGCTCAATGGCTCAAAATGTCGCAAAATCAAAAAAAAATTTTTTTTATTTTTTGTCATAAATGCACTCTCGAAGCTGTTTGCAGCCGGAATATTCACTCAAAATCTGAAAAAAAGTAAATGTAACCGATTTTTTCTGACTTTTACTGGCTGAAAAAATCACACCAAAAAAATGCAAAAAAAGATTTGCATGAGCAGGAATTGAACCCATGACCTCCCCACTTGAACCCTGCAACCGAACCACTGAACCAACCAACCGATGTTTTCTGCAGTATCGGTTCTAGTACACTATTCGGTTCACGCGAAAAATGCTTAACCATAGTAAAAGTTTAGGAGCTCATAACTTGGCTCACGTGAGCATTTAGCCGGTTTTTATTGCAGAAATGGAATCAGCATAGTCGAAAGCACCTATGCTGAAATTTTAGGAAATTCTAGATTAGGAGGAATCAAACACTTCCCTTGTCAGAAAATTTTGGAGGACCGAAAAATCGATTAAAAAAATATTGATTTTTTTCTGAAAATTTTAAAAATCGATATTTCGATTCAAAAATTTCTGAGAAAGTCCGGAAGCATTTTTGACAGTTTCTCCCAAAATTTCAGACCAATCGGAGAATTTTCCGAGTTTTCTCCCAGTTGTTTGTCATTTTTTCCGTTTTTCTACTGTACTTTGAATAAGTCCATAAGTATAAAGTTAGGTTTCTAGAAAATAAATTTTTTTTAATTACATGAAAAAATTAAGAAAAAGTTTAATTGAAAAAATTTGAAAACAAATATTCAAATCCACAAGTGTGCAAACACCGATCGTGCCAAGACCCATTTGACGACATATCACGTACTCGGGAATACGTAATATAAAGAAGATTTATCTTGAAAACAAAGCTTGAAAAAATAAACTTACGATGATTCTGATAAGCCTTTGACAAATGCTCTTTTATATAGTGGATGAACATTTTGATTTCCGATTCCTCCGTCACTCCACACTGCCGACAAAACCACGAATTTGGCTCAGTGTGCATTTGATGGAGATGTCGATCAAACTCGTTGGAGATTGTCTTCTCGCACTCAGTGCACTGTGAATTATCAGTCTGTTGACGAATACGAATTGGTTGAACTTGTTGCATTATCATCGATCCGTGCCCACCACTTCCACTTCCATCCGGTCTCGTCACCACAACTCTTCGCATTGGAGTTACACCTCCTCGAGTCATCGTTATTCCACCGGATGGAGTTCCTGGACGAATTATTCGTGTTCCGTTCGGAGTCACTGTGACAATCGGAGCAATTGGAGGTGGCCGCTGACCGGGCACCTGACGATGTGGTGGCAGAGGAGTATTACGTGTGTTTGGAAGAGCAAAACGAGCAGTGGTACGTGAGACAATGCTGGTCGAGTTGCCGTAACGCAACATTTTTTGCTCATTCGCCGGGTTCAAGTGGTGTATGAGTGGGAAATTGCCACGCGAGTCGTTGTAAGGCTCTATTAGACGGAAATGCGGGAATCCTGTCTCTTCAGAGTGACCGTTGAAAGCAAGGAAATTGAACCAGGCTTGCTAGAAAATGGAAATTTGTTAAAGAAAATTGTCAACATTCAATTTACCACCAGCATTATTGAATTGGGAGAAAGAATTAATTTATCGGAAGTTTCCTAGCAGTTTTATTTCCATGAAACCATACATGTCACGGGCCGGACCGATTGAAAAATTTTTTTTACTGGTCCGGATAAAAAAGCAACTCAAATTTTTTTTTTCCAAATTTTTTCCAAATCGATTTTTGGCGACTTTTTGAGCATTTTTTTAGTTTGAAACTTCACATAAATGAACGGAAAACTGAAATTTCCATGCCAGTCACTGCTGTTATTTTCCATGTGGAAATGATGAATTTAGGAGAAATTCAACCAACAACAACAACAAAGATTACAAAGTCGATCCGTTCTTCAAGTATCGACGGTACTGCGGATGATCTGCGTCCTCGGATCCTCGGACTAATTTTCTCACCCGAGCCAGCAAAATTTTCTTTTGGCCCCCGGGCCGATTTTTAACAAGCATGCATGAAACTTCATCAATTTTTTATTGGTGAATGATTTATGGAGTTATTCACGAAATGGCAAAAAAGTGCGCAAAAACTCGAAAAATGCTCCGATTGACCTGAAATTTTGGGAAATGAGGGAAAAAACTATCCCGGGCATTCCCACAAAATTTCAGACAAAATTATCGATTTTAAGCGTTTTCAGAAAAAAAATCAATATTTCTTAAAAATTGATATTTTGGTCTGAAATTTTGTGGGAATGTCCGGAAGATTTTTTTCCCTCATTTCCCAAATTTTCAGGTCAATCGGAGCATTTTTCGAGTTTTTGCGCAGTTTTTTGCCATTTTGTGAATATCCCCATTAAAAAAATTGTTTTTCAATGTGTTTTTTCAATTCAAATGAAACAACAAAAAAGTACCATGCTCACCACGAGCGTGAAATAGGAAAAAAAAAGTTGCTTACCGTACAATGGCACGTTTTACACGAAACTACAGTCTCATTCGACAGAAGCATCGAACGATGTGTACAATCCGAAGGCTCATACAGTTCGATAGCTTTGCTCTGCCATTTCATCCGGAATTTTTGCTCATCGTCCGGCTCATAATTGAGCAGCTGGACAGGACACGCACCGAATCGTTGAACCATGGTCTAAAAAAAGGAAAAGTTATTTCGTTTCACTTGGTTTTGTCAATTTTCAAGGCTTACATAGTGGTGATCGGAATGTACCGACATGTGATTAACAACGCGATCCGGATCGGTCGATCCAAAACCGCAAACTTTGCAAAAATAGAATAATTTGACGTCGTGCGTGATGTGAAGATGATCCATCAGAGCGAGATCCGAATGGAATTTCACCGTGCACGTACCGCATCCGTAGGTGACCGCTCGATTGTTATGGGCGTTCATGTGATTTGTTATTGTTACCAAGTTGAATGCAATTCCAGAGCAATGGTTACAAGCGTGTATCGTGTCACCGTGGATTTTCTGGAAAACGGGAAGAAATAGGAGTATTTCTTCTAAAAAGTTACACTCACAGTGTGCTCGTCATACTTTCGCTGGTTCTCAAAAACAATACAGCAATTGCGACAAATGAATGCAGCGCAGTTAACCGGAAGTCCATAAGTTTCACCACACGATTGGGCTCCAGCGTCTTGTTTGTGACCCTGAATGTGCACTTGGAGTGATCCATTCGTGTAGTAGGCATTCGAGCATTGTGCACACTTGAATTTCTTCTCACGAGCAAATGATATTGACGATGGAAGTATTCCAGTAGCGCTTAAGAAAAACAAATACGGTATATTTAAGTTAACAGAAATCGCGAGAGTTTTACCAGAGAATGTTCAAGAATTGTATATACACGTTTTGAATTTACTGGTGCTATTGTTGAATATAATCGACTAAAATGTAGCTGTACTGACACAAAACAGCTCGAAAAAGTATTTCACTGTACATGGTGTCACATCGAATTCCGATTCGCGCAGTTTTTTTCTCCGCACAGCTCAATTTCAGACAGTTCTATCTCGTTACAGTTCTAATCCGCAATAGCACAGAACTGTTATGCCGCGTCTAAAGTAAACAATATTCTGAAATCGGGGGTTTTTTGCAGCCAAAAGTTCCACAAAAAACTCCCAAAAAACGTTAATTTCGAAGTTAATTTTTGCATACGGTTAACAAGTATTAAAAAACAACTCACTTCTCCACTTCGGCCACCACAGCCAACTCATCGTCTCCATTCTCATCAACAACTTCTTTGACAACTGGCTCAGAACCAAGCGGGGTTTTTCGCGGCTCCACTACTTCTGTCTCGTCGTCCACAACGTATCCGGGCTGCTCTGACGTACCGTATCCTTTCTCCGATTGTTCGACACGAACTGAAATTTAACGCGAGTTAGAAATCGAGCGATTTGAGGAAAAAAAAGAATTAAACATTAAATTTCTATACTTTGTATTTCTGCAGGCCATCTCTGACGGACAATTTCCGCGAAAACACCCCTAGTCTTGCGAAACATTTTGGAAAACAACACTCAAACGTAAAATGCTTTTTCGCATAAAAAGTAAACAAATAGTTCACGTGCCTTGGCTGCTAAACTGTTGGCTTTGTCCACTTTGTCCATTTTGAAGACTTTCATCAGGAGAGCCATTTTTGCCGGCACCATTTTGGGCACTCGAGTCGTAAACTATATCCAGATCATCGTCATCGTCGCTGAGCATAATAACGTCATCTCCTGATTGCGTAGATTTAGCGGGTGGCTGAAACATTATTCTTTTTATTTATGGGGTTTTTCATTTCATGCATTTTGCACATTGTGCCAAATTTCCCTTATTCATTTTTTTGCAGTTCGACGAAATTCATTAAAATGACATGAAACGAATAACCACATACGTTTATCCGCAGACATGTCGAAATTCGGGCCGGGCCGGTAGAAAATTTCCCCGACCCGGCCCGATCAATTTTTATTTCGGTTTTTTTTAGTAAGTTTTTCGTTTTTTTTTTTCAATTAAAAACAAATATACGAAGTAATTTCGTCGTTATAATGGATTCGTGGCGAAGTGACAATTTTTATCACGTTTTTATTCGAAAAAATGAACAAATATCAGGAAAAATGAAGATATTTCTTTGTCTCACAGTTTCACGTGAAATTCGTTTGTTGTGATTATTGTTGACCCGCCAAAATGGTCAAACGATTTTCATTTTGGTCCCCAAATTATTTCATTTCACGTGTAAATTCAACGTGAAATGAAACAATTTGGAAACCAAAATGAAATCTACGTAGTACTGAGTTCAGCGGAGCGCGTTTGACCATTTTGGCAGGTCGACAATACATTTTTTTATTTTTAAGCAGGTATTTTCTCTTCATTTCACGTATTATAAAACATGTCTGTTTATCCGGACATTCGTTGTAAACTCTGGATGTTATTAACGGGGTATCAAAAAATGCACTTTTGCAACCCCGTGAATAACCCGATCAGCGAATTAAACTTTTCCGACCCAAAATGCAAAATTAAAAGCTCAAGCCAGACAGAGTAGAGAAAAAGTGACTAACACTCGTGTCCACTCGATTGGCAGTTTGAAGCGTCACCACTCTCTGCTGCGATCCGTTTCCATTGGTGCTCAATCCTCCTTCAAGCACATCGAAGAGCGTCAGCTTACGACCAGTTGCCGCATTTATAGGCGCTGTGAGCTCAGGCGATTCGCGCCCCATCAGAGTAGTAGAGAAGTTCAACATTGAACGATCGGTACTTTTGATGTAGGATGGTGGCGGCACACCTCCTTCCATCCATCGATGATAGCTAGAGTGTACCTGAGGTTTCTATATTTTTTCATTAGCAATGTACATTTCTGTGCTTGTTCACTTACTTTTGGGAACAAACTCTTCTCGAGAATGAACACTTGTCTGGGCGGATTTCGGACAGCTTCCGCAATGATGTGACTCATGCGATGACGTGCCAGGTTCTCTTGCGACGGAGCATCGATATTGCAAATTTTGCATCTGTTTCTAATAACGTGCATCGAATCGAAATGATCACAGAAACCGTTGACAGAGGGGAAATACTTATCCGGAGAGCAACAACAAGAATAAACGCGCGCTTGTTGGCCGACACACGTGTGATCGTAGTATTCGCCGATACTGATGAACAGAGCGGGACAGAACGCGCACTGGAATCGTTTGAACGTGACCGCGTGCGATCGACGCATATGACTGTAGTTGACGGCCGGATCTTGCGCTTTTTGTCCGCAAATCGTGCAACACGGCTTTTTTCTGCACCGATAGAGAAGATGAGAGCACATGAATCGGTAATGACTTTCGTTGCAAAACTCGCAAATTGTTTTTCCATCCTGGTGAATGACATGCGCTTCCATCAAATGTTTCTGTAAATCGTGATGTCCATCCACTTTCGTCTGACAGAACGGACATTGATCCCAACGTTCCGGATGCGCTTCTTCGAGATGGACGAGCAGTTCGGAGACACTATCGTGAGTCATCTCGCACATGTAGCACATTAGTCGAGGATCCAAATTCTTCAAGCTGGGCGGAACCATCGCATACGATCCCATCGGGGCAATTCGTGTAGAGAGCTGCGACAAGCTCACACCATGAACCGGCGTGGCGCTCATTTTTATCAGCTTCAATCGATAATCAGTTCGCATTTCTTGTAAGCCTATTGAAGGTGTCTGTGCAATTGGATCAAAGCTGCGAGATGCCGCCAGTGGCTCAAGTCTAATGTCAGAAGCCAATGGAAGCATTTCTCCCGTCGCTTGATTGTATTCTACTACCGAAAAGTGACGCTTCAGATAGTGCGAAAATAATATTTCAATTGGGAAACGATCTTTGCAAACTGCACAAGAACCAGTCAGTATCGACCTGTGGCTTCCGTCAGAATCGAAGCCTCGTTGACACGTGTGACTTCTTTTACACGCCGCATTCGAGAAAGCTTTACCGCAAAGTTGACACGGGTGGATGTGGGTTTTGGTGAGATGTTGGACGAAAGAAGCGAGCTGCTCGAATTCTCGATCGCACCATTGGCAAGAATACCAGCGAGAAGTTCTTGGAATTCGGTACGGCTTCACGTTCATTGCCGACTTGAGAAGTTGATGAGATACCGACGAACCGGATACGAGGACTCCAGAATGCGCTAGTCTTCCATTCACTAATGATCCATTATTCCTTGGAAGAATAGGTCTTGCGAATTGACTACCTGCAGCTGGGGTTAACGATGGTAAAACTGATTTTCGCTCCAATAATCCGTTGAACGGCATATAGCACTCTAAATCTGTGAATCGAGCCATTGGTGTCCGTGACTCGGTTTGCATCTCACAAAAATGCTTCGCCAGCATCATCATCGATCGATCGTAGCGATGACAGAGAAGAATTTCAGTGGCACTCGGAGGCATCATTTCCAAAGCGACCGTGATGTTGTGCACCGTCGAGGCATGGTTGCGAAGTGAAGTAACAGAGCACATCTTACGATCACACGCCGGCGAAACACACCGTATTCCGTGGTAGGGACCGCAACCAGCGTGGAACAGCTCCATAAGATCATCTTCAGATGTTTCACAAATCGTTGAGCAGTGCTCTTGTGGATCCGTGCTAAACACCATTTGACACGATTTGCAGTAGTAGAAACTGGAAAAATATTATTTTTACGAGTTTTCTAACAAGGGAAATGCAAATATATGAGGGTAGAGAATTTCACCAAACTTTCAAGATCGGTACATTTGAGTACAGTGATTACGAATCTGAATTCACTATTTCCCCAATCGACCTGGTTTTTCAGAAAATATGTCTGAAATTTGGCTCAAAAATTCAGTGGTCAATTGAAATTTATAGCTTGTTTCACCTCACTGAGATATAGAGGAGTCCGCGTTAAAGTGACTAGCCTTCCGCTCCCTTGTTTTCAAGCAGTTGATGGTCCAGCGGTAGTGTTTGCATGGTAAGCAAGAGGTGTGGAGTTCGAGTACGCGCTGTTTATTTTTTTTGTCGCATTACTTTCTAATTTTTGTCCATTTTTCAACCTTTTTTCTCGAAGTTTCCCTGTTTAGTTTTACCGGCTCTGGAACGTTTCGAAGCTAGAACGATTCGAAACTGGGACATTTCGAAATTTAGGTGTAAATTTTCCTACGAATTTTGACGAGTTCTTCCAATTTACAGGAAAAAATTCGACAAATAGTTTATCCTTGGTCGAATTTTGAAACTAGAGCGAACATTGTGACGGAAAATTTCCCCAAACTTTCGAAACGTCCCAGTTTTGAATCGTCATTGTTTGAAACGACTTATTTCAAAACATCTCAGAGCCGGGAAAACTAAACAAGGAAACTTTTCGAGAAAAATACTTGGGAAAGATCGAAAAAAATTAGAAAGTAAACTGTACCGATCCTGAAAGTTTGGTAAAATTCTCAACCCTCATGGATTTGTGGTTCCCTTGTACGCTGTATAATTTGTATTAAATTTGGCGAGAAACACAATTCGCCCTCATTTTTCATCAAAGCACATTGGAAAATAGCAAAAATTAAATTGCACAACTTTAAATAATCTACTTCATTCTCACAACCCGATTCAGGTGGTGATTTGAGAATTTTAACGTTGTCAAATACTTACATTTTATTGATCAGCATCAAATCTTTGAGCGGATCAATGCAATTTGAAATCGGCAAGTTCACAATTTTCAGTGTGGCCGCTGCAATTTCCTCTGCCAGTCCACTATCCGTTTCGACAGGAAGTTTCGGCTCTACCGCCTCCTCCAAAAATTTCAAAACGTCTTCAGGGTTCAAAAGATGTTCTCCAGAGTGGAACAGTTTTTTATGCATCAGTTTTTCCAATCCGTCGATCGCCTGTTGCTCCTCTTTTTCACGCCCGAAAAGTTCATTTCTATTGATGTGCTCATAACCAAAATCAGGTCGAAACTCTTTCTTCTTTTGTTGTTTTTTATCCTTCTTTGCTTTCTTTCTCTTATTCGAAGATCCAGTCTCGCTGGACGAACTGTACGAATCCGATTCCGAGTCGGTAAGTTTATCCTTTTCCATTGAAAACGTTGAGTCACTGTCAGAACTTTTCGCTTTTTTCTCCGAATCCGGTCTCCTCCACCGCAACAATTTAGCTTTTTTAGTGTCGGCAAACGGCTGAAATTGATTAACTTCAAATATTTTCAAAACATATCAGTCTATTTACCTCCACAAATTCCTCATCTGCCTGAGCATCCGCAGACTCTAACGCAGCTACCTCGACCGCTGTGAAACCACCGATTGTCGTTATTTCCGACTTGAATCCGATATGCGGTAATCGTCCAGAGTTTGGCGGCGGTTGATACGTTGCAGAGTAGGTCAAGTAATTGGCAAACTGAGCAGATTGAGCAATGTGAATTTGTTGGTGGTGTCTGAAAACATCATATAAATATTTTTAAAGGAGAATAAAAACAAGAGAAACACGAATTTGCTAAATTTGTATTGTACGAGTGCCTAAGACCAGGAAGTTAACAAAAATCAGCCTGGAAAGTAACACTCTGCTTTTTTCGCTTCGCGTCTTCTTTTCCACAGTTTCATAAGAAATTCATTGGGAAACAATTCCCAATGATTTTTGTTATCTTTCAAACAAAAATGTGGTTTTCAACACAATTTCGCACAGAAAAGCAACTTACTTAAACAAGAATTCCGTTCCAAAAGTCTTCGGGCACTTGGAACACTGAAGCGGTACGTGATTTTTCAGGAAATGATCTTCAGCTTCCGCAACCGTCCGGAAATCTTCCGTTTTGCATTCTTGGCAGCTCAATGGGAAGCAAACGTCTACACTGCAAACAAACTGGAACGACATACGAATGCTCCGCCCATCGTCTGGAAGTGCTTCGCGGAAGTAGACGATAATGGAGACCAGTGGAAGGCATGTATGATTGGCCAGTGCCGTCGCAAAATAATTCCAGCCTTTCATTCCGGAAATCGACGTTTTAACAGGAAGCCAGAGACCGCATTCCGAACAGCACAGGAACATATAGGCGGCCTGCATCTCTAATGATTCCTGTCTCATCGTTTTCTCCAACAACATTGTCGCAAAATCGTGGCAATCGTGTTTTGTCAACTCAAATCTGGAGGTGAACACCTTGTGGCAAAAGTCGCATCCAAAAAAATGAACAACATCATGTTCCGATAAATAGTGCTCGGCGACCTGCCGCATTTCACTGAGCTGTGGCTGCATCGAGCAACAATTGGATTGAACGTAGACACCATCGTTGCGAGGCGGCTGAAAACAGAAATTTTGAATAAAATTGTTAAAGAAACAATATGCACCTTTTCAACGGAAGATTTCATCACAATCTCTGAAACTGGCATGCTCAGTCCTTGAACAAAATGCCGCGACTCGAACACGTCCATTTTAGCAGCGTACTCCCAATCTCGTCTGTAGTGTTGAGGCATCGAATTGTAGACGTGGCGAACCGATTTCACAAGACGTTTATCTTCCGAATCTGTGTTCATTACGTGACGGCGTTCCACGGTGGTCCTAGAATAAAATGATTAAACAAATATATTACGTTTTCAAATACATATTGTTCAAATAGATTTAATGCGAGAAAACTTACATCATGGTAATAATACGCGAGTCGCTGAGCCATGCGACAAACCTTCTGAATCCACCGGAAGCTCTTCTGATCGCCACGTGGCTATCAAGAGCTTTTCCTATAGTACGATACTCGGATGATGGGCGCTCATCGGAAATGGATGGAACACACAATGCGAACTCAGCTTCCCGACATTGCTCCTCATCAAAAAGCAATTGAATGTTATTTGACGACTGTTTCCCGACTGAGGACAACCACGACGAACGCTTTTTGTTCTTTCGTTTCGACGTGTTCCCGTTTTCCTCCTCGTAGTTCTCGTCCAGCTCGTCTCGCGATCGTTTTGGACGTTTTTTACTGCTGGTAAACTCGGTAACGAGTGATTGGGCTTGTGCCTCATCGCCCCGTTCGATGTTCGCGTAGTTGACAGATCGGCGAGGACGAGAAGAGTGTCCAAATGTGGTAAGAGGAGATTTCGTTTCTTCGTTCGGTCTGCAAGCAGCGACAATTTCGATGAAAGAGAAAAAAAAATGAGTTGTTATGTGCGAGAAATTATTCATGGGGTTTTTGCTACCCCGTGAATAACCCCAAGGCTGTTACTAAAAAGACCGATTCGAATAATTATAAGGGCTGAATGAGATTCGTAAACTGCCACAGAAAATTTAAGGATCCCGCCAGAAAATATACGAATGTCTTTTCGAATTTCCTTACGTTCAAAGTTCAAGAAGTTCCTGAAATCAGGACTTTTTGTAGTCCAAAGTTCCGAAAAATTGAGAGCGTGATGGCTCTAATTTTCCGCGCAAATTGCGGAAAATTTCTGAAAAAATAATGCTGAATTTTGAAATTCAGCGTTGTCCGCAATTTTTGTCGAACCTCCCCCGGTTTTTGACATTTTTCCCTGGTTTTGCGTTCCCCGGTTTTGTGTTCCCCGGTTTTGTCACGCTCTCGAAAAATTCCCAGAATAACAGACGTGGACAGTTGAAACATACGGTTTCAGCTGTCACCGCTTGTTATTTCTGGGAATTTTTTTTTAGAACTTTGGACTGCAAAAACTCCTGATTTCAGGAACTTCTTGAATTTTGGACGCGGCATAAGCTCTCGTGTACGAGTCTGATTTTGTTTCTGTAGGGGACACATTCTCGGTTTGTCTGGCTTCCCTAACCTCTTGTGTGTATGGTATCCTAAATTTCCCAATGAATCAAGATTCGAATTCGGTTGTGTACTTTTTTTCGACAATAGATAAAATCTACTTCTAAATAAATCAAAACCGTAATATACCTCTTCTCATCTCCATCGGGTGTCGACTTTTTACCCCGTCGCTTCTTGATCAAACTGGTCGGCTCTTTCTCCTCTTGATCCATATATTCGGCAAGTTTTGCCATATCCTCCTCTTCTTTTTTCTGTTCTGTCTCCATCAATTCGCCCAACTCGTCAAGACCTGTTAATAAGTCATCTGTAGTTGACGTGTTGACCGCATTCTGAAAAGTTTGTGGGTCATTTAATTGAACTCAGAAAAATTTTGGCGCGTAAATGGCGAGATTCGGCATCTAGGTGGCTAATAGCCGCCGAAGAGGCTAGTAGCGGGCGATAATGACAACTAGCCGACAAATTTGGCTATTAGCCGTTCAATATGACTATTAGCACAGAAAAGGGCTATTAGCCATTATAGGATAATGCCACCTCTTATAAAAAAATTCGTCTGTTGGCACCGCGACTGTAGTATGTTTGCTTGCAACAGTTAAGGGAAACAATCTTCGCGCTTACTCAGCGATTTTGCGACCTTTTCCAGACACAAGATGTCCGAAATTTGAAATTGAAAATTTTTGAAAATTATTGCCAGCGGAAACGGCTAATATTTAGTCATCGGTAACGTCTAATAGCCATCGAATATGGGGCGTGTGCCAAATACATATGGCATACGCCCCAAATCGGTGGCTATCAGCCGTTTTTAATGGCTATTAGTCAACAATTTTCTGATAAGTTTTTGAAGATGAAAAAACATTTAGTTACCTCAACATCCGCCGTTTCAAGTTTTACAGGTGGTGGTGGTCGGTTCAACTCCTTGTAGAACTCCTCCATTTGTGAACAGGGAGTGGAGAGAAAATCCTGGAATATTTTAATTTTACTATTTTTTTTTCACATTTGCAGTGCGTGAAAATAAGTTTATTGTGTTTTCAACCCTATTTCAATTTGAAATAATTTGGGAACCAAATGAAAATCACGAAGTACTAATTCGGTGGAGCGCGATTGACCGTCGTGGCGGGTCTACAATAAATAAACTTGACAGACACGGGAAATGCAGGCATGCGATAAGACGCGTTCTCTCCGTGCGAAAGTGCGCTCCATTGAAGTCGGTGGAAAAAAAACTTGGCAGTGTGCCAATTTGGGCGAATTCACATTTTTCGAACTTAATTTTTTTTAGGCAGAAAGCGTGTAAGCGACGAGACGCAGACGAGAAATAGCTTTGGGTTTGGGCGTGAAGAAAGCATTTGGAAAAAGGCAGTCACCAGCAATCATTGGATTGTATGCATTTCATTATTTCAGCATTAGGATTGAAAACACAAAAACCTTCGTTTGTAACGATAGGACTAGAAGATTCTCGGCGGTTTTCGTCGATGCAATAGTAGGAACACCCTAGGTGCTATTATTGTATTAAAAATGTCACCTGACGAAAGGCGCAAATTTGAAAAATAAGCTCCGCCTCCTCGCCCAATTTTTTTGCAACAGCGGCGCGTGCGATTTTCTGCGTTGAATTTTTGTTCAGTGCCTTTCAATTTTTGCTCAGAACCTTTAAAAAAATGTTATATTTTTTCGTCAACTGTTGATTTTAAGTTAGTTTTTTTTATTTTCTTAAGTGGATATTGTGTTTTCAATCGCACGGAGTGTTAGAACCAACATAAAGGCAAACACGCCCTAATGCATTTATCGGCTCTGGGAAGTTTCGAAACTTGCCACTGCGAAACTGGGACGTTTCGAAAACTGCCACTTCGAAACTGGGACGTTTCGAAACTTTAGTGCATTTTTAGCGGTGAATTTTCCAATATATTTTGAAAAGTTCTGCAAATTTACCGGTAAAAGATTCGACAACTATTTTACCTTTGTCGAATTTTGTCAATGGCGGGTATACGGCGACGAAAAATAGCACTAAAGTTTCGAAACGTCCGTTTCGAAGTGGCAGGTTTCAAAACGTCTTGTTTCAAAACGTCCCAGAGCCCATTTATCTGCGTCTTCACATTGGCATTCTGCCAAGTTTAGCTAACTGCGTGCAAAACAGAGACGCAGACTTGAGAGAGATGACCTCTAAAATTTCATTTCCAATAATAATTTTAAAAACGCGCCTTGAATCATCAAAAATGAAACCTAGCCCACTTTTTTCACGAAAAAATTATAAATTATTGCCGGCCCGCCAAAATGGTCAAACGCGCTCTGCTGAACTCAACGCTATGCGATTTTGATTTTCGCCTCCAAATTATTTCATTTCTCGTTGAATTTATACGTGAAATGAAATAATTTGGAAACCAAAATGAAAATCGCATAGCGTTGAGTTCAGCGGAGCGCGTTTGACCATTTTGGCGGCCCGACAATATCTAAAATTTAACATTCGCGTGAAAAAAAGTTGGCGGGGTTTCATTTTTTGATGATGCAACTCGATTGAAAACACAATACTTTTTAATAAAGTAACGGAAATTCAACGCATAAAATCGCGAGCGCAGCCATTAAAAAAATCACGTCGAGGGGGCGGAGCCTATTTTTTTAATTCGCACTTCTCACCAGGTGACAACTTTTTAAAAGCAATGATATCTCCCACGGATACAGTATTGCTTGATAATAGTAAAGATAAAGATAACAATAATTAGCCGATTTACACATTTTTAAATAAGACAATTCAAGATACATTTAAAAAAAATTACTTCCCATTTTAAAGGTCAAAGTTCAGATAAGCGAAGAAAATGGATTTAGAAAAACTTCAAAAATTAATTGAATAGGCAAGTACATAGCGAAAATTTTAAAAATCTCTATCACACTAATAAAATCTCGCGCGCACAACTAGCAGCCAAGAAATTTGAAGGTCTCTATGCAGCAGCGTACATTAGAGCGCATCTGCCACCCTCCTTCTCTTTCTTTCTTTCTCTCGTTCTTCATTTGTTTTCTCCTCTTTTCGTTGTGAGACCCGTCAAGAGAAAGCAGAGAGGGGAGAGAATAAAGGATGCAGCAGTAAGAGTGCGCAGAGAAACGAGACGAAAAGTGGTGTTCTAAGCGCGGCCTTGCCGCACGGAGAATCGTGTTTTGAGGGAATGCAAAAAAAAAGGGACGAGGCCGAGCGAAAAATCGATGCATCTGGCTGGCCGTGGACGACAATTTATGGCCTAAGATTTCAATCGTCTGCATTGCACATATAATGTGTTCACGAACGACCGGTGCTGACGACGCTCCCATGTTCCGCAGTTTTTCACTGCGGTCTCGTAACGAATACTGCGGAACATCGGAGCGTCGTCAGCACAGTAGTTCGTGAACAAATAATAGTACTTAAAATTCAAAAAATCTGACGATATTTTTGAACTTGAGTAATGACACTTTGGGAAGTTAGTCCATGGTATGATCTATCCAGGTATTACTCATTCAAACATGTCAGCCAATCAAAATAAAACGAGAACACAACCGAAAACTAAACAAGCTTGTATGAATACAAGATGAATGGGTGGCCTCTCTGATAACGCCTCGAAAAATTAAGATTTGAATGAAGAATTCCAATACAGCAACCCCTTTTCTATGCGTATCCTTAACGTTTTTCTTAAATCGTCGCGAGACTCATTCAACGTATTTTCGTAATTTCATGCACGAGCTGCCCACAAATCCAAGTCATGGCAATCTTTTTTCCACCTATTTGTTGACCAGTATTGTCTTTTCAATCGAGTCGCATCATGAAAACATGAGTCTGCATTCACTTTTCTGTCTGCGTCTCTTCAAAAAGCACTGTGTTTGCGTGGTCGCGCGCAAACACAAGGGCATGAACCGGGAGTCAGATAACGCGCCCGAGCGCAAAACTTCGAACGTTCAAAAATGAGGCCCAAAATTAATTTAAGAGACGTGAATATTTTTTATTAAGAACGTGAACTTTCTATTAAAAAATCATTTTTTGATAAAAATGTTCACGTTTTTATTAAAATATTCACGTTTTCATATTAATTTTGGTCCTAATTTGTAAACGTTGGAAGTTGTGCGTACGGGCGCATTTGCTGACTCCCGTATCATGCCCCTGTGCGCAAAAGTGGGTGGGGTTTCTTTTTTGATGATGCATCTCGATTGAAAACACAATACTTTTTTTTAAAGCAAAAAAACCAATTATGCAGACAATATATAACGTCGCGTATAACTTTAAAACTATGATTGCAAGTAACATTTTAATACACAGCAAGCTTCTATGGGATCATGCAAACTGCCTTTTTTCGGAAAAAAAAACTTCAGTTTGTCTTGAATTTTTCCCTGAACTCTTACGGTAAGAAAATTGAAAGGATGTTACTCCTTCGCGAGGAACGGTCAGTAGGACAGCTTTACCGTAGTATTAATTTTTCAATCGAGTTGCTTCATCAAAAAATGAAACTCCGCCCACTTTTTTGCGCGGGAACACGCAATTTCAGTGTTATTTGAACATTTTGGGGCAAAATGTGGGCGGAGTTTCACTTTTTGATCGAGCAACTCGATTGAAAACACAATGGTAAGTAACAACTTTTTAAAGCAATATGTCATAATACTGCAATATTTTCGGAAAATCACCGGAAGAAATAGTGATAAGTGTGACTGCAATCTAAATACGCAGAGAAGTTAGATTCAATAAGTTTTTCTCTGCGTCTCCCGATAAGTGTCACAGATAACACTATTTTCTTCGGCTAACTGTCGGCAATCATAGAAGCTTGCAATATCAAGCCAAACAACGAAAAAATCTTGAAGTTTTACATAGTATTCGTTAGGAAATTATAGAAATCGCAAAAATTCAAATCATCGTCGTCACACTTGCATGACCGAAAAAACTGCGCCGAGGACGGCCACACACTGCAGCTGTAGCCGAGAAACCACGCGCATTTGCGGACTTCTCGGCGCATGAAGAGACGCCAGACACAAAAGCGGTCGGCGCGCCCATTTCGTCCGCCGACTATGTTAGTGTACACATTTTGTCCACAAGGGGGCCAGCACGAAGCGGGTCAGCAAACGTTATTCATGGGCGTGTTTATCGCATCCTCATTATTAGTATTGCTTTCTATTGTGAAAACAAAAAAGTTGCAACGCGGTGTTTGCGTACTTTTGAAAATTCAAATGGCAATGAGAGAAATAGCATGGAAAATGGAGAGATTTGTTCCCATTTTCGTTTGAATTTTAAAAGTACGCAAACACCGCGTTGCAACTTTTTTTTTCACAATATTATTGTGAATGAAAAAAATTGCAATGCGGTGTTTGCGTACTCTTATGGTGTTATTCACAAAACCAGCAAAATATGCAAAAAATTGTGTTAAACTTCGGAGAATGCTCCGGTCGATCTGAAACTTTGAAAAATCATTTAAAAAATACTCTCAGACATTCTCAGAAAATTTCACACCAAAATATCGATTTTGAAATTTTTCTAAAAATCGGTATTTTGGCTTAAATTTTCTGGGAATGTCTGAGAGTATTTTCTAAATGATTTCTCAAACTTTCAGACCGGGCAGAGCATTCTCCGAATTTTCGCTGAATTTTTTTCGCTAGGTTTTTCACATGAAAAAGCTGCAAACACCACAAGCGTTTTGAAAAATGCGGAGGCTACGTGAAGCCGAGTGCCACTCAACTTTTTGTATTTCGTTGAATTGAAAAATCTGAAGGGGCGTGGTCTTGGATTCTCCGCGTGAACTTTTAATGTGGCCGGCGAGAAAATTGAAACGATGATGACAGGCCAAAAAATGAAGGGCCACAAAGGGGCTCTTTCGGAATAGAAAATCGACAAAATTGAAGTGTCACGTTTTGGAAATTGCGTTAAATTAGAAATCCACGAAATAGAAATTTAATAAATCAGAAACGTAACAAAATGAAAATGCGTGTAAACAGAAACGTAGCAGAGCAGAAATTTGTCGAATTGGAAGTAAAATGGCAATGGAGCGCGCTTGCGAGATTTATTTTTCAAAACGCCTTTTTCGATATTTTTCACATTTTTCTCGATATCTTCCACGTATTTTTAGATTATTTTCACTTTTTTTTTGCAATTAAAAAAAAATTTTCCACGTATCGAAATCGAAAAGAATCGAAAAAAACGTTTAAAAAAAATGAAAAATATCGAAAAATTAGTTTTAAAAAATAAATCTCTGAACTCAACGCTATGCGATTTTCATTTTGGTTTCCAAATTATTTCATTTCACGTATACATTCAACGTGGAATTAAATCATTTGGGAACCAAAATGAAAATCGCATAGCGTTGAGTTCAGCGAAGCGCGTTTGACCATTTTGGCGGGTCGACAATATTTTAATAAGGATGGTTTGAAATGAACAAGTAAATTTTTCGCGAAACCCGGAAAGCTTGCACTCACGGCACGGTTAACGAGACGTGGCCTAGGAAAATCATTATTGTGAAAACAAAAAAGTTGCAACGCGGTGTTTGCGTACTTTTGAAATTTAAACGGCAATGAAAGAAACAGCATGGGAAATGACGAGAAACGTTCCCCTTTTCGTTTGAATTTTAAAAGTACGCAAACACCGCATTGCAATTTTTTTGTTTTCACAATATGATTCGCAATGTACGCAGCGAACATAGGTCTACCGCCACTAAGTTGTTTTTTTACTTTATTGTTTTCCTTTCCGATCTCCTCCGCATTTTTCTTTAGTTTTGCCCTCGTTTGGCACAATGTTAGTCGAGAAGAAATTTTTCTCCTAGATTGGAATACCATCTGAAAAAAAAACAAGAATTGTATTACGGATTCATGACGGACGGCATTCTGGCACCTACGTCAGTGCAAACGCGCGCCAAACACACTCAACGCTTGATGAAACACTGTGAAACGCTTGTTAAGAGAACATTCCCTCGCGGCGTTGCGAACGCTTATTCTGTATCAAATGCGTTAAATAAGGGTTATCTGCGAAAAAAATACTTTCTTTTTGTTTTCGCGGGACATACGCAGCGAATTGAACTTGCGAAAAATCGAATTTCGAAGTTAAACTTAAACGTAGATGCCAGCCTGTCGTGTGACGTATAGTACCGTTCAAAAGGTTGGAAACTTTTGGTTTTTCGGGCGTAACTTTTGAATGGAGAGGGTTATGGTTCTGAAAATTTGCATGAATTTGCCTCGTTATGTTTTTGACAAGCTCCAAAAATGGTTTTGGTCATTTTTGAAAACTGCAGATTTTTCAAAAAATTTCAGATGCCAAAATTGTCGACCCGAAAAAAAATTTTTTTTTTCCGATTTTTCAAGACTCGAAATTTATTTTTAAAATAAAGTTTCAAAACTAAAAAAATGATTTTAGTTGACTATGGGTCGATCGGGCAACTTTCAGCTGACTTACAGCACTTTATCAAGGTCAAGGTATCAAGGTCCACATGGGTAAGTCAACTATAACTTTTATTGAGAATCATCAAAATCAAAGAAATCTAAAGCAAATTAGATAAAAACTGTTAAAAAGCAAAGTTTATTTGATTTTATTCGGTTTTGGTGATTCTCAATAAAAGTTAAAGTTGACTTACCCATGTGGACCCTGATACTCAAAGTCCTGTAAGTCAGCTGAAAATTGTCCGATCAACCCATAGTTAACTAAAACCATACTTTTAGTTTTGATACTTCATTTTGAACATAAATATCGAGTCTTGAAAAATCTGAAAAAAAAAAATATTTTTTGGTCGAAAATTTTGGCATCTGAAATTTTTTGAAAAATCTGCAGTTTTCAAAAAGGACCAAATCCATTTTTGGAGCTTGTTAAAAACATTACGGGGCAAATTCATGCAAATTTTCAGAACCATAACACTTTCCATTCAAAAGTTTTACTCCAAAAACCAAAAGTTTGCAACCTTTTGAACGGTACTGTAGTTGCTCTCCGCGGTATTATGGATTCGTGACGTAGCGACAGGTTGCTGCAAGTTGTGCGTCTGCAAAATTAAAAAAATTGTTTCTCTCTCGCTGCCAAGGACTGAATCGTGGCGAGACCCAAAAATTGCTGACGCATAACTTGACACGCTGTCTCGCTACGTCGCGAATCCATCCATAATATTGTGTTTTCAAACGAGTTGCATCATGAAAACATGAGTCAGCAATCACCGTTCTATCTGCGTCTCTTAAAATATCACTGTGTTCGCGTGGTCGCGCACAAATAAGTGGGCGGAGTTTCGCGTTTTCATGTCGCAAGTCGATTGAAAACACTATCACATTGAGTTTTTCAGGGCTATTTTTAATAAAAACTAACTTTTCAGACTCGCAGCGACAAGAGGAAATCGGGTTTGAGCTCCGTTACAAAATAAACTGAAATGATTGCGTATTTTTCGAAAATTCATTAAAAAAGAAAGAAAACGGAGAAAACTATCAAAAAGCGAAGTTCGTTTTCGGCATTAAAAATAAGGCGACCGAGTTTTCGCAAAATTCTAGGCTACGTCAAGTGGGCCGCGCCGCGCGGGTATGTGAAAAAAGAATGTTGTTTATCACGATAAATCGTTGTTTACTTTTTTTTAAAATCTTTTTGGGACTTTATTGTGCAAACAAAAAAATACAAATTTGAATTTTAAAAGTACGCAAACACCGCGTTGTAATTTTTTTGTTTTCACAATAGAGCCACTAGTGCGCGAACACCACGACAAAAAATTCATGAAAGTTTCGAAACGTCCCAGAGCTACGCATCGCGTCGTTCGTGTCTGCCAACACGGCTCAAGGAACGTTTAAACGGCACTGGGCGCTGGCGATTGTCATTCCGCAACACATGCCAGATGAAGGCATCTCAAAAACTTGGGGAAGAAATGCATAATCATATATTGTATCACATGTTGCTAAAAAAAACACCATAACCAATAGAAAATATTCGACATGGACAAGAAACATTAAATTTATTCTCAGTACGGAGCGCTGCGAATTCGCTCTATTCGCAACGTGGATGAGGAAGCCACGTTGGCGACGAGAGAGTACAGAAAATTGAGAGAGCGCGGCTAATGTTTCGCTCATATTGTGAAAACAAAAAAATTGCAACGCGGTGTTTGCGTACTTTTGAAATTCAAACGCAAATAGGAATAAATCTTTTCATTTGCCGTGCTATTTCTTTCATTGCCGTTTGAATTTCAAAAGTACGCAAACACCGCGTTGCAACTTTTTTGTTTTCACAATATGCGCGCATTTTTTCTCTGAATCTCACTCCAAATGCATGCGCAATTCACTTTGCGGTTGGAGCGAAATTGGGCTATGGGACGTTTCGAAACCTGCCACTTCGAAACTGGGACGTTTCGAAACTTTAGTACTATTTTTCGTCGCCGTTTTCGCACTATTGACAAAATTCGACCGAGGTAAAATAGTTTTAATTTTTTACCGGCAAATTTGCAACATTTTCTGAAATTTACTGGAAAATTTACCACTAAAAATGCACTAAAGTTTCGAAACTTCTTGTTTCGAAACGTCCCAAAGCCTGAAATTGCAGCGCTTTATACCGAGTACACTGGGGTATGAGGAGGGAACGAGTAAACGCGCCCGGACGCACACACGCAACGCCTCCAAATGAGGCCCAAAAAATAAAAAAGCGCGCGAAAAATTTCGCATTATCGGAGAGAAAAACCAACGCGCGCGAAATAATTTTTATAAGAGTTTCGTAATTTTCACGATTTTGCTTTGGTTTTTCTCTCCGATAATGTGAAATTTTTCGCGCGCTTTTTTATTTTTTTGGGCCTCATTTGGATGCGTTGCGTGTGTGCGTCCGGGCGCGTTTACTCACTCCCTCCTCATACCCCAGTGCGAGTATAACAGAACAAAATTAATTTCAAAAGTAATGGACCTATTCATAGGACACGGTGTCCAGGAATTGAAAAGTGGGCGGAGCCGAGCAAACGCGCCCCACTGGATTTTTTTTGCGCGAAATTCAAATTTTGACGCATTTTTTATGTTTTTCGGGAAAAAAAGCATAAATTCTTAATTTTTGCCACATGTGCTCCAACGGAATTATAGCTGAGGTTTTTAGAAATTTTTTAAGCCTAAGAACGTCGAATTTGGTTCAGCCACCATTTTGAAATTTTCGTTTTGAGATTTTTGGTGTTTTTGCAGGATAAATCTTTACGAAAATTGAAGTTTGGGCAATTTCATGTTATTAAAAGATACAATACATACATTTTACAAAGAAAAACAGGTTTTACTGAAAGAAAAATAAAAAAATCAATAAAAATAATTCGAGAGTAGCAAACTGCGCAAGCACCGAAAGTGCGCCATGAAAGTTTGCTGGCGCGCCAGCAAATTAAGCTCCGCCCACATTTCAAATCCTGGACACCGTGTAGGAGGAAAAAGAAAACAAAAAAAAAATGTTTTTTTTTGTTTTTTTTTCCCATTCATAGATGTCAAAAAATGTCAAACAATGTTAAAAAATGTTAAAAAATGTCAAAAAACGAATCCTATGAATAGGTCCATAAAAAGTGTGCCAGCCGGTTGCAACCGAACAAGACTGTGCAAACACCACATCGTTGCGTACTTAACCCTGAAGTCGACGCGCAATGTGAAAATGTGAATTTCGCGTTAAGACCTTGCAAAAATAATATCGACTAGATTGAATCTGACTTTCGGTAGTCTCCGTCATATGGGGTACTGGTGACTGCCTTTTTTTGAAATGAAGTTTTGCCGCCAACGTCCACGCGTTACGGTTGCGGTGCGTGATAACTCTCTCGTCTGCGTCTCGTCGTTTAAACGCTATATGCCTCAAAAATCGATTTGGCATAAATTGGCACGTTGCCAAGTTTTTTTCCGCATATTCATTGGAGCGCACTTTCGCGAGGGCAGTTTTTTTTTGGAAATTCCGAAAAATGCTTATTATGTATTATGTGCTCGACGCTCCGATTTTTTTCTGTGTCCTCTCAGAGCGCGAGCCGGCCTTATATTTAAACGAGATATTATAGTACTTTACTTCGGTTAAAATACCGGAAAATCTCTTTGCAGACTTCGGCAAAATTAAAATTTAGAATTTCATGATCTACAAAACACTACGTGAAAACAATTGCCGAGCTAATTGCAACATTAGATGTTTTGCTTCTGTGCAAACTTTTTTTTCTCAAATTCCGTCTTCGTATACCTCACTAAATAGATCATCATTCGAACCGTCATATGCCAAATCGTCGTCTTGCTGTTCATAATCATCCATTTCTTTCCATACCCAGTGGTCATATTCTTCGACGAAGGGAAAACGTCCCGGTCCCTATAAGAAACAATCAGCTCTGTTTTGAATATCATCGGAATTACATTGCTTGGTAAACTTTTAGCAGTCCTTTTATCTCCTCGGATGTGCCAACGACAAATGTATGGTGTTTTGTAGAAGGAACTTATTTTCCGGAAATTCTCGCCTAGAATTGCGTTCCATACTCTCCTTGTTGCTTCATTTTTTGGTATCTTCGTGGCTTCACTTCTAATCACTTTGGTGTCACAGGCACAACAGTGAACACTCATTTTTCGAATGCTATTTGTTTCCACAAACTCAGTCATTCGCAAAATATTTTCAAGTTTTTGATGAAATACGATCTGCTCACACACTGTAACCAAACGTACTGTAATATAAATATTTAAAAAACAGTGCTAGCCTATATGAGCGTGTAGGAATGGTACTTCCGTCACACCACCCGACGCATGTACAGAAACCTAGAGCCGAAACGGCGAGCAGCATGGGCTCAACAACATCAAAAACACCACAGATTCCCTATCCTGAATTCAAATTTGAGAACAAATTTTTGACTCCATCGTTCCCCTTACTATCACGTATCAGAATATCTTTTTCTGAGCAATAAAGAAGAGATCTGCACAGGGAAAACATCCGAGCGATTTCGAAAGTCCGGGGCGCACTACAGACTATCCAGAGAAAGATACTTGAATGGGCCAGACACAAGTTGCGAAGAAACGATGGCAGATGGACGAGGCTGATACAAGAATGGATTTCCAGAGATGAAAGTGTCTAGTTGGAAGGACACCCAGAATTGCTCAATCGCGGATTACACTTAGAAAATGTATTTTACCGCCGATTTTGATACTTTTGACGGAAGTTTATTCAATTTTGGAGGACTTCCGTTACCCATCAGTTTAATAATCGGGCATATTGTGTTTTCAATCGACTTTCGACATGAACATGCAAGTCTGCATTCACCGTTCTGTCTGCGTCTCTTCAAATATAACTGTGTTCGCGTGGTCGCGCACAAATGAGTGGGCGGAGTTTCGCGTTCTCATGTCGCAAGTCGATTGAAAACACAATATTTGCGGTGAAAATAAGAAATGTGAGCAAATCTATAACTTTTCGATAATTTTTAAAAAATTCCCTTCATTTATCAAGGACGAAAGAGCAAGAAACGAAATTTGGCATTGCATATAATACATCCCTGAAAGTTTTACCGGTCGTCCACCGAACCACGTGTTTCGGCGTGCTTCTTGACTTTTCTGTGGACGACTGATAAAACTTTCAGGGATATATAATGCAGACCGTATCGACAAATGACACACAGAACCGATGACGAGAATTTGGGGAAGATCTGCGAAGACTGTTTTGTGAGATGAAATAATGTGGAATCCAAATAAAAAGTACGAAGTTCAGCGGAGCGCGTTTGACCATCGTGGCGGGTCGGCAATGCATCAAATAATGCTCGCTTTTTGGGGGTGGGCGGGGTTTCTTGTTTTGGTGTAGACATTCGATTGAAAACACGATATTAGCAATTTTCATTCCTAGCAACACCAGAACTCCGTCAAAACTGAACAAATCCGACCAAATGTGATAAAATAAACGTTGAAATACATTTTCTCGTTGAAATCCGAAAAAGGAGTGAAACATTCAAATGAAATACAGTATGAATACACACTCAATCGTGGCGAAATCCGTTGGCAGAAATCACGGTGACCAATTTTTCTTGTTTTTTTTTTCGGAAAAAAAACTAGTTTTCGTAATGACTTTTTCCATAAAAATATTCAGGATGATCCCATGTTATTAGACTAGTCGAAAAAAGGTGAAAGCGTGGGTGGAGAAAAACGAATAGCTACATTATACACCCTCGCCGCATGAGCATCATCTGACGAGGTATCAAATCGAAGAATACGTATTATGGAATCGTGACGTAGCGAGACAGCATGTCAAGTTATGCGTCAGCAATTGTTGGGTCTCGCTACGATTCAGCTCTTGGCGGCGAGAGAGGAAACATTTTTTTTAGCTATTTTTTTCATATTTCTGGCGCACAACTTGCAGCAACGAGTCGCTACGTCACGAATCCATAATAATGGTAAATTCAGCACCACCGGACACAGTTGAAACGAGAGTGACCGTAATCAATCCAAAAAATGAGAGTAATGAGCGGAAAGAAAACTGACTAAATATGAGATGAGAATAGACAATAAATGATTACCATATAAAAACTTTAAAAAATTATTACAAAAATTACAGTTTTCCCCATTTTCCGGTTCTGTTTTCCGTATTTCGAAGGCAAACTATTGTGTTTTCAATTGACTTGCGACATCAAACCGTGAAACTCCGCCCACTTTTTTTCACGTGAACATTAAATTTTAGTGCATTTTGAATTTTCGCGTGAAAAAAAGTGGGCGAGGTTTCACGTTTTGATGTCGCAATTCGATTCGCGTAACATTCTTGCAAAATATCGTGCCGCGGTTAGCAAGTGGGCGGAGCTTAAATTATTGAGTACGCAGGGGGTGCTGGCGACTGATTTTCTTTTTTGCAAACGGTATTTCAGTGGAAATAAAAATTGAAAAAAAATAAAGCAAAAAAAAGGCCAAATTATATATACAATATTTACCACATTGCAATGAACTGACACTTAAAAATAGCATTGAAAAAAATTCTACACGGAGTGACACTTCGCAGTTAATTGATAGGAACAATTTTTTTAATTTCAGTTTTTTTTAAAGATTTCTTTCGTATTAAACGTTTATTTTCGGCGCGCCAAAATGGTCAAACGCGCTCCGCTGAACTCAGCGCTATGCGATTTTCATTTTGGTTTCCAAATTATTTCATTTCACGTATAAATTCAACATGAAATGAAATAATTTGGAAACCAAAATGAAAATCGCATAACGTTGAGTTCAGCGGAGCGCGTTTGATCATTTTGGCGGGCCGACAATAATTATTTTCAAAAAATGGCCGAAGAAGCGCTAGAGAAACTGGATAGACGAATTTGTCGTAATTCGAACAGAAATTTTCAAAAATTTCACCAAGCCGCGACGCGACCGCTACGCACCTCAGAATGGAAAATTTGCGCAATCTCCCAAAAATTTGAAAAATACTTCAAGAGTAGTCATAAAAGTACCATATATTGCGAAAATGACAAGAATTTACTGGATAAAATTTGAATTTGACATCAAAAAATTTGAATTTCTCCTTTAAAACAAGAAAAATGTTTGCAAACGCAAAAGTGCGCGAAATAAACGAGGATTGTGCAAACACCATCGCGTTGCGTCCGTTGCACTGAATTTGACGCGCAATGGAAAAATGAAGTTTTTTGGGGAATATGACGAAATCGGAGAAAAACACGAAACCGGGATGTCAAAATCAGGGAAGAAAAAATGTCAATAGCCGAGGAACAAGCCCCGCCCCTTCGCAAGTCTGCGGCACGAGTTTTGTACAGTAAATGCGACGGGGTGTTGAACGCTACGCCGTTGAAAACGCGCCCCGTGCGGGGGAGAAACACGAAATCGATTAACACGAAAGCGGGGAACGCGCTGCACCCTGAATGGGGAGACTGCTCTCAAGCAGCAGAGGGAATTGGCGATGGAGCGTGTTTGCATTGTCCGCGTCTCGCGTTTCGACATCATCTCTCTTTTTTTTTGGCAGCTAGCATTATAATGCATTTTTCAGTATTTTCTCGTTAGCTTTTTGCGAAAATCACTCTGTTGAATGAGAGTAACATTTTTCGAGTATTTTGTTTTATACTTTCGAAAATTGGCCAATTTTTCCGTGCGCTTTATCGTTATTTCGTTTGTCTTCCTTTTTCGCCACGGTGTGTTGGACGGAACGTTGGAAAATAAAATTTAAACTGTGCAGGTTTTTTCGCGGAAAACAATTCGTAGGCTGCATTTAGCTGCATAGCCATTCGGCTGCGTTAAAACGGATACGAAGAGGAGACGCAGAGAGGCTGAGTTCGTTGAAATTGTTGTTTTGTAAATATAAAACTGCCAGCGACTGTGGTCGAAGAGACAGGTCAAGCAGTGGAGCGAATTTCGGTCAACCTTTCCGGCACCGGTAAAAGAAAAATCACCGTGCGGCAGCACGCCGTGTTTCGCTGACATTTTTCAGTCGTACTTTGGGATATCGTGTTGCATTCCTTGTTACGGTTTTTAAACATTGTTCTGGAGTACCTGACTTTATTAAACATTCCAATTGTGACCGTAATCCATTGAACGAGAAAGTTAGAGAGAGACAAAACAATTTTTCTTGTTTCCTACTCTTAATATTCATCACACCCTTGTATTGGTTACGGTCACACACATTCAACTAATCCAAAAGTCGTGCCGATATTAATCGTTAGAAAGAAAGTGGCCATTTTGAATGATGATGATCTTTTATTCTCAGGTAATGGCTAAAACTAAAGAAAAAAGGCATTCAACCCCAGAAATGCATTTCGAAATTTTCAGAGATCGGGACCAAGGGAGAACTCTGAAGGAACTGGCTGAGAAGTTCAACGTTAATAGTTCAATGATTGGGAAATTTCTGAAGCTCTGGAATGCTCAAAATCGACCACTAGTGAAACTAAAGAATGGTAGAGCTACTCGGTAAATGCCTGCAACTGTTACGCAGACTTTGGCAACTTTTACGCAGCTCTTACGCAACTGTTTATTTACGCGCTATGGGTTTCTGCTAAAGATCTGCTCAAAAGCTGCGCAACTAAGGGGCTACTACTGCTTTCACTTTGCTTTTCGTTCCTTTTCTCTTTTCTATTAGTAAATAAAACATACTTTTATAATTATTATTTTTATTTAAAAAAAGAAATAGAATTTAATACACATTATTGTCATCTCAACAACAAAAGAGCCGTGAAGGGCATGAGTGTCGGCGGTGGCTGGAAGGTGAGAATGCCACGGCGGAATTGGAGGAAGACGTAGTATCGTGCGTGATCGTCGACAATAGTGGTGGGTGTGGTCGGGTAGAATTTGGCCTCGAAAGATAACTCCTAGGGAAGGTCTGTAAAGTTTGTTTTGGGCTTTTAAATCAACTAGGAATCATCAGAAAACCAAAAAAAAGCAACCAACTTTTCAATTGCTTTAATATCTTCTTATCATTATACAACCAGTGTCTGATGCCTTCCTCTTTGTCGTAGAAGCTGAGAGAAAAGTAATCGCGTTCTTCGATCGACAAGTCGCTCGTCACCTGACGGAACAATGCTTCACCCTCGGAGCCGCGCTGAACGATATATTTTTTATTTTTGTTATTTTAACACTGGGGTTTGAGGAGGGAGTGAGTAAACGCGCCCGGACGCACATACGCAACGCATCCAAATGAGGCCCAAAAAATAAAAACAGCGCGCGAAAAATTTCGCATTATCGGAGAGAAAAACCAACGCAAAATCGTGAAAATTACGAAATCCTATCCAAAATTATTTCGCGCGCGTTGATTTTTCTCTCCGATAATGCAAAATTTTTCGCGCGATTTTTTATTTTTTTGGGCCTCAATTGGATGCGTTGCGTGTGTGCGTCCGGGCGCGCTTACTCACTCCCTCCTCATACCCCAGTGATTTTAAGCTTTACGCCCGTCCAAACAACTTACGTTAACCTCAAACTCCTTGTAAACTCCAACTGGTAGGCAAACTCGTGCCGCCTGCATTTTGGAATTTCTCGGGTGTTGACTGGGCGCCGGTGACGTGGCGGGTGGTGGATGGTGTTGTTGGTCGACGGGTTCTCTGTCTTTACCCTTTTGCTCTGGAAATTAGGAATTTAATTGGCGCTCTGCGGGAAAGAGAGAGAGCGAGAGAGAGAGAGAGAAGCTAGACGGTTATAGAAAACGCGGCACGTCATCGGTGGCGCGCGGGTTCATTTGAATCGCAAAAATGCTCAAGAGCCCACTGAAATATTGATTTCCGTCCAAAACTTGAGAATTTTTTACATAATTTATCAAAATTTCAGGTCAATTGGAGAAAAAATTGTTTTTCACTAATTGTTTTTGTTGTTCACGCTTTGAATATGCGTTTCTGAGCATTTATCAATGCACGGTAAGTTCAGCGGCAATGCGCCGGAAGCATGTGTGACACTTTTCAAAAGGGCGACCGGAGGGAGCTGGGCGGAAGCGTGCTTAGCGGGGGGATTTTTTTGTAATTAAAAGTCTAAATGTGATTCTAAAAAGATAAGAAAAGGTTACTGGGAGCCGATTAAACACTGAAAAAGCCTTTAGACTTTAAATCACAAAAAATTCCGTCACAAAGCAAGCTTCCACCCAGCTCCCTCCGGTCACATATTTGAAAAGTATCACACATGCTTCCATGAACTTTCCGGACAAAAAATAAATGCAGAATGAGATTAATATATGAAACAAATCAAAAGCGATGCGAAACCGCACAAAAAACGAAAAATAAAGAAGTTTTTTTGAGTTGGGCAAAACACGGACCCGCGACATTTGGATTTGTAATCACGCGCACTACCAACTGAGCCACAGAGGACAGAAATCCCAGCAGAACAGAGTGCTTACAAATGAATGATGAAGAGCGAAACAAGAGAAAAAGAGTGGCGACGAAGCCAATAGGCTTGTATCTATTTAAATATTCGCGCAAAAAAACATTTTCTTATTATTTATTAATCACATTTTCTTTTTTTTTCCTCGAAAATATTTTTTGAAAATAAATTAACCTTCCACGTTACCGAAAAACATAAATGTGAAAACAAAAAGACGCAAAACGCGTTTTTATTTGAAAAAAAACTATTTTGCGCTATAATGGATTCGTGGCGGAGTGACAATCACGTTTTTATTCGAAAAAATGAAGAAATAACTGAAGAAATTAAGAGATGTTTCGTCTCACAGTTTCACGTGAAATGTCACTCCGTCACGAATCCATTATATATAATGTGGAATTCGTGACGAGAATGTCTTTTTTCATCTTTTAATTTACCACGGAGTAAAAAAATGATTAAAAATTGCAAAAAAAAAGAAAAAAAAGAAAAATACCGACGAAAAAACGGAAAATAACAAGCAGAAAACAGACGGGCGGTGCCAATGATTTTGTGTCGCCAGGTGCGGCGCGTGTCGCGTTTAAGATCTGCGTAACATCTGCAGCCTTTTTAAGATCTGCTTAACAGGTGTTGCAGCCTTCAATGTCTGCATAACATCTGCTACTGGGTTTAAAGGCTGTTTAAAATCTGAAAGGAGCTCTAAGTCATGCGCAAAAGCTGCTATAGCCTCTTAGATCTGCGTAACAGTTGCAGGCGTTTACCGAGTAGCCGGAAATTTCCAGAGTTGTTGGCTATGTTTGCAAAAGGGGGTGTGGCTATTGTCCACCATAATTTGGGATACTGTATGTCGACGCTTAATTTTTTCGACAATAGGCCTGTATTTTTTCTTGTCGTCAGAAGGCTCGAATTTTAAAGCAACATATGAAATTCCGTCAGAACCGAAAAGCATGTACTTGCTTTCGCCATTCCATAGACCCCTCTCCCACTGATGATGAGTCCAGTTGAGATGAGCTTTTGCCTAGGCCACAAGAGCTGCTCTATAGCGGTCAGAGATGAAGGGTTTCTTCACAGGACGTATCCCAAATAATAAGGCTTGATTTAGACGTTGTCAGATGATTCTAACACTAGCGATTGGTGATCCACGAGGAGAAACCTGGTCCCGGGCCTCAGCGGCACTAACATAAGTTCTTACGATGTCGCGATCATCCACATGAGTTGTTAAACTACTCGGTAAACGCCTGCAACTGTTACGCAGATCTAAGAGGCTATAGCAGCTTTTGCGCATGACTTAGAGCTCCTTTCAGATTTTAAACAGCCTTTAAACCCAGTAGCAGATGTTATGCAGACATTGAAGGCTGCAACACCTGTTAAGCAGATCTTAAAAAGGCTGCAGATGTTACGCAGATCTTAAACGCGACACGCGCCGCACCTGGCGACACAAAATCATTGGCACCGCCCGTCTGTTTTCTGCTTGTTATTTTCCGTTTTTTCGTCGGTATTTTTCTTTTTTTTTTGCAATTTTTAATTTTTTTTACTCCGTGGTAAATTAAAAGATGAAAAAAGACATTCTCGTCACGAATTCCACATTATATAATGGATTCGTGACGGAGTGACATTTCACGTGAAACTGTGAGACGAAACATCTCTTAATTTCTTCAGTTATTTCTTCATTTTTTCGAATAAAAACGTGATTGTCACTCCGCCACGAATCCATTATAGCGCAAAATAGTTTTTTTTCAAATAAAAACGCGTTTTGCGTCTTTTTGTTTTCACATTTATGTTTTTCGGTAACGTGGAAGGTTAATTTATTTTCAAAAAATATTTTCGAGGAAAAAAAAAGAAAATGTGATTAATAAATAATAAGAAAATGTTTTTTTGCGCGAATATTTAAATAGATACAAGCCTATTGGCTTCGTCGCCACTCTTTTTCTCTTGTTTCGCTCTTCATCATTCATTTGTAAGCACTCTGTTCTGCTGGGATTTCTGTCCTCTGTGGCTCAGTTGGTAGTGCGCGTGATTACAAATCCAAATGTCGCGGGTCCGTGTTTTGCCCAACTCAAAAAAACTTCTTTATTTTTCGTTTTTTGTGCGGTTTCGCATCGCTTTTGATTTGTTTCATATATTAATCTCATTCTGCATTTATTTTTTGTCCGGAAAGTTCATGGAAGCATGTGTGATACTTTTCAAATATGTGACCGGAGGGAGCTGGGTGGAAGCTTGCTTTGTGACGGAATTTTTTGTGATTTAAAGTCTAAAGGCTTTTTCAGTGTTTAATCGGCTCCCAGTAACCTTTTCTTATCTTTTTAGAATCACATTTAGACTTTTAATTACAAAAAAATCCCCCCGCTAAGCACGCTTCCGCCCAGCTCCCTCCGGTCGCCCTTTTGAAAAGTGTCACACATGCTTCCGGCGCATTGCCGCTGAACTTACCGTGCATTGATAAATGCTCAGAAACGCATATTCAAAGCGTGAACAACAAAAACAATTAGTGAAAAACAATTTTTTCTCCAATTGACCTGAAATTTTGATAAATTATGTAAAAAATTCTCAAGTTTTGGACGGAAATCAATATTTCAGTGGGCTCTTGAGCATTTTTGCGATTCAAATGAACCCGCGCGCCACCGATGACGTGCCGCGTTTTCTATAACCGTCTAGCTTCTCTCTCTCTCTCTCGCTCTCTCTCTTTCCCGCAGAGCGCCAATTAAATTCCTAATTTCCAGAGCAAAAGGGTAAAGACAGAGAACCCGTCGACCAACAACACCATCCACCACCCGCCACGTCACCGGCGCCCAGTCAACACCCGAGAAATTCCAAAATGCAGGCGGCACGAGTTTGCCTACCAGTTGGAGTTTACAAGGAGTTTGAGGTTAACGTAAGTTGTTTGGACGGGCGTAAAGCTTAAAATCACTGGGGTATGAGGAGGGAGTGAGTAAGCGCGCCCGGACGCACATGTGCGGAATAGTAGAGGGAGGATGGAGACTCCCCTATTCACGCCTAATTAGTGCGATAGGATGTTGAAATAAACACGGTGTGCTCGCAGAGAACCATTTATTGGGGAAAAGGAAACTCTTGAAAAAACCTTTTCCACCCCGTGTGGTGTGCTACAACTTGGCATGTAGCACGTGGGGTATCTCTGGATTGACAACTTAGACGAGCTAGTAGTAAATACAATTGGAGTGGCAAAAAGTATAAAAGGAAAACAAGGAGTAGACTGTAGACGGAGAGTCCGCGTCCGAGTATCCAAGCGTCGTAGGTGTAGTTGAGCTCGAAGAAAATGAAAAAGTGCCGTATGAAATGGTGGAGAGAAAACGAAAGACCATTCTGAAACAACGGTTAAATATTGTGGCTCGAAAGCCTATAGTATTGTGGTCTTGCGACCTATTGGTACCGTGTTTCGAGACGACGACTGACCTTGAGCCATGTCGACTCGACACGTTAATTATTTTAGGCCCGCTTTCGCGGGCGCGGTAGATTCTCATAACCCAGCAGGGCGCGGTTGCCACAGCAGGCGCGGACGTGGCCGCGACGCTGTAGGAGCGGCCGCCGGCCGCCGCAGGAGCGACGAGAGAGTGCGCGAGACAGCGAGAGGGTTTTTATTGATTATTGTATTTTGTACTGTATTTTCCTTCTCCTGCCTCGATTTGGTGTTTTGGTGAGTATTTGTTGTTGTTTTGTATTGTAAAAATAGGTGATAGACTATAATTAGTTGAAAAGAGTCGTGGAATAATTATTAGCTAATTTATTCCGCGACACTCCCCCCGGCAAAAAGAAGAATCCCTCTATTCATCCGGTTATAGTCTATCGGCTGTTTTTCTTTTTGTGGAATTTGCTTTCTAGTGTGCAAATTGGGTTGTGTTTCATTCTTGGTTGTGAATCGTTGTTTCTGTGCCAGAATTTTGTGGTTGTCGTTTGATTGAGTTGTCTTGGCGGTGTTTTATCCGCTTTCTGATGCTCAATCTCTTCTTGTTCCGTCTCAAATGGTATGAGATGTCGTATTGATAGTTATTGTTCTTTCTTTCCGCATTTAATGTAAACCGACCTGGTTTTTCTATCTGCGGGTTTCTCTAGTTTAGCTATTTCGGATATAGATAATTTGTGTCTAGCCATTTTTTAGTGTGGATTAAGACCAATTTGCCTCTTTAGGCTTTATTGATGTGTACAGTGGTTATGTCGCTTTTGTTTTGGATTACTTGAAAGGAAGTCCGTGAATACTGTGTATTCCAAGTTTTAGAAATAGTTTGTTGAGCCCGTTTTAATATTCTCTTGTAAGCTTTTGCGCTTGACCTTCTGTAGTCATTTCTTGTATGGCATTATTATTGTCGGGTATGGTTAAGCATACATTCCTAATGAAAAAATTTATCGGTCTCTATGCTATTGGATATTCTGGATTTGCTGAATTTTCAGTTATTGGTCGGCTGTGAAAGTTGCGTCAACATCAATAAGTATTTGCTCAATTTTATTTCTGGCGCATTGCCACACAGAATACTTTTGGGTACTTTTCGTCTGTCGAAGTATTGTTTCATAGCTTTTAGGTACGTTATTGTAGAGTTTTCTGAGACTAATTTGACTCTATCGTTCGTGTAAAGTATCGATCTGAAATAGTCGGCGAATGTATGGTTTTTTACGAGATATATTGGATATTCGCTTTCAGAAGGTAGTCTAAAGTTTGAAAACCTCTAAACTTTTTGGTGCAAAGCTTCCTCGTATCTTTTGGTCTTGATAGTGATTTGATATTGTATATTCTCAAATCACTTTTCTTTGTTTTGGTCTGGAATTCCGTATTGTTTATTTATTTTTGTTTTTCGGATTTTTCTATCAATTGTAGTTTAATGATAGTGTGCGTGTTACACTTTCTGTCTGGAAATTCGTTATCGTAAAACCATTCTTATAGTGGTTTTCAGTTTGTCGAATGACCTGGCGGTTTGGTATCGTACAATGGATTTATGGTCTTGATCTGTGGGCGACACTGTTAGCACTGTTGCTTTTTTTTAAATGCTTTTGGTTTTCCTGGTTTCTGCCATTCTACTTCTTTTTTTTGATGAAATCGAAGAACTCATTTGGGTAGCTAAAAGTACCTTCTAGTCGAATTTGCCATTCCGTTTGGGGTAATTTTAGAAATACTGGATCATATTTCCAAAGTTTATTGTTTGAAATTTTTTGTTGACCCTCGTGGGACAATTTCTGATCAGGTTTGATCAGTTTGACATTGGTGGAATATTGGTTTGAAATCATTTTGTTTTAGCAATATCGTTTTTCTCCCGTGATTTGGAGACTGTTAAAAAAAATTTTCTGAGTTTTGTTGTGGTATTGTGAAACTCAATAAAGGGATCTTATAACTATTTTGGTAAATAATGTTGCGAAAGCGTGCTCTGATATGTTATTGGAATAGATATCACTGTTGATTTAGGTTTAATTTTGGATTTTCAGTATTATCACTTTCATTATTGATTTGATTTTGTTGTTAAATTCAAAGCACAATTGCGAAGTTGTTGCAAAGTGCCTTTTAGGTATCGCTGAATATGAGCAGTTGAACTTTCTCATAATTATAGTCTGGGCCAAATCTGCGACGGATTGTACAGTTTCGCTATTGAAAGGTAGGATACTGTATTTATTAAGTGTCCAGTGAGGTTCATCCTCATGTTGTGGACTATGATTTAGGTAGAAGTATAGATTTCTTAAAGTTCTTGTTTTGTCACTACGTTGTAAGCATATGGGATTTTTCTGATCTTGTTATCGATTTTTTGTATGTTAAGATTCAAATTCATCAGTATTGTTTTTGATTTTGATGTGTCTAATCATTTTTTGTGCTTATCTCTTTTGGTATAGTTTTTCGTTGTTGTTCATTATTGCTTCGGATTGCTTGTCAGCGGTTCACTGACCGTTTCAATTTACTAGATGTGGTTGACCTGAAATGGGACGGCTACGTTTCGTCTTTTTGTACAGTAGTTTTGAGAGAATTTCACGAGTATAGAATAATGGATAGAGATGTTTGTGATCACCTGGCCTTGGTGTCACCGAAGACAAAAAAAAATTTCGCTTGTAAAGTATCTCGTTCAGACAGCACTTAGCAGGGCTTATGCAAAATTGCCTGTCTGTGCTCTGAGCCTTGAGAATTTTAGTCGAAGTTTTGTTTTAGTCCGTTTTCTCATGCAGATAACGATTTTTGCTCGATTCTGAGAATAGTTTTGTTCTACCGTGATTGTTTTGTCATAGTTTCTCTCTATTGTTTGGTTGTTGTGTTGTAAGATTCCGTGCACTGAAATCTTTATTTTCGTTGAGTTTTGGTTTTTTGAGCTCAGGTAGGGTAGTTTTTAAAGGCTGCGATTGTCCTCCCTCAGTGTTTAGTTTGGTAGGGTAGTGTTTAAAGGCTGCGATTGTCCTCCCTTATAGTGTTTAGTATGGTAGGGTAATTTTTAAAGGCTGCGATTTTCCTCCCTTATAGTGTTTAGTATGGTAGGGTAATTTTTAAAGGCTGCGAATGTCCTCCCTTAAGTGTTTAGTATGAAAAAAAATCTTTTTTGTTTCGTTTCGCCACTATCGTTTTTGTTGTGCAATTGTCTTTGCAATTGTTTTGTCGACTATTTGTCAGATTTGTGGCTTTTTGTCGTTGAAAGTTTTTTTTTTTTTGTGGTTCAGTGGTTCAGTGGTGTGGTTTTTGTTCAACCATTTAGATTTTTATTGATCGAGTAGTGAACTCTACAACTTTTGTTTTGTATCGAATAAAGAATTTATTTCGTTTATTTCTCGTTGTATTAGTTGTTGAAAAAAACGTTCTATTGAATATTGGTTGTTTCTCATTGAAATGTTTGGACCTGAAAAATAATGCATCGTTAGTAGAACAATATTTATTGTAGTTCTGGTGGTAACCGGAAAAGAGAACGCTGATGGTTAATCAGCGATCTGTATTTTTGGCTCTGATCTTGACGTTTTGTTGCCTTCTTGGTTGTTGTCGGCTCTTTTGGTTTACTGGTACCACGACACATATTTTTGACATGAGTCTGGATTTTTTCTTTGTCGACTAGTTTGTTTTGTTTTTGGGTTTAGATCACTACTCGTCAATCGGGTTATTGTCTCGCCTTTCATTTTTGAAAATTCAAAAATTTATCGCGTCTTTCGCGTCCGCCTGCCACTCTCTACCAGCCCGACTGGCGATACGGCCGCAAAAGGAGTTGAAACGGGAATTTTCAGCACGTGAAAAAAATGCAGTGCTGATTTTTTAGATACGGGGTTGTTTTGAATCTTTTTTTTGTGCCCCGATGGCTATTTTATTGCAAATTTTTTGTTTCGCTGGCGCCTGCCACTCACCCCTAACAAAGGGGTTACGCCGGCAAAAATTGTGGATTGTTTAGCATTTAGTATTGATTTTATTGGTTTTGGGTGTCGTCTCGAATTTTGATTGGTCCTATCGCGTGTATTGTTCCATCTTGGGTTCGCAAAATCGATTTATTTGCTAATTTGCTTCGAAAAATTATAGTATAGTCCAAACCAGTCGCCACATACCACCAACGAGCTGCTTCACGACGCCAACCCAGCTGTGCCACACCGTCAACAACCCGCTCCACGGCGCCAACCAGCCAACCGATCCGCCACCAATCTGCTCCATGACGCCGAACAGCCAACCGAGCCGCCACGAAACCGCTCCATGACGCCGAACAGCCAACCGAGCCTCCACGAATGCGCCTCGTGACGCCAACCAGCCAACCGATCTTCCACGAATCCGTGCCATGGCGTCGAACCAGCCAACCGAGCCGCCACGAGCCGCCAACAGTGCCGATCACATCCGGAAGCGCGCTTCAGCCGTCTTGTGTGGGATAGGTATGGTTATAGTTATTGTGTGGAAGTGTATAGCAAGTTATCGAATTGCACCCGGTTGATGCACCATGTGCGGAATAGTAGAGGGAGGATGGAGACTCCCCTATTCACGCCTAATTAGTGCGATAGGATGTTGAAATAAACACGGTGTGCTCGCAGAGAACCATTTATTGGGGAAAAGGAAACTCTTGAAAAAACCTTTTCCACCCCGTGTGGTGTGCTACAACTTGGCATGTAGCACGTGGGGTATCTCTGGATTGACAACTTAGACGAGCTAGTAGTAAATACAATTGGAGTGGCAAAAAGTATAAAAGGAAAACAAGGAGTAGACTGTAGACGGAGAGTCCGCGTCCGAGTATCCAAGCGTCGTAGGTGTAGTTGAGCTCGAAGAAAATGAAAAAGTGCCGTATGAAATGGTGGAGAGAAAACGAAAGACCATTCTGAAACAACGGTTAAATATTGTGGCTCGAAAGCCTATAGTATTGTGGTCTTGCGACCTATTGGTACCGTGTTTCGAGACGACGACTGACCTTGAGCCATGTCGACTCGACACGTTAATTATTTTAGGCCCGCTTTCGCGGGCGCGGTAGATTCTCATAACCCAGCAGGGCGCGGTTGCCACAGCAGGCGCGGACGTGGCCGCGACGCTGTAGGAGCGGCCGCCGGCCGCCGCAGGAGCGACGAGAGAGTGCGCGAGACAGCGAGAGGGTTTTTATTGATTATTGTATTTTGTACTGTATTTTCCTTCTCCTGCCTCGATTTGGTGTTTTGGTGAGTATTTGTTGTTGTTTTGTATTGTAAAAATAGGTGATAGACTATAATTAGTTGAAAAGAGTCGTGGAATAATTATTAGCTAATTTATTCCGCGACAGCACACACGCAACGCATCCAATTGAGGCCCAAAAAAATAAAAAATCGCGCGAAAAATTTTGCATTATCGGAGAGAAAAATCAACGCGCGCGAAATAATTTTGGATAGGATTTCGTAATTTTCACGATTTTGCGTTGGTTTTTCTCTCCGATAATGCGAAATTTTTCGCGCGCTGTTTTTATTTTTTGGGCCTCATTTGGATGCGTTGCGTATGTGCGTCCGGGCGCGTTTACTCACTCCCTCCTCAAACCCCAGTGTTAAAATAACAAAAATAAAAAATATATCGTTCAGCGCGGCTCCGAGGGTGAAGCATTGTTCCGTCAGGTGACGAGCGACTTGTCGATCGAAGAACGCGATTACTTTTCTCTCAGCTTCTACGACAAAGAGGAAGGCATCAGACACTGGTTGTATAATGATAAGAAGATATTAAAGCAATTGAAAAGTTGGTTGCTTTTTTTTGGTTTTCTGATGATTCCTAGTTGATTTAAAAGCCCAAAACAAACTTTACAGACCTTCCCTAGGAGTTATCTTTCGAGGCCAAATTCTACCCGACCACACCCACCACTATTGTCGACGATCACGCACGATACTACGTCTTCCTCCAATTCCGCCGTGGCATTCTCACCTTCCAGCCACCGCCGACACTCATGCCCTTCACGGCTCTTTTGTTGTTGAGATGACAATAATGTGTATTAAATTCTATTTCTTTTTTTAAATAAAAATAATAATTATAAAAGTATGTTTTATTTACTAATAGAAAAGAGAAAAGGAACGAAAAGCAAAGTGAAAGCAGTAGTAGCCCCTTAGTTGCGCAGCTTTTGAGCAGATCTTTAGCAGAAACCCATAGCGCGTAAATAAACAGTTGCGTAAGAGCTGCGTAAAAGTTGCCAAAGTCTGCGTAACAGTTGCAGGCATTTACCGAGTAATAGTCATCGGATTCAGGGCCTGTGCCAAATGCATTTTTTGTGGATTCTAGAATTTTCAATTTCAATTAGCGTTTTCCCGGAATCACGGGGTGTTGAGATGTACAGTACTGGCCATAAAGAATGCGACAACTGGTTTTTTGACGATAACTTCTTGGAAAGTTACCTTTTCGACCCGAATTTCTTACTGTATCTGCAATGGAACCTCACAAAAACTTGCGTACTTGCGAATTTCATCATTCTGCAAAAAAAAATTTTTTTTTTAATTTTTAAAATTTTTCTCATTTTTGCACTTTTTTCATGTATTTCAGTTTTTTGTATAAAGTTGAATGAAAATTAATTGGGAGTAGTTTTAATTAGTTTTTTATTGTTTTTCAGCCATGGTCAGACCATTTGGGAAAAAAACTTTCACTGTGGACGTTCGAAAAAGCATCGTACGTGGACATGAACTAGGCGCGCATCCGAAGATACTCGCAACTCAGTTTGGTTCTTCTTCCAGCCAAATTTACCGTATTTTGAAGAATAATCGTGATGGAGTAAGGTTTCCATTAGCTTTCTAAACTAATTTCGACTATTCAGGATGGTGTAGTTCATCGTCAATCTCCAGGAAGACCCCGAACCACTTCCAGAGCTATGGATCGAAATATCTTGCGCGCGTGCCGAGAAGATCCTAGACGCACATCTACCGATAATCAAGTTTCCGTGACGTCTCCAAATGAGCCGGTGCCATCGAGAAGGACTATTAGAAGACGTCTGCAAGTTGCTGGACTGCATGGACGAAGACCAGTCAAAAAACCACTCGTTAGTCTAAAAACCGGAAAGCTCGCGTTGAATGGGCTAAACAGCACTTGTCCTGGGGACCTCGAGAGTGAGCTAATCACATCTGGAGCGACGAATCGAACTTCAATCTGTTCGGTACTGATGGTATTCAATGGATTCGACGTCCTATTGGCTCCAGATATGCTCCTCAGTACCAATCTCCGACGGTAAAACATGAAGGTGGATCTGTGATGGTTTGGGGATGCTTCTCCGACACTTCCATGGGTCCATTGAAGAGAATTGTTGGAACCATGGACCGATATGTGTACGAAGACATCCTGGAGAACACAATGCGACCATGGGCAAGAGCAAATTTGGGCCGATCGTGGGTGTTTCAGCAGGATAATGACCCGAAGCATGCTTAGGGTCATGTCGCCAATTGGTTTCGACGTCGCCGTGTGGATCTCCTGGAATGGCCAAGTAAGTCTCCGGACTTGAATCCCATCGAACATATGTGGGAGGAGCTAGAACGACGTCTCAAAGGAGTCCGAGCCTCCAATGCCAACCAGAAATTCGCTCAACTCAAAGCTGCTTGGAAGAGTATCCCGATGACGGTGGTTCAGACGCTCCTGGATTCGATGCCACGTAGATGCCTGGATGTTATTGATGCCAAAGAATACCCAACCAAGTATTAAATCACTTTTTATAGTTACCTTCCTTTTGCTTTTGACCTTCGGTGATTCTAGAGCTTATTTGTATAAATCTCCAAAAATGTCCATTTTCATGAATTTTCGAAAAAATTGAATAAAAAAATAATTTTCAGCAGAATTTTAAAATCAACTTGACAGAAAGGTTTCTGATAGTGCTGAAAAAATCTCACAAAAAATTTGGGTCAAAAAGTTAACATTCCAAGAGGTTATCGTCAAAAAACTAGTTGTCGCATTCTTTATGGCCAGTACTGTACATGGAAATTAAAATTTAAATTTCGCGGGAAAGTCCACGTCACTCGAGAAAAAAACGCGCGAATTGGCGTGTTTAAAACGTCGTTACTGCCGCGCCACAGCAATTTATATATATCTTTTCTTGTGGGATTCTAAATATTTAAACAGTATTCCCCTATTTATTTTATGCAAAAAACGTATTCCGCCAGCGCCTCGTTTTTGAAAATCCAAACCGTTTAAAATCTGAAAAAACCGCGTTTCCTCAAATCTGTGTGAGCAGTGGAGCGCATTTTCATGATGTACTCTTCAACACCCCGTGCATGACTATAACTCCCTTCCCCATATATCATATGATAATGGCCCTAATTCGATGGCTGTTAGCCGTTTTTAATAGATGTTTGCAAACAATTTCCTGAGAAGGTAACTTTTTAAGGGACTTAAATCACTCCGTAAATCGTGTTTTAGGGATACTGTAGGTCGCCTTTTCATTTTTTTTTTCGATAATTGAAAATACAATAATTGAACATTTGAAAATACGTCAAAGCTAAATAATTCAGAAAATGCAATCGAAAAAAGAGAAATTAATTACATGTGATACAGCCAGGCTTTCTTTTTATTTTTGAAATTTTCTTAAAAAATTCGATTTTGTTGAAAATCCCTGAAATTTTCCTTCCAAAACTGTAAATTTCTTTTCAAGTTTCACTGTTTACTATATGCATAAATATATTAACTAAATTTATTATAAATTACCAAGAATTGTCCGCAAACTTGTGAAATGTTCGCTAATTTGTGTAACCAATATTAGTAGTGGCATCCGAACAGAAACCATTCGTTGCATATTCTCACTTAAGAATATGCCGTCTCTTTTCCAAAAATGTGTTGGTTTAAAAGATGAAAACCACCGAAAACCACTGGATATTGGTCTGATATGGTAAGGAACTTTGTTTGCGGTGCTCTTCTTTTTCTATCGTTGTGAGACCACTCCCCGTGAGCTATTGCCGAGTAGAACTGTAACGGTATAGGAACCGTTCGGTATAGAGCTGCTGCCTGAAATGGAACTTTATGGACACAGAACACTTCGAAAAAGTATTATGTTGTATTGGGGAGTTCCATTTCGTTCATTTCGATACCAAACAGTTTCTATACCGTTACCGTTCTATTCCACGGCGTGCACAATGGGGTTCTGCCAAGTCTAGAAAAAAACGTGAAAAAATGAAGACACAGAGAAGCGTTATATAATAGGCGCTAGAAAATTTGATCTAAAACATTTTTTTTTTGAAAAACCTAGTCCCGAACACGCCGTGTATATACCAAGTTTAACTAATTTTACCCACTATTCTAGGGAAGGAAACTATTGGGACGATCAAGATGTGCACGATTGTTGTGACGTTGATTGGGAGACATTGGAAGTTTTGATCCGCAAAATCGGAACCGCTTTCCTTCAGGACCCTGCTCCAATCGATGTCCTTGCTGAAAATAGGTTGAAAAATCGGAAAATTTTGATTTTCCTGCCGAACGTCATGCAACTACCATTGGCAATTCTAGCCGCTTATCGAATTGGTTATATTGGAGTATTAATGGTAATATAATCAAATGGAAATTCTTGAATTTTAAAATTGTAGTCTTAGGTAGTGCGAGGTATTTGCTCTTTAACTCTCAGGGGATTTTCGGCGAAAACATAAAAAATTGATTTTTATTATTTTTGCTAAATGATATTTTAGGACCCGCTGAACACTTCCTCGGAAGTTTTGGAAAATGCACTGCTCACTGAAAGGCCGAAATTCGTGGTTACGGTGGATGCTGTTTGGCAGGCACAGGAGCTTATCGAGGTTAAAAATAAGATAGAGGTTCTCTTTTACATTTTAATGGGGTTATTCATGAGAAAAAAAACGGTTTGTTTTTGTTTTTTTTTTCAATTCATGCGATGTCGAGAATTGTAAAAAAAATACAGGTAGAGAAACGGGGAAATATCATTGATAGTGAAGAGACACAGAGACTGCCCCCTTTCTTTGAACTCCTCGCCTTCTGCGTCTCTTCAATATGAATGCTATATCAGGGGGACCCCCATTTCTCTACCTGTATTTTTTTACAATTCTCGACATCGCATGAATTGGAAAAAAAAAACAAAAACAAACCGTTTTTTCTCATGAATAACCCCATAAAAAAATCTAAAACCTTCGGTACCTCGCAAAATGGACCTGATGGAACTGGTGCAGCCCGAATCATAACCAGTCGAATAAGAACCGCCCCGAATGAGAACTGCGCCGGGATCACAACCGGGCGAATAAGAACCTGCCATGCTGCTTCTTGCAATTTTTTTTTGTTTTCCCAACATTTACGTGTAGTTCCCTGTCACTTCAATTTTTTCCATGCAAGCCTGCAGTTCAAATCAGTAAATTTAGAAAACCTAATTAAAATGCAGGTTTACATTGAATTACAATTACACGAGCAAAATTCAGTTACGACGTTCCGATCTTCCGCAGCGAAAAATTGTTTTTTTTTAAATATATCAGACATCTATCAGGAAGTCCATACTATAATAACCGCCTGCGACAATAACCACTTAAAAAATACATATTTCATTATTTATCAAAGAGAACAAATTATTCTGACAACAGTTGTCCGCCTGTGCGCAATAGAAGCGCCGCTTCTAGTTCTTCTTTTGTGGGTAGTTGTAAACTTTCTACATCCCAGGTAGGGTGCCTGAAAAGAGACGAAGTAAAAGATAATGAATGACCATTCAACTAACACTTTCTCGAGAATGTCTCTAATAAGTTCTTGAAACTCTTTCGATGCCACCTGTTCGAAACTTTTTCCGCTTTTCAGACAGTACTTTAAATAAACATCCGTGAAGTCTGGCTCTTCTGTTGGTTTCGTTTTTGTAGCGGTGCATCTATTTTTGGAATGCCGCCTGAAAAAAATAGAAGGTTTGAGGCGGCTTTTGCCGGTGCGACGATAGAAGCTTTAAAGTGATTTTAGTAGGCTACCCTCCAAATATAACCCATTCGCACCAAACTTTGGCAGTTTTCTAACCCTGGTCTTGAAACTGTTTTTGCCAAGTTCAGTGCAAATCGGTCCAGTAGGAGCTGAGAAAATGATGCGCTCACGAAATTTTGCAATAACCCAATAACTTACGTCCTATGTCCTCCTCGAGCCGCGTTCAGAAACTCTTTACAGTTTTTGCATTTCATCCAATTCAGTGGCTCACCTTTGAACTCGAAAAAGATAAAGACTCCCCATTCTTTGACCTAAAAGAATTGGGAAATTCAGCGAGAAAGTTATTCAATTATTTCATACCTGAGTCAGGAGATTAGCCTCTTCCAAATTCTTCAATGTCTCCAGCCGTCCGGGAAGCGATTGATCTTTCAAAGCAGACTGAGTGATGTGATTAAGTGACATTTCCTGAAAATCGTTATATGTTTGCATCGGAAAGATATTGGTTTACCTTAGAAATGAGTTATTGAACCAAAGAAATTGTGTATGTGTAGATTGTCATAGAGACCTTGCAACCAACATCGCTCCGGGTCGGTGATGATGGGGTACCAGACTTTTTTTTTGTGCAAAACTAGCTCTAAAGTCATAAAATGCAAGAGTTGGTTCATTTATGACATTATTGATTAAATATATTGTTTCCCAGTCAAGGTTCTTCTTTCTTTATTAAAAAAATATCTTCAAAAATTCTGATTTCAAACATTTTCGGAAATCCAGTTGAAAAAAATCCGACAAAAAGGCAAAAAAGGAGAAAAAAAGCGACAAGGGCAATTTTCCAATAGAGCAAATTTGAGGGATGGCTGAGAAAACTCTAGTCCGCGGCCGCAACGTGTTTGGTAGAGTAGAGTTAAGGTTGGCAATGGGGAGATGGAGAGCCTCGTCGTCTCACCTCCCCAACCTCCCCATCGGCGAAACAGGACTCCACATTTCTGGGAAAAAGAAATTTCCGCCTCAAACATGGCTAGAGTAAAAGGTATGAGCTGAGTTAAAGGGGGTGCCAACTTTCTGGGGAAAGTGGCTTAAAATATACTCTTGGATGGGGGATTTACGAATATCAAATCGAAATCGAACGAAAAAATTTTTCTGATTTTTGGCGAATTTTACAAAAAAAAATAGAAGACCACGGGGAGTACACGACTTGGCGCGAAATTCAAACGCCATTTTTCTTTTTCATCATTTTTCTCCGGTCTTTCTCGCATTTTTTTGCATTAATCTTTGGGAAATATATTACAAACATCATTTCGTGTTTTAAAATATCAAATTAACGCGTGTTGATCACAAAAGTAACGATAAAACAAATTCGGAACAAAAATTCTCATACCTTCTTTTTTTGTCCCTTTTCCTGCTCAATTCCGCATTAAGTTCACTCTTTTATCTGTAACGTTTATATTTGAACAATAAATGTTCACAAGAAATTTTTTAAAACGATGAATCGAACGAAAGGCGAATATCGATTTTTCGATTTTCATGACTAAACCCTATTTTCGCGATTATCTAAAATTATAATAAGCGATTAGAGCATTTTTATCGAAAATCGATAATAAAAACGAGGAAAACTGCACGAAAAATGAATATTTTTGGTGAAAATGGATCTTTCTAGAAGCCGCGACCGCGGGTTTCCTAGTCCACGGCCACGATTTTCGTGTACTCCTCGTGGTCTTCTATTTTTTTTTTGTAAAAATCATAAAAAATCAGAGAATTTTTTTCGTGCGATTTCGATGTGATATTCGTAAATCCCCCACCCAAGAGTATATTTTAAGCCACTTTCCCAACAAAGTTGGCACCCCCTTTAAGAACGGGTTTATTAGAATAAATAGTCAAATACACGTATGGTGATGAGCGGGATCGAAGCAGCCAGAATAGAAGATAAAGACGAGAAGGGTTCGGGAAAAAGCCATGAATGAGCGTTGACTGATCCTTTTATACGGCACTGCGGTGGAAGGGCGGGATGATATCGAGCACTCCGTGGCGGGAAGTTGCGATGAGAGAGTGCGTAGATCGGTGAGATGATTTCCCGGTGGCGCGAGAAAGTGGTGGTCCGCTCGTGTCCGCGCGCATTGACGAGAGTGTGCGCATGTGTGAAGAGGATTAGACGAACAGGGAGTCCCCGCGGCTTCGATCGGCTACAGTGTAGGTGACTGGTGCAGTGAACGTGGATAACGTGAACGGCTTCGGCGGGTGGACGACAATGTGACAGGAATGGGAACGAGGAGAGAGTTGGCATTGCGACGATCGACGAGTTCTGAAAATAAACGATTAGTTACTGTTTAATTATTATCTTTCTAACTGTATGATTAAGATTTAAACTTATGTGGTGGAGCGAGTGGCGAAGGGTTTCACATCTCCCCCCTTTTTGGAAGAATTCGTCCTCGAATGCTGAAATGTTAAAGATTAAAACTGAAACCTGAGCTATGAGCTCTTTAGTACTTAGCACAGAAACACTCCCTGTGCAGCTGGTTGAAGAGCTGATTCCACGTGTGCGCCGACCGCAGATATGAGACGTTTCCCATAATTATACAAGCCGTCTTGGTTCGCGATATTGCCACGTTAATGCGCTTCTTGTCGTCGAGGAACGTCTGAGCCCCACTCGTTCTTGACGTGAGCACGATGGTGTAATCGTACTCGCGTCCTTGAACTCCGTCGACGGTGGAGCATCGTACTTTCTCTGGAGCATTTTCTTCGATGTACGTGCACGTCGACTTATAAAAGGCCAAGATGCAAATTGAATCATCTGGCCGGATTTTGCGCAAGCCCTTGGCGTAGTAAAGCGCCAATTGAGCTTCTTCTTGGTTCAGCACTGACGTCCCGTCAATGACATGAGGGAAATTGTGGTTGATGACCACTACTGGGTGACAATCTGGGAGTCCCATGCTTCTGAGCGCCGGCAAATCTTGTCCGGGTTTCTTATTCGTTTGCAGTTTTCCATCATAGAAAAGATTGCTGAGTAGCTGCGTGACTTCCTGGGGGCAGCGGTGTACGTCGAGCAACGGCAACTGCGGGAAACGGTCGAAATCCGTCGCGTCTTCGAGCACATTTCCAACCGCGAACGAGTGCAGCTTGTCCGGAAGACAGTTGTCCGAGAATGGCGGGAGCTGGCGCCGGTCGCCAAAGAATGCCAAACGAGCTGATGGGAAGGAGTGGCACAAGGTGATCACCGCGCATCTCGGAATTTGGGATGCCTCATCGACTAGAACCAGTCCGACATCTTCCACAAACTTGCTCATCCCATCGTGCGCATACCCAGTCCTGATTGAGGAGACGGTCCCGAGCACGAAATGTGGTCTGAATAGTTTGAAAAACAAAGACATACGACTCTGCTCGGTTTTCCGATTGGCCACGGCATTTCTGAGGTCTCCACGTCTCAAAGACTTGATTGTCATCTCTCCTGCCTGTCGCAAGTAAATGGCTGCATCGACAATATCGTTGTTCAACCGCGAGCTTCCAGCGTCCAGTTCCTTCACCAGCTTCTTGAAGTGCGATCGCCAAATGCACGGAAAATCATAGTCCGTCAGATGTTCTGGCACCACTCTCGTTCGATTGTCTTCGCTGATCATCCGAACGAAACGACAGGACCTGGATTTGTCGAACTTCTCGATGGCGCTGACAGCCGCTGTAACAGAGGAATTGGAAACTCCTACCATCATTGAAGTTCCCTTGATGACGTTTTTTCGGTTCAGCACGGCAAGCACCAATGTCGACGTCTTTCCTGTTCCGAACGCACAGTCGATGGCCATTGCCACGAATCTATTGGTTGACAGCCACCTCACAATCTGCTCCTGCTGCTTGTAAAGGCGAAAGCCTTCGATTTCCAGTGCCTGTGCTGCATCCATCTTTCCAAGCGGTGGTAGCACACCCGAGCCACTCAAAACGGAAAGAGCCTTCATTGCGTGGTTTTCGGATGTGACCTCAGGAATATCCCTGAGCCTCGGTGCTTGTCTAGCCCAATCAGCTCTCTCAACGTTAGTCTGCTTGATGACCAGTCTTTCGGAAATTGCTAGATCCGTGGTTGGCGTCAGCAGACGGATGCGGAGGAACATGGTCCTCTGCCTAATTCCGCCCGCTGACACCACCGCTCGTAGTCCGTCACCGTTGGAACGCTCCAGCTGAATCGAAGTACCTTTCGGCCAAAGGTTGGGGTGCGTCGTCTGCTCAGCCATCTCCAGGTCCAGCTCACATGTCACTCGGTGTGCTCTTCCTCTCTCCATCCGAACCAGCTTAGCGACGAAGTGCCGGCTCTCTTCATTGCGCGTCGATACTGCCACGATACCATAAATTCCCAGGCTGGCAGCATAAGCCTGGGCGTAGCTTGGGAAGTCTTCAGACGAGTGGACATTGGCAAAAGTCATCGGCGCCGATGTCAAGCAGCGAGCCTCTTTTAATCGGATGGCGGCAAATCTGACAATTTGAGGAAATATTGTTTCCCTACCTTGGACCGCCTCGGTTGCCTTGATGACCTGCTGGTGGCTTTCTCCTTTTCTCACATACCGGAGCAGCTGCGCCGGTTGCGTCGCTGGCGTCATGATGTCGGCAGCGTACCAGCCTTTTCCTTGTTTTTTGACCTCGAGCATCTTCCCGAACACCAATCGTGTCGTCCCGTACGCCACCAAAGCGTATTTGTTCCCTCTTCTATAGTTGGTTGGAACCACCGGCTGACTCTCCTCGATTGTGCGGGCTAGGACTGTAAAAGTCTTGACGGCAAAGAAAGCATTCTTAGCCTCATCGATCGCGAGTACCCGAGACGACCAATCGCTCGGCTTGAATTGCGGACGCCGATACACGGAGGTGACGATGATGACGTCCCCTAAAAAGAGGCCAGCCGGCTCCAGGTGTTTGCCAGTTGTGTCGTCGACAGCGTTTTCGTTGAGAAGTAAGTAGTACAGGTCGCCACGATCCTGACCACAGTACTCTCGCTTCGTTGGAGACAAGACCCATGTCTTGCCTAGAGATCGGACCACACTCGCCACGATCACTCCCTTCTTTTCTTCGTCGATGACTTCCGCGAAGTTGATCGTCGTTTGGCACACCTCTCGATGTGGCCGACTTTCCACATGCTGATCCTCGGTGATCGCCGCGACCGTCATGTTTCTGCCATTTTGCACGTCGTCCAGCGTGATCAGGCTCACGGCTCGCTTAGTCGGTTCTCTCGGGAGCTCCTCGTCGCCGAATCCTCCGTACCATCGCGCCATGGGATGGTTTTTCTCGAATACTGGAAAAGGCTCACCATGGTTTTCAGCAGACTCGAATTGAGACGTTCCGACTTCCTGGACCCCTGGTGCTGCCACTTCCAAGAGCTCGCGCTCCAATGCTTCATCGATGGGTGTCGCTTCTTCCCCGCCTTCTTCGAGAAGCTGGGCTTCGTAGAGTAGCGGGTTCATCGTGTCGTTAACGGACAGGATTTCGTTAATCAGTTTGGGGTCAAGGTTTACGATCGGCTCCTCTTGGTCGTCGAGCGACCCGGCTGTCCCGGCGGCTGTTCGGGACCGCAGTCCCGAACCCAGTGCCGCAAGTGCAGCCGGTTCGTGCTCCTCCATCACGTCTTCCATCACCACGTCCTCTTAAGCTCCCGTCGTCGGCTCCACCATGCCTTTTTCACCGTTCGGGACGTCCTTTGTCGAATTGTGGGTTTCTTCTTTGTTGGACATTGATTTTTTGCGCTTTCTGCAACGTTGAAATGATTAAAATTTAGTGGATTTTCATTCCTATTTATTTTGGAAAAAACTAGGCTGACGCCCTAGAGAGCCACGTAAAAATATTTTTCAGACAAACTAACTGACGAAACAACTAAAATTTTGTCACATTTATTGTAAAACGTGGCCCTTGGATAAACTATCTACACATTGCCAAAAGGGCAGTCATTTCAAAAAAAAGACTTACGTAATTGCAGTAATTGATTGTAGATTTTTGGTAATAGCTAGAATAGTTTTTTATTGGGAAAAAAAAAACTTGTTTCTGTCTGAAACCCAGGCGGAGCGGTTTTCCTTTTCCTGTCGGGACCTTTGGGTAAAATAAGTCCCTGTGCCTTTAAGGTCCGCGATCGAAAGCGGTACATTGCGGACTTCCGAATTGTTGACCGTAACCCTATTGATTATTTTTAATACTTTAAGGGTTTTTAAACTGTAAATTGACGTTTTTTTATCAAACTAACCGTGAATCCGTGATGCGTTTTAGAAACGATCAAATTCTAAACCTGACGGGGATTTTTATTTCTCGTTTTGGGTTGCGTCGACCGGGTTCTGTCACTCTTGTGTCGATTGGTGTTGGTGTTGTCCCTTTTATTGGTGGACTGTTTATTAATCGATTTCCGCTTGTTTTACGACCCTTCTTGCTCTCTTCCGCCTTTTCTTCTGTTATTGTGTTATTTTGGGCCACATCGGAAGTGGTTCGGGTGTCAGTTTCGACAATTTCGCTCCTTTCTGATTCCTCCTGATTTTCTTCTGCGTGTTCATCACCTTCTTCATTCTCTTTGTCTTGTTTTCCGTCTTCCGCACCGTATATCTTTTTAATTTGATCTAAATGAACAACTTTCTCAGGTTTTCTTGGATTTTGGCGATCGTAGATAGTGGCTCTCGGAGGGTTCACCTCCACCACTCTGAAGTCACCTTTCCACGGAAGGACCAACTTCCGGGACAAACCTTTGTGAGTTGAATAATTTTTATACATCACTCTATCACCCGGGCGTATATCAGATCCTTTTGCTCCTTCGTTTGCTTTCTTTTGATACGTAGCTTGCGCTTCTTTTGATTGGGTAGCTGCTTCTTTCCAAACTTCGCGCAAGGTAGTTGTCAAACTTTCCTTGAACCATCCAATGTCTGTTTTCTTCGTTGCTGGCGCCGGATCGATGATCCTGTCGATCGTGAGAGTTGGATCTCGTCCAAAAACCAAGAAGAAAGGTGTTTCTCCGGTAGTGCTGTGAACCGTGTTGTTATAGCTGAACGTCGTGAACGGGAGAATTGTGTCCCAATCGGAGTGCTCCTTATTGATGTACTTCGATATCACTGCGTGAAACGTACGGAATGTTCTCTCTGTGGCGCCATTCCCTTTGCTGTGGTGTGGAATAGCTCTGTGATGACCAATTTCCAACAAACTGCAAAATTGTTGAAAGGCTGCTGACGTAAAAGACGAGGCGTTGTCTGAAACTATTTGATTAGGTGTACCGAATTTTAGCACCAACTCTTCCAGAACCGCTCTGGATATTGTTTCGCAAGTTGCGTCTGGTAGTGGGACTGATATCACGAATTTAGAGAACCAGCAAATCATATTTATGTAATATTTATTGCCTTTTAAAGAGGTTCTTAGTGGCCCCGTTAAATCGATTCCTACTTTTTCAAAAACCTGGGACGTGACCACCACTAATTGCGGCTCTCTTTTTGAAGGATGTGGATTACGCTTTTGTTGACATTTGAGACATTCGAGTGTCCATTTTAAAAAATCAGAGCGCATGCCTGGCCAAAAATATTTTTTCTGCGCCTTGTGGAGTGTTTTTCTCCAATCGAAATGGCCACCGCCTAGTAAACTACTGTGGAAAGACTCGAACATAAGCTTTTGCAACGTTCGCGGAATAACTACTTTTGGGTGTTCGCTACCAAATGTTATCGTCAAAATACCTGTCTCTGACACTCGTACTCGTTCCAAAAATGGTAACCATTTTTCCGAAATCCCATCTATTGTTGTTGCAGGAGACGTTAAAAAGGTCTTAATGGTGTTCACGTCGTTGTCCTTGTCCTGCTCGAGTGCCAAATCCACTGGTTTTTGTGTGCTCCCTGGTGTGAAATTTCTCGGAACGCGATCCTTTGATCGATCGATTTTCATGCATACCGGGAATTCGATTATATCTTCTAATTCTTCTTTAGGAAGAGGTGCAACTTCATCCTTGGCTCTGGATATACAGTCCGCTACTGTATTTCTTTTACCGTCAATGTGAACGATAGAGATATCGTACTGTTGAATCTCAATTAGCCACCTAGCTATTCTTTCGTTTACCTTGCTTTTTGCTAATATGTGCACCAATGGACGATGGTCCGTGTGTAGAACAATTTTGGAAAGCCATATGTAAGGCTTAAAATGTCTAAGCGCAAAAACTATGGCTCCTAGTTCTATTTGAATAGCTGGCCTACGTGTTTCGACCTCGGAGAGAGTCCTGCTTCCATAAGCTACTACTTGAATAATACCTGTATCCTTTGAGACTTGTGCCAGCACTGCTCTCTGAGCTACTGCGCTCGCATCCGTGTAGATGTGGAATTCCTTTGTGTAATCAGGGTATACCAAGATTGGTTTACTTGTGAGTTTATCCTTGAGTGTTTCAAAAGCGTTTTGTTGAAAACTGGTCCACTCGAATGGTTGATCCTTCCTAGTGAGCTTCGTTAATGGCTCTGCAATTTCTGAAAAATTTTTGATGAATTTGCGGAAGAATCCGGCCATTCCTACGAATCTCTGAACGGCTTTGAGATCTCTTGGAATTGGCATCTTCTGAATTGCATCGAGGTTAGCTTGATTCGGTGAGTAGTTTGTTTCACTAATCTCGTGTCCCAAAAAGACTATTGACTTTTTGGCAAATTCGCATTTTGCTGGCGACGCTTTCAAGTTATATTCTCGGAAGCGAGTCAGTACTTTTCGTAAAGTTTGTACGTGTGACTCAAAAGACTTACTAAAAACCAATACGTCGTCGATGTACATCATCACGTCCTGATCCATTCCGGCCAATACGGTACGCATTGCTCTTTGAAAGTAGGACGCCGCTGATCTGAGTCCAAACGGCAAGTGAGTATAAGCGTATACTTTATCTTCTGTGGTGAATCCGCACTTGTACGAAGATTCGGGATCCAGACGAAGCTGAAGATATCCGTTTGCCATGTCCAGAGATGAGAAGAATTTGGACCCTCCAACTTTCTCCAGGATGCTATCTATTCTGGGAAGTGGAAAATTATCTGGAATAGTTACTTCGTTAAGTTTTCTGAAGTCTAAACAAACTCTTAAAGAACCGTTTTTCTTTGGTACTAATACTATCGGACTAATCCACGGAGTATTAGATTCGGTTATGCGTTCTGACACTAACAAACCATTTATGTGTTTCTCCAGCTCGGCCTGATACTTTACAGGTACCCGATACGGTCTTCCTCTTACTGGTACTTCCGTGCTTGTGTATATGTGAATCGGATCTGTCTTCGCGCTGCCAAGATCGTAAGGATTTTTTGAGAAGACGTCATTAAATTCGCTGAACAATTTTAAGAGGATACCTTTTTGCTCTTCAGAGCATATTGCGCCATCCAGTGATATTCTGAACTTTGGATCTTCTATAATTTGGTTTGTCTTATCGCTGAGAGCGTTGCATTGGAAAACGTTGTCAAAAACACAACGTTTTGTCCTCCTCTTCGAAAACCTCAGTTGCTTCTGCTGCTTTGGTGCCGGGTGTAAGGGTGACATCCGAATCCGATGTGTTTGTTACCAAAATACACATATTCTCGGAATTCATAACGGCTGGAGCAGTGAGTAAGCATTTATCTAAAAGGCTTTGGGAAGCGACCAGAAACACAGATGCGCGGACGTCCGCAGTCGTCTGCTTCGTGCATCTAATGAATCCTTCGCTGTGAGCGGGAATAACTGTGTTTTCGGAAACTTTAATATCGAAAACCTGTGGTGTGAATGCCACATGTCTAGAGCCTATTGGGATGGATTCGTCCCCAATATTAAATGTTGCTTGCTTATAATTGATCGAAAACTGCGGGATTTGAGAAAGAAGATCATTCCCCAAAATTATGCCATAATTTCGTGGTCCTTCTGGAGTACACTCACCTTTTGTAAAATGCACACGGTGAACAATTGTATGGGATCCGATCGCAACTGTCACGAATGCCGCTCCTACCATTTGCACTTCATTACCACCGAGTCCAATCGCGTGAGGAGCACTTGCCTGGTGCAACCTCGGAACTCCAATTCTTCTGCTGAAAGCTTGCCCAGCCACTGTGATGGTCGATCCTGTGTCGATAAGAGCAAAACATGGGGTCCCGTTGACTTTAATTGGTATTTGCATTGTAAGTGGTACTGGTGCCAAGTGTGCTGAATTTACCGTAAAATTAGCCTTACTTTTCTTTGTATGAGCATTTTCCGTTGGCCACGTGAGACTACGTACTCCGTGTGTTCCTGACTCCGCCATAAGTGCTCCATTTACTCTCTGAAGTTCAGCGATTTGCTGCCGATACACTTCAAGTTGGGCTTGCAAATCCTCTGTAGTGGCCACTTTCACCTGTGCTGGATGTTGCTGGTGATTTCTAACGGCGTCTTGATTGGTTTGTTGAACCTTGGGTTCGCCTGCCATTCTCTTGCGACAATCACGAATAAAATGACCTACGTTATTGCAGTGATAACATCTCCGCTTCATTTTCTGATTGTCTTCAATCTTCTCTTTCCTGTGTGGCTTGCCTGGACGGTTGTTATAATTTGCCCACTCCTGCTTCATTGATCTCATCTCCTCTAGCAGTGCTACTGTAGGGAGATACTGCTGAGACGCTGCTCTGTCATCCCGGAGGATGTCTTGTCTTATTGCCTCGTCGAAGGCTTCTCTGCACGTCTTCGGATCCTTGTCTTTGACGTTGTAACGAATACTATCGTCGAGACCGTTGAGGAAAGCTTCGCGAGATCTTTTCTCCATCACTTCACTACTTTCAGCCCGAAAGGCCTGTGCCGCCAAAAGTCTGACACGATTGAAGTAAGTTTCTATTGATTCGCCTCTTTCCTGACGACATCTGGAAAATTGTGCTTCTTTGAGCTTACCTGTGAGCTCATTCTCAAAAGTCGCCTTCAAATCTGCTACCAGTTGATCCACTGTTGCAATTGGATTCGTGGTTAGGAACACTTCCGCTCTATCGCGAGCATTTCCCACCAGGAACGTTAGGAAGGCGTTAACTTGTGCAGCGTCTGTTGCTTCGGCATCTGCAGCTTTCATCTGACCCCTGAACTGTCGAACAAATACCGATAAGCTTTCTGAAAAGGCACCGGAATATGTTCCGATTGGAGCAGCTGATTTAAAGCCGAGCACGTTGACACGTGGCATCTGAACGCTTCCATCTGATGATGAATGTTCATCATTTCCGTCTGGAATTTCTTCTTGACGACTATTTTCGTCATTAATACTGGTACTGACTGTAGGGTTTTTCATTACAACATTCTGACTAGTGTTATTTTCACAAGTGCTACCACTCGTAGCTGCGCCGCCCGCGGAAGAACGCATTCTTCCGCTCTGTGGGGAACAGCCAGAGGGAGACGAGTTACCTGAGTGAAGAGGAGCTTGCTGGGACCTGATCACGCGACTTCCTCTTCGAGAACGGTGATGCGCTGGCGTAGCTGATCGAAAGCTCTTTCGAGGTTGTTGACACTGGCGGCACGACGATCGACCTGACCTCCCAGAGCGGTCATTTCCATCATCACTCGATCAGCAGCTTCCTTCATCCTTGCCGAGATTGAGTTGAGGTCGATAACAGCCGCATTTTTCAGGTCCAGAAGATGAGCCGGCTTCAGATCCACTTGATTGGTGAAATGAGGCGGACACGACTCCAACTTCCAAATAATCTGCGCCATGATGGGCATGAGGGTGTTGTACAATTCGGGATAGTTTTTTTCTGAAAAATAAATTAGAAACTTCCAGCCGGTGCTGGAAGCTTTCTTACACACTAAGCTTTTGAACGAGTAAAAATCATAAAAGTGATTATAAAATCTACTAGTTACCTAAGGAAAAGAAGTCGTGAATTGGAGACAGAATAGCCTACACTATTCTACATTAGGATCCTAAACCGGGAAGACACCAAGTCTACCCAAAAACTAACCAAAAACCCACTGAGGTAGGGAAACCCTCCTAACTTCTTACCTTATCCCTTTCCCATACCCGAGCTAAATTCCTATTCTAAAAGTTGTCCCAAAATATTAATTAAATTTTAGTTGCGCACCTAAAAATTAAAAATAAATGAACTCAAAACCTAAAACGCGGTGGAAGATATTTGACTACCCGTTACCTAAACTAGTGGTGGATCGCGACGGCAGAGGGGAGTGGTAACACTAAGAACCTAAGCCGCACTCGCTGCTACCAGTAAAAGGTATGAGCTGAGTTAAGAACGGGTTTATTAGAATAAATAGTCAAATACACGTATGGTGATGAGCGGGATCGAAGCAGCCAGAATAGAAGATAAAGACGAGAAGGGTTCGGGAAAAAGCCATGAATGAGCGTTGACTGATCCTTTTATACGGCACTGCGGTGGAAGGGCGGGATGATATCGAGCACTCCGTGGCGGGAAGTTGCGATGAGAGAGTGCGTAGATCGGTGAGATGATTTCCCGGTGGCGCGAGAAAGTGGTGGTCCGCTCGTGTCCGCGCGCATTGACGAGAGTGTGCGCATGTGTGAAGAGGATTAGACGAACAGGGAGTCCCCGCGGCTTCGATCGGCTACAGTGTAGGTGACTGGTGCAGTGAACGTGGATAACGTGAACGGCTTCGGCGGGTGGACGACAATGTGACAGGAATGGGAACGAGGAGAGAGTTGGCATTGCGACGATCGACGAGTTCTGAAAATAAACGATTAGTTACTGTTTAATTATTATCTTTCTAACTGTATGATTAAGATTTAAACTTATGTGGTGGAGCGAGTGGCGAAGGGTTTCACACTAGTATTGCTTTTTAAATAAGTCGAGAAACTTGTATTTAAGTGTCTAAAATTGGATAATAGCGCAAAAAGGATCGGGGCTCTCCACTAAAAATTTTTAGCGAAAATCTAGAATTGCTGCTTCTTTTGAAAAGGCGATTTTTTCGAGATTCTGAAGTTATATGCAAGAAAGCGGAAAACAACAGGAAAACCGTTTTCCGAAAAACATTTCTCTGTGTCTCTGAACTCCATCAGGCAAAAATGTGTGTGTTTCCGAACATTGTTTACCGGAAAACGGTTTTCCCGTTTCTTGCATATGGCCTCTGGTTAATTACATCTACAGTAGCAGCCATTAGTGAGTTTTTTTTTTTGGGTTTTTGGGGATAACTCGGCTCAAAGTTGTCCAACTAGCCTGAAATTGTTTTCTTGAAAATTGACGTTCTTTTCAAAACGCTTTATAATATTCCTCGCCCCATCCTAGCGATAGCGTCTTTGTGAACTTACCCGTGTTTCTAGAAACGAATAATGATTAATTCGACAGAAAAATAGTAAAAAAACAGATTGGAATGGAAAAGAAAACTTGGTATAAAAGTTGTCCAAATTTTGCAGTTGCTGCAAATCAAGGAACATTTTTTCTGGATTTTGCGATGCAGTGAAACTACATTATTTATTTTTCAGGATGATGAAAACTTTTTATTTTATCCCTGAAAAAATTCTCAGGCTGATGGAACCATTTTGAGCCAGGTTAAACCCAAAAAACCAACAAAATACTCACTGATGGCTGCTACTGTATTTAAAAATAGAGATATTATTTAGTTCTATCCCTTTTCTAACTAGGATATTTATTTATTCCGTAAATAGCCACTGGAGCATGAGGCGGGAGTGAGGAAACGCGCCCGGGCGCACAACCGGGACGCGCCCAAATTAGGCCCAAACATTAAAAAAAACGCGAATAAATTTGAATAGGATTTTGTAATTTTTAAGATTTGGTTAGTTTTTCTCTCCGAGAATGTGAAATCATTCGCGCATGTCTTTAGCAACGATACATTTGTAGCGGAACATCATACCGGTGATCAACTTTTTCTTGTACTCGAGCGATTCGAAATCCATGTTTTCAGTGTAGAAAAATAACACACATAATGAACTCCAAATTACGTACAAGATCTTCATATAGACAAACTATTTTTGTACTGATTCGGTTCTTCTTATCAATTCTGTTCCAATAGGTGCGTCAAATTCCAATAGGTGCGTCAAAACGCGCGTCAAATTTGTGAATAAATTGTTACAATGCTTGATTAATCATTAGTTGAGCCATTTCAGAACCTGCGCGGAATGGACGAAACGCAACTGCTAGTGATTCGTCACGTGGCACCCAACTCAGGAATTCCACCGCCCAGAAAAGACTATCCAGCACGAAGACCTTCTTATAAAACGTCGTTGAGCTTGAGAAATGGAAAAGATCTAGAGTGGAGTACTGTAATGGCGGCGATCAAAAATGACGAAAATTCGAAAGAATTTGAATGGAAAAATGAGGATTTGGTGATGGTTTTGTATGATGAAATCGGGCAAGTCTTTTTAGTCGATGACCCTGCCTCCTTTTGCAAAAACAAGAAAAAAACAACTTTTTAGGGACGTAAACTAGATCACTCCGCGAGTCGTGTTTTTCGGGTTACTGTAGGGCTCCGCTTTATTTTTTTGAAAATAAAAATCAATAAATAACGAGCCTTAAAACTGACTTCCTCTGTTATTTTTGCAAACCAAAAAATAGGCGCAGAAAAATTGCGTGCTATCTTTATCTTTACTATTATTAAGCACTGAAGTTTGTCAGTATGTGTGTGAGATTTCATGTCACCAACTTTTTCTCCTACTTCTAGCGGACCGGTTTGCACCAAACTTGGCTAAGCATTTTGAAACACAAGGGGCATGAGGCGGCCGAAGTTTTTTTCAGAATCGAACAAGTTTGAATGGTAGAATACTGTATGCACTTAAAATTTTCTCGCTTCCCACTTCACGCGAGTTCACACGTGTGGCGTATCAATCTTCTTCTTTTTTTTTTAGTCTACCAGTCGCGTCCGGATGTACTCCACCAGGGCGATTTCACAGGTAAAGCGCGTCCAACTTATAATAGGTGTAAGCCATATATAGGCCTGTTCTGGGCTTAAAATAAGTCTATCGCGGGTGGCAGCGGCGAGCCTCCTGCAACAGACTTATCGCGCACGCGGTGTGTGCGGCGACCGCGTAAAGCCTATTACAAGAGGCGCCGCCACGCCGGCTGTACGATGCAAGCGCGCTCGACGGCTATGAGACGAGACGCAGCGTACGCAGAGACATTTTTGAGCTGCCTAATTTTTTTGGGCCTTTTTGCCTTACTCCGTCGCTTTTTTGAAGTAATTTGCTGTTTTTAATTTATTTTTTTTGCAAATTATTATCTTTAAATTAATCTGATGTGATTTATAAATTTATAAATAGATTTCCATCATCAAAAACTTAAACAATGTCCATTTTTCATGCAAAAATTCGAAATAAACTAAAATTTATAAGTTTGCGTGTAAAAAAATGGACGGTGTTTAATTTTTTGTTGATGCAACTCCATTTAAATCACAAAAATTTTTTAATCGGCATTTATCGATTTTTTCAAAAAGCACATTCGCGTCATTTTGTGAGGGGGGAGGGACTCAAACAATTGTTTCAAAGATATATTCAAATCGAGAACGACAAAAAATATGCAACACTTTTTTGGGTGGCCTTCACTCACCCGTATCGCGCCGTTTTTTCCTTCGAAAATTAATTTTTACTTTCAGACTGCCCGACGCCAACAGCTCAACTGACGCTGCCCGACTACCCGACTGCAGAATGTGAGTTTTTCGTTGATGTAGTAAAAAAAGAGAGTTTTCGGCAAATCCACGATGGTTATCCGAGTTTCCGTTCGAGTCCTGCATTAATAATCAAGAGCGAATTGCCGAAAATTCTATTTTGTAATAAAAAAAAATAATTATTCTTATTCCAATCCCGAAAATTTTGTCTCCGCGCGTTTTTGATGATATCATAACTTCAAAACCGCATAGTAATAATCTATTAGTAATTCCGTTCAAGGTAGTGATCTAACAATAAATGTTGAAAAAATCGTGCTTGTTGCTTCTCGGTTGAAGTTTTCTGTGAAGGTTCAGCAACTCAAGTAATAACTATAATTTTCAGGTTGTGCATGCGCCTGCCGACAGTCTGGAGCACTGGAGCACAGCCGAACGATGGCCACTTGGACACGATGGCCACTTGGACAGGAGCGAAATTATAAGTTGTTTTTTTTAACCGGCTGCCTGGGGCAAATCAATTTTATTTTGAAATTGACAAAAAATTTTCACTATAAAGGATTCGTGGAGTGACATTTCACGTAAAACTGGGAGACGAAAAATCTCTTGATTTCTTCATTTTTTTGAATAAATGCGTGAAAAAATTGTCACTCCGCCACGAATCCATTATATATTGTATTCGTCGAAAAAAATAAAGAAATGCCCAAAAAAATTGAGATATTTTCCGTCTCCCAGTTTCACGGAAAATTTTACTCCGCCACGAATTCATTACCGTTATTCACGAAATGGCGAAAAAAGGAAAAACCTGTGCAAAAACTCGGAAAATGTTCCGGTTGATGTGAAATTTTGGAAAATAAAGGAAAAAATACTCCCGGACATTCTCACAAAATTTCAGACCAAAATATCTTTTTAAAAAATTTCAGAAAATAGCAATATTTTTTAAAAATCGATTTTTCGGTCCAAAATTTTGTGAGAATGTCCGGGGTGGTTTCCCTTATTTCCCTAAATTTCAGGTTAATCGGAGCATTTTCCCAGTTTTCTCGCAGTTTTTTGCCATTTCGTGAGAAACCCCATTATGGATTCGTGACGGAATGACAGTTTCGAAAAAAACAGTAAACTCAGGTATCGATTTTTGTAAATACCTGATAACAAAATGTTATTTGGATTTGAAAATTCGAAGGGATAATTACAGAATAGCCACCCATATATTTCAAAATAGGTACCCATTTGACTCGCTATAGTATAGCCACCCACAGTCGGCGCCGCGTGGGTGGCTATTCTCGAATTATGGGTGGCTATTCTGAAATAATGGGTGGCTATTCTATAGCCCGTTGATGTGGGTACCTATTTTGAAATATATGGGTGGCTATTCTGAAAGATTCCCTAGGAAACCAGTATAGCCACCCATTACCACTGAGTGGGTGGCTTTACTGTAATAATATATTCCAGTAAAAGCACCCATATATTTCAAAATAGCCACCCACAGAAAATCGGAAAAATCCCATTTTTCAGTTATGTGGGTGGCTATACTATAGCGTGGGTACCTATATTGCAGTGGGTGGCTATACTGGAATTTTCCCAATTCGAATGTTTTTTAAAAGTAAAACATTCTCCAGGCAACCAAAATTTTCCCTAGCCGTCTTATTTTTCTCCGTGATGCTCTTTTGTTATTTTACATGATTTCTTTATATTTTTTCTCTTGTAAAATTGTATTTATATATTATCTTAATGATTTGTAAATAAATTGATACTTAAATAAATCGTTGATTTCAATTTTTTTAAGAGCATATTTCCGTTTTAATATGTCGCGGTAAGCCCACGTTCGAACTTGCAATAGCCGCGAAAAGCCTATTATAAGCTTTAAAATGACTTTCTAATGACCGCGATAAGCAAATTGTAAGCGAAAATCACCCGCGATAAGCTTATTCTAGGCCAATTACAGGCGTCGAGCCGCGATCAGCCTGTTACAGGTTTACTTCGCTGCCCTTCGCGTGTACTCGATAGGCCTCGCGCGCAACCTATTATAAGCTGAACGCGCACTACCTGTGTTACTGGAGGGCGCCTGTGGTCAAGTGGATAAGCGCTTTGGCTGCGATTCTTGATTTGTTTTGTAGGCGCGGGATCAATACCTTACTTATCTTTATAGTTTTTGTTAGGAATTTCGTGTTTTTTTCTTATACTTCAGAGCTCCAACTTTTTGGGCCATCCATTTCTATCATATAACAGGGGTGTGTTGAATTGATGCGGAATAAAATTTTTTATCAAAAACAACGGATAAAGCTACTCAAAAAAAAAACATAATGGAATTTGTAGAACGAGCAATTTCTCTGCCTATTGAGGAATGAAACAGATTTTAAAAAATTAGACTGTTGAATAATACTAGGAGAAACTCTTCCGAAAACCGAGGGAAAGCACTAAATTGGGGAATTCAAAACCGAGAAAGTTTCGTCAGTTTACGTTTTGTTTTTCTACGGTTTTGGAAAAAAATTTTGGGAAAATTTGCGAGAGAGTCAGAGAAAAATGGTGGAAACGAGAAGGAAGTCTGAACTTCCCGCCACTTGGTGTACTCTGCGCGGTCTTTTTCTTTGAAAATTTAGAGTACGGTGGTTATTTGATGGTTTTGTGCAATGAATCAGGAAACAACTATCAAAAACTGTTTTTTCCTGCATGGAATAGGTTCGTAACACAATTCTAACGCAATGAATTGTTTAAAAAATGGAAAGATAAGAATAAAAAACATTTAGATTTTAATAAATTCAATTTTGGTGGTTTGCTAATTTTCCTGTAAAACTTTTTTTTTAATTCAGGGAGACTCGCGCATCCCCAAGCACACCCAGAAGGTTTTTGACGGCGACAGCCGGCAACAACCTTCTGGTATTTTATAACGCACAGGTACACCAAATTTTTCGGGTTTCTCAACAGAAAAACAGACAAACTTAAAGTTGTCGTTGTTAGTCCCTAAAAGTGCCTTACCCCCCGATGTGGAAATAAAATAACATCTCGATTTCCCGCTAGTCATTGTTTCCACCCTGTCCGTGCCAGTCACTGAGACTCTATGGCTGCTTTTCCATTCTCCCCATTTTTTCTAAATTTTCTCTGCGTCTCTTAATCTGCTGTTCTCTCTCGTCAGTGTCTTATACAAACATTCGCAGTTGTCTGTCTGTTCAGACCGCACACGAAGAAAAAAAAAGAACGAAGAGCAATTTTTACTTTTTTTTTCAGAAAAGCTCAACAAATCACAAAAAGTCAGTTGATCGATGGTCTGGAGTCTCGAAGATTGAATCTCGACGCGAAATTCAATGAAACAATTCCAGATGAAAATATAGAAAACTTGATGATTCTCGAGCACCCGTCTAAAAATTTAGAAGCTTTGGTGAACCTGTTTGTACCATGGTACATAGGAAAAACGTTGACTTTGGTAAATTGAACACATATCTTCGAAGAAGGTGCCAACTTTTTGGAGAATCTGAGGCCGTATTCATGAACGTTTACCTTCAACGTTTACGTTTAGCTTCAACACGTTTCAACACGTTTAGCTTCAACACACCGTGAAATCCCCCCCCCCCCCCCACGGCGTGTTCAACGGAACGTTATTGGCCGTGCGCTCCGCTGAGTGGACGCTGCTTGTCTGCGTCTCTTCCGCGAGAGTCGCTGGCAGGATGCCATGGCGGGAAACTTTCGTATTTTGAATTGTGTTAAAAGTAATAAAATTCATTTTTTCGTTGTTTCCTTCGTTTTTTTTTGTTTATTATTTATCTTTTTTCTGTCAAATTATTTTTCGCTATCGTTCCGATTTTCCGAGGGTATTATCGATTCAATATTCTTGCCGGTTAAAATAGGATTTCACGTGAAAATTCTGCAAACAACACAGTTATTTTGAGAAATAAGAACTCAGGCATTTCATTTCTTGAATTATTATGGGGTTATTCACGAAATGGCAAAATATGGCAAAAAACGGCAAAAAACTGCGCGAAAACTCGGAAAATGCTCCGATTGATCTGAAATTTTGGGAAATAAGGGAAAAAACTCTCCTGAACATTCCCACAAAATTTCAGACCAAAATATCGAATTTTAAGAAATATTGTTTTTTTCTCTGAAAATGCTTAAAATCGATATTTTGGTCTGAAATTTTGTGGGAATGTCCAGGAGAGTTTTTTCCCTTATTTCCCAAAATTTCAGATCAATCGGAGCATTTTCCGAGTTTTCGCGCAGTTTTTTGCCGTTTTTTGCCATATTTTGCCATTTCGTGAATAACCCCATTAGAAAATTTACGGATTTTAAAAGAACGATTCAAGATTATATTGGGGCTTGATAAGATTCATAAAATACCTGATAAGATCCGTAAAATATCTGATCAGATTCGCATCGCCTAATATTACCCTTAAAATTTCTGATAATATCCGTAAATTTCCTAAAATAATTCGTGAATTTTCTGATAAAAACGGTAAATTTTCTGACAAGATTCGTAAATTTTCTAACAAAATTCCGTCGAATTTCGAGTCAACATTTATTGATTTTTCGTAACAGCGCGATAATGTAGATAAATCACCATTTAAATATAAATATGTTATTTATTGAAAAATATTACCAAAAATATAAAATACAGAGTTAACAATCAACAAAAAAATAGAATACATAAAAATAATAGGGAAATTAATGCAGAAAAAACAGCCTAATTTTTCTAGGGCATCGTTTTAACTTCCTCGTCCTAGAAGGCCCTACTCATTGTTTTGGCAGCTTGTCTGGATCTCGATGTCGCGCTGAAAATAATGATTATGATTCAGCATTAAAAAAATTGATTACATTGCATTTTCCAAAGCGAGTTTTCCAAGTTTTGACGGAACTTCGCCAAAAAATCGTCGAGTGAAACTTGAATCTTCCGTGAAACGAAACAACGATTTAGGACTAAAATGAAAATATTTTTACAATTAAAAGAAGCAGCGTTACCTTTTTTTAAATTTTATTTAAAATCAACCAACTTATGGATTGTACTCGATTGGAAGGTTCTCTTTCTGCGCACCATACCGTCTCGCTGGAACCACTCGCGACGGAACTGCTTGGCGGCTCCATCCGGAGTGTTGGTCCACTCGATGGTGAAACGGCCTCCTTTGGGTCGAGCACTCCACGTGGTGGGTCAACTCCGAGACGCTTCATGTTGGTGGTCTTGATTCCGTATCCGATACGACGAGCCGATGAGTTGATCACCTTGATGTGATAAGTGTGCTTGTCGTCGTACGCGCGTTGAACACGATCTTCGCGTTCGGATGGGTTGCAATATCTCCTGGTGGGACAGATTGGGCCATTGTTGTTGGTGGTGATAGAGTGGTTAAAGACGCGGACACGATGCACCTGACTTCTGAAAAAATATTATCGGTTTTAAAAATTCGTCACTTCACAAGCGGCGTGAACTTTGTGAGTCTATTCAGCAAAATTTCAAAAATAAGAAAACAATTACAAACAATTAGGAGAAAACCCGGAGAATGCTTCGATAAGTCTCGAACTTTGGGAAGAATGTAATAAATTTTGAAAACAGTTTTATCCCAATTGTTTGTAATTTTTCCCTTTTTTGGATACTTTTGTGAATAAATTCGGGGGTACGACAGAATAGAAATAGGCGAAATAGAAATGCTACATAACACGCTGCCCTGCACGCGAAAAACGTCTTGATCGTTACTGACGCATTTCCCGTGCGTTTTTCTGCGACTCTCTGCGTCTCTGCTAATTTTTCAACGTTGTTTTTTTTAAGAATCTGTTTCATTTCAATGTTTATTTATAAATTCTATTAATTTTTTCAGTATCCATTTAGTCGTTGTCTAAATGTTGGCGGTTAGTGAGAGAAGAACAAAATATACTTCACCGCACTACTTTTTTCAGGTCTTCAAGTATTTCTTCTCGCTTGTTTTGTATGGAAATTCCACAAAAAAAGTCGGAAAGTTATACAACAACAACAAATCGACCTTTGTTTTATTCTAATTTTTGTTTACCAACCATATGAATATAACGAGTTACCCGCGTTTCAATTTTAACCCAACCCTTAGGCAACTCATTTATTACAATAACCTACAATTTTGGAACTATAATCTGGTGATTTATGGATATTTGGCGATCTCATCAAGTCCCAAAAACTTCCGTCCAAATACCAAAACTTTCTACACAGACGCGCATTGCCTGCACACTTTACTGAAATTCTGTCCGGATTCCAAAAACTTTCGATACAGATTCCAAAAATGTTTTGAATCTGTCAAGATCCCTTTATGGTTTGAAAATTTCTCTGTAAGGTTTGTATTTCCTAACAAGATCTTAATTTTCTGGACTAGTGCAAAAACTTCCGATTTATGTATATTTGGAGTTTCCTATTATTGTAAAAAAAAAACGTTTGCCTAAGCTGCTTGTCTCTGAAAATCAGATTTTTAAAAATTCGGAGCAAACTAATTAAGAAAAGAAAATTAAAATCGAAAATCAGATGTTTCAATGAAATGAAAAATGAATGAAAACTGTCGAATTTGCTGCTTGGCAGTATTAAAAAAATGGGAAAAAAATGGCTTGAATAAAATAGTATTCATGTTCCTTATAACCCAAACAAATAGAAATACATGAATATATTTTCTTGTTTTTTGCAAACTCAATTTTTATTGAAATTGTGAAAAAAAAAACAATTTTCTAATCGAAAATCTGATTCCTACACAGCACCAAATTCAACGTTTTTGCGCTTATTACAAAGCTCAGACATTTCTCTACAATCGTATTAGAATTGTTTATAAAAAACTGCTTTTAAAATCGAGTTATTGGCCATGAAAGCGAAATTTTAGTGCAAAAATTTGGTTTCGCAAATTTTCAGTGGCCGTGGTCGCGAAAAAAGTTCGGCCACCGCCTCGCGGCCACGTTGACAGCTTTGTTGACGTTTTTCGCGTGCAGGGCAGCGTGCATAATAGAAATTTCGGGTTTAGCCGAGAGCTGAACAATTATATCATTGAATTGCAGAATTTCCGATCAAATTAAAATAGCAAATTGCCTTGAAGATACTCAGTTTCACGTTATTTTGTTCAAATGCTTATGGGGACGTTGTTTGTGAATATTTTTGCCTCATCTTTGGCTCAAAATAATCGAAATCTTTTTTTGAAGCAATACTTTGGTTGAAAAACTTGTTAAAATTCCTTCATTTTACGAAAAACCTGAAAAATGTTGAAAATCACCGTTCATTTTAGCACTGAAAAAGCAAGCGCGCTCCATTTCGAACAGTTCAAACATTTTCGAATTTTGGCACACCGTGATGGTGAGAAATTTTTTTTCGTGGACAATCGATTGCAATCATGCAATAAATTTTTCTCAAACTTAAAAACTTACCACTCGCTGCATTCCCGATTGATTGGCTTCCTCCCGATTCGACCATATGTGAACATCTGAAAATGAAAAAATTGGTGACGAAGATAAAGAGAAAAAAAATGTAATGGGGCTAACCGGGTTAATTATTTTTTGCATCTTGCATTTTTTTCTCATCAATTTCACGCCGAAAACTATTTTTCTCCAGAATAAGTGCATAAAATGCCGTTTTCTTCAAAAAAAAAAATGAAAAGGAAAATAAACATTTTCAGATGCACAAAGTGAATAACCCCATAATGGTCATGTTCAAAGTATACAAATCCGATAAAAAATTTTCCGCTTCTGAAAAAATTCATCCATGCCGAAAAATACAGCTTTTTTTGGAAATTTTGTATAGCTTTAGGCTACAAAAATTGCAGTAAATATATGTACTAATTTGAACGCAAAAAGGAGAAAAAATGTTGGAAAAAAACGAAAAAAAAAGAAAACAATGAATGAAAACAATGAAAAAAAAATCACCTACTGCCTCTTTCTCTGCGCCTCCTCTCTCTTGTCCTGCGTATCCTTTTTGCACAGATGAGTGTCTGCGCAGCTAATGCAGCCTACTGTAGAAAAAAAATGCGACCACGCTTAGGCCAGAATTTTTTTTTTTGGGAAAAAAGCCCGCGCAGTTTAAATTTTATTTTCCAACGTTCCGCTCAACACGCCGTGCCCCCCCCAAAACTACATTTTAAAGTAAATATTGTGTTTTCAATCGACTTGCGACATGAGAACGCGAGACTCCGCCCACTTATTTGTGCCGTTCTGTCTGCGTATCTTCAAATATCACTGTGTTCGCGTGGTGGCGCACAAAAAAGTGGGCGGAGTCTCGCGTTCTCATGTCGCAAGTCGATTGAAAACAAAATAAATAGATTCCCCAAAACGTTAGCACCTCCTTTAACGATGTTTCAGATTACTGTAGCTAATCATTTTTTTCAGTACGAAGGACCTCTCGATTACCCCGATTCGTCTAGATTGTCACAAATTGTTGCCAAACACTCTGTACACAGCCTACTTTTTTCATCGAGAGTTATTATTTTTTTTTCAGGTAAACTGTCTTCTATCTACCACCACCTTCTCCGCTCGAATTCCCAATCCGGAATATCTCAAATTTTTCAAAACGCCCACGCTGAAATTTTCCGAAATTTCAATTCCAAACTTCAAATTTCTTTGATTAATAAAACAAAAAAACAATTCATTTTCTATTAGCAGACTTATCCTTAATGTGTATTTTTACCAAAGCAACAAAAAAGAAAAAAATTAGTTAGGAAATTACAAAAAAAAAAAGAATTAATGAATAGTATGAGAAATAAGAAAAATTACAATAAAAAACGAGCGAAAGGCGATCAACACCGAAAAAAAAAGAAACGAATCGGAAAATTAGAAAAAAAAACATTTCGATGTTTTCTATTTATTTAGAAACCTAACTTTTCGAATTAACTTATTTATTTATTTACAAAAGAAAACCTGACTATTTCTTGGCTAATTTTGGTGTCACACTTTAAAATTTTAACTTTTTTTTAATGTATTTTTTTTTTTCATTTTTTTGATGTTCGAAATTAAAATAAATCGTTTAAAAACCTCTAATCTCGATCCTAACTCATACAAAAGATGGCCTTTTCCTCATTTATTTTTACACGAATATCGCAAAGATGGAATCGGGATATCTCGGGTTGGATGGTATATCGAGTAAACATTTAAAAAAAAAGGGGAAGGGAAACAAAAAAATACAACAAAAAATCCACGAATCGTCGCCGAGAAATGGTGTGCGCGTATACTTGGTGCTCAGCTGCTGTGCTTCAACAGGAACCAGCCTGTTTCAGGGGGAGGACCACAAAAAAGGGAAGAAAACAACATAAAAACGACGAAACAAGAAAAATAATAAAAAAAAAGAGAAAACCGGTTAAAAAAAGCTTAGGAAGTGTGGGAGCAGGGCGAGTAGGAAAATAGAAATAATGATAATAATAATAATAAAAAAAGAGTTGACACCAAAATCAACAACAAAAAAAAACCACTAAAAATCGATAAATTTGGGCGACTTGGATTTTTCTTCCAATCATTGGAGAATGAACAAGAAAATGGTGGTGGGTGGTTGGTGGCGCCCAAATATAAATAAGAAATCTACTCGACACAAAATTAAGAGAAATGGTTAGAAAAAGGGGATATAACAACATTTTTGGGAAAGGGGCGGGGCGGGGTCGGGGGGTTTTATTCGCTTTTATAGAGATGGGGGTGCTATATAATGCGCTTCCAGGCGCCATACAAACTTTTCGGGAATAATAAATAATAAAAATAAAGTTTGGGTGTTGGTTGGGCCGAGTTTGAATGGTCAGCATCGGGAGCTTTTTCAGGTGTTCCATGAATCGAGACCAGCTCGCCAACAAACAGCTCCAGATGCAAAAAACAACCATCAAGGCTCGCGCCAACAAAAAAAATTACAAAAATGTTTGGGAACGGGGCGGGGGTCTCATTTTACACGAAAGCGCACCAGACTCAAGGCAATAAAATTTGGTGGCGGGTTGGGAAACGCGGGTGGTCAAAAAGTGGGCGGGATCAACAAATAAAAAACCATAAACAGAGCACTGCTCCAATTAAAAAAATACACTCACGTAGACCACACACACATACTTAACGACGAAGAATGGGACGAAAACAACGGGGGATTGAAATTGGAAAAAAGAAAACAAGAAAAAGAAAAAAAAATGGGTGAGGCGTAAGTGCCGCAAAACGAAGCTCCGAGAGCTCTGGAAAATGAACACCTTTTAGGGGGAAATTGAGGGCCGAAAATCACATTTTACGCAAGAATGAAAAGAAGTTGGCGGGGCAATCAATAAGAAGAATAGAAAATGAACTCTATGCACATTTACAAGAAGAAAAAATAGGTCGGGGACAAAAAGCGGCCGGCTCTTACTAGTGTACTCCAGAAATTCTCATGTCACCTGCGACAGCAACGTCAGCATAATTCTTCTTCTTCTAACGCCATCTAGATTTGGCTAGCAGTGGCAGAAGAAGTGGACGGAGCGGAGGCCGGCAAGAAACGGTACAAGTACAGACGGTAGTCCTTGGACGCCAGAACGACCGAACCATCGTCGACGAGAGCAACGTCAAAGCACTGAGCATGCTTGACACGTGACTCGAGAGCGCCCATCATGGTGCCATCCTGAAGAATGTTCATTTTAAGACAAATCATTCAAAAGATTTATACAAACCTGCGAAAAGACAGTCAAGTTGAAGTTGTTGTGATTGTCAGCAACGACTACCTCTCCGAGCGAGTTGATTCCCACTCCGATCGGATAGTTGGTGACGCCTTCTCCTCCAATCTGTCGCAGGTACTGTCCTTCGTACGAGAACACTTTGATGCAATGAGCACGATTGTCAGAGATCAGAATCTCGTTCTTATCGTTCGTGCACACTCCGTTGGGGAACTCAAGATAGCGTGAGCACGAGAACTTTTGCAGAATGTTGCCGAACATGTCAAAGATGATCACGCGCATCACTTTGCACTCGACCACAATAATGCGTCCCTTGTTGTCGACACACACTCCTCGCGGATGCTGGAGGATGTTGGCGCCAAACTTGCGCAGGAACTGACCGTACTGATTGTACACCTGGATCTGATGAGTTGGCGACCGCTCGGTAACAACAAAGTCGCCGGTGGTCCGGTTGACAGCGACACGGTTAGGGTAGAGCAACTGACCGTCGCGTTTTCCGCATTCTCCAAACTGGAATTTGAAACGTCCTTCCTTGTCGAACACTTGGATGCGATGGTTGTTGGTGTCAGCGACGACAATGTCGCCCTGTCCATTGACGGCAACGCCTGATGGCTCGGTAAACTGCCCTTCCATAACTCCAAACTCTCCAAACTTGCAATGGTAGATCATCTTTTGACGCTTGATCTGCGACCGGCTTGGCGGGAACAGTTGCTGGAACTTCTCCTCGTCAACGTTTCCAGTCTCAATCAATCCTCCGAGTCCCGTCTCAACTCCCATACTCCATTTATCGTACTGAGACGAGAACGGATCAGCGGCACCGGTAGCCGATGCAGCTCCAGAAATCGCGTTGAAAGGCCCAAGCGATTGGGATGATCCTCCAAAGTCTTTGGTAGGGCGAAGAAGGTTCGAATCAGAGAAGGCGTTGAGTGGAAGAGAACCGGCAACGGTGTGCGGTGGAGACCGAGCAACATTGTCAATTGCGAGCACACGGCTTGGCGGACGTCCGATTGGAGTTGGTGGCATTCCGGATTGAGCCGAGGGAATCATGTTGGTGAACTCTTGCGCAGCGGCAACAGCGGCCGCATTGTTGGCACCTCCACCACGAACTTGACCAAGAAGTTGAGTGACAGCGGTGACCGACTTTCCGTACGCGAGATTTGCGGCTCCGAGGTATTCCACTTCACACGGCGCGTTCAACACTCCAGTTGTCTAAAATTGAGAATTTTAGATATATAAGAAATATATGTGGAGGGAACATTAAATTTTTAGTGCATTTTGAATTTTCGGGTGAAAAAAGTGTCCGAGGTTTCATTTTTTGATGTCGCAACTCGATTGAAAACACAATATTTTTGTTTTGAGCACAAACAATTGTGTATCTAAATGTTCTACCCTCTTTCAAATAATTGTCTAATGGACCTATTCACAAAACCGGAAAAAAATTGCGGGAAAAATCGGAGAAGGATCCGATTGACCTGAAATTTGGGAAATATTGGAAAAAATTCTCCTGTACACGCGCAAAAAATTTTGGACCAAAAAAACAATTTTTTGGACCCTTTTTCCAATATTTCAGGTCAATCGGATCCTTCTCCGATTTTTCCCGCAATTTTTTTTCCTTTTTCTTCCTTTTTACCGGTTTTGTGAATAGGTCCATAACACTAAAGCGTTTTAAAAACTATCAACGAAAATCCCTTACATCGGGGTTGAAGCCGAGGAAAAGTTGAAGACGTGTGTCGAGCAGCTGTTTGAAGACCATAACCTCGGCCGGCGTGGAGAACGACATCAGGCGCCGCGAGAATTCGATCGTCTGTGACAACTTGTCCGCCATCGACTGAATCCGCTTGTCGACCATTGTGAGTTGGATCTGAATAAACATTGAATTCGTCATAATTGTTTACAATGCTAATTTTGATCATTATTCTCATTCCCTTGTTCACGGTTTGGAATTTCTTTGATTCGTTGCGAGATATGTTAGATAACGAATCATTGGTGAAGAAAATTTGAGATGACAGGCCATCAATAGATATTTGCGACATCTGTTGAGGATAATGTGGTGAGTTATCAACAATTCACGTATCAAAAAACTCCCATGGGAAATATAAATACACATATTTCTAAAGCGTTCCAAAACTAGGAAATTTCTAGATTGCGGTCCGTCCCCTAGATACTTCCCCAGAACATTTTCCCGCAAATCTTTTGGTCTCAATACATATAATATCCAATTTCCGGAACGCAGACACCAACTGTTATCTTTCATACAATCAATTCATCATCTATTCCTCCACTCCTACCACTTATATTTTAAAAAGGAGAGGAGGTACGCACTTTTGCGCGAGGGTACAGAGGTCATCAACATAATCATAATGTGTGCCCTATCTTGCGTCAAAAATCGCTCCGTTTTCACCTCATTAGTGGGAGACAAAAGACTCACAAGACTACGTTGTCCTAACAACATCAGCAGGGTGCCAATTTTCGTACACTTCATTCTTTTTTCCCATTGTTTTATCCGCTATTCTTTCGGAACGCCAGACTAGAGTTCAAATAAACCACCAAGAGCATAACATTGTTTTGAAATATGAACAGACAATGGCTCGGACGGAGAAAAGATGATGACATTACTTATGTCTGTGCAAATATCTTTTCTGAGAAGTGAAACAATGGAGTACTTGATCTTATGAACTTGATACAGATCAAAAAGTTACAACAAATGGCTGTATAATCACTGAAACTTTCCGGAAACCATAGAAAAATTCACATCAGCCCAATCCATTGTCCATTAAAAAATCCAGATTCAAAATGTGTTCAGTGTTTACTCGTGCCACGTCAAGGTCGCAACATTCGACCTCCTTTTACCGCCAATTTCCTTCTCGGGTTTCCTCTATTTAATCCATGCGAAATCGGTGGCGATTTAGACAGAGTGCGGACACAAAAAGGGGCAAAAATTGAGACGAAAACGTCATTAACTCGCCGTAAAAATCGTGGCCTCTGAGATAGTCGCGGACGAGTGTTTAGGGCCACATGGCTCATAAAATAGGGTCGCGTATCTTTGTGTGAACCGTTTTGTTGTTCGGTTAATTAGCACATTCCGACACTTTTTACTGGTGCTTTTACCACTTTTGATCTCAAACGAACCGACCGCCACAGTCGTTGACAATCTGACAGCTGGCACCACGAAATCCCCTACGCCAATTTTTCAAAAATTTGCAATTCAAATGCCCATTTAAGAATCTGAGAGACCAGAGCCAAATGACAGATCACCACAAAAAGGATGGGAGGGAAGGAAGGTCAAACTAGCATTTTCATTAGTCTATTTTTGAAAACCGATACGGTACCTGCTTGGCCGAAAAGGCGGCGTCAATCTCTTTGGCGAGCACTTTCTTCTGTTCCTGTATCAACATGATGAGATTGGAAACGGTCTCTTCGAGTTGAGCGTGAGCATTGTGAAGTGAAGCGGTCAAAACTTGCTGTTTTGCGTCCACCTGGAAACAAAAAAAGTTTGAGCTTTAAAAGTGCAAAAATGTCTTTAAAGCACTACAACTAACTCAATACCACTCTTTCCCTCGATCAATGATCATATTTGTTCGGCGTATTAGGCCATTTTTACACCTGTCCAGTCAAATGCAAATATTCACAAGTGAGGAGAATATTGAGAGAAAAAGTAAAGAAAAAGCGTTGGGATTAATACAAAAGAGTGACCAAGTTTGCCGTCCCTCACCTCCTTAAACATGTCCAGCATGTCTGCGTGCTTGCTCCGCGCCTCTCCGATAAGTTGCTCCATTTTCAGCATTTGCTTGTCGGCCACCTGTAAAAAAAACTAATTAACTAAAAACGTCCCATTCGCATTAACACCCATTTTCTCATAACTAGTCTTCCATATTTGTCTAATTCGACGGGTTTCACAGCCAGATGATGAGGTGTCAACTATTTTGGACTTTCAAATGATTCCCGCCAAACCAAAAATATAAATTTTTGAATTCACTCGAGACAAAGGGATAATGCTATTAATATTGCCACTACCCATTGAGAAAAATCTTTCGGAGGAAAAAGAACAGGTGGCTGTACAGATAGACAGTTAACTGACAACTAGATATGGCAACGAATAAAGAAAAATTATTAGCAGCAGATGTTTCTTCCATTGTTGCTGTGCATAGGGTAGAGAGCGATTAATTCAGACCGTGATAATCGCTATATTGCTAATTAAACGACTCATACAGTTAAAACTAAACAAAAACGCCTAACATTCTAAAACATCCGCTCTACCTCAATTTTCAATAAAAACAAAAAAGAACCTACATCGGTAATCATCTCATACTGATGTCCGGGCGCTGGATGGTCCACGACAGTGCAATCACGGCAAATCGCCAAATTGCAAGTCATGCAGAAGAAGACGAGCTCGGAGCTGCGATGTTGAAGACACAAAACCGGCCTTTTGCCCATCAGCAGACTATCCGGCGACTGATTTCCACCCAACGCCACAATTTGGTGCGATGATGAGCTGGAAGACGCCGAGGAGCCAGAGGAAGCTGACGTTGTTGACGACGCCGATGAGCCAATGTTGTTGGTCGACAAATCAATGACCCGATGTTCGGCAAAACAGTGCATGTACTTGTGAGCCATTGTACAATTGTCGCAAAGATTTGCGTTGCAGTCCTGGCAGAAGGAAGTTGCCTGCAAATGCTTGGAACCCGTATAAACACTTTTTCTGGCACCAAATAAAACGATCTTACCGTCTCATTCGACTTGCAACCGTTGCAATGCACGGCCGGAACACTCGAAACTTGACTTCCGCCTCCGTTCGCCACCGCCACGTTGTTGTTCATGATTCCGTGCATCATGGCCGCCAATTGAGCGTGCTGTTGTTGCTCCATCGTCGGCGAGTCGCTGAGCGGTGGCGACGAAGACGTCGTCGACGATGGCGATCCGAATCCGAATCCAACGACCGGATTCGACGGATCGGATCCGGCCACCATCGAAGGGTGGAGATGTGCCGAGGCGATAGGCATCGATGCGGTCGTAGAGGTTGGACCGCCCAGGGAGAGGCTGCCGAACATTTGTTGTTGCTTGTTCATCACCGATTCGAGGCCAAAGTCGGTGAGCAGCGAGTCAAGACCCAGGTTTATGCTGAAATTACAATTTGAAGCGTTTAAAATTAAATTTTTATTTAAATAATTGTTTTTTGTCTCACCTCAATTGGGTCTCCATGTGGCACTGTGGGCAGACGATGCGTTCCGGCTGCTCAATATGTTTAGCGAGGCAACCTTTGCAGAACGAATGGAAGCACGCGAGAACCTTCGGATCACGATAAGGTTCAAGGCACAGCGTGCACTTAACAATCTGCAAAAATAAATACATAGAATTTAAATTAATGTCCAGCGAAAAATAATAACAACATTTCGATAAAGGCGATTGCATATGAATTGGGGTTTCCCGAGTGGAACAGAGACAGGGAGCGTGCCAAATTTGAAATTTTCTCAATTTTCGTGTCAACCGACGTATCACGTCTTCTCCCTCGTCATCTTCTCGTCAGAAGGTCACTGAATTTGCGCGAAAAGTACGACAGTAAACGAATTTTGATTTTCGAGTTTTCCAGTTCCATCCGCAGGAATAATTTCCGAGAACAATTTGGAAAACGTCTGAGCTGACGGGGTTACGGCAGCCTCATACCGCGCGTGATGACGAAATTCTTCAGCGGGGCCTCCGCTGCTGCGTTCCGTCATTCCGCGTGACATGATTCATCGATAAATATAATGGGAAGAAAGGTTTTCGTATTTTCTTTGTTTTCTTCTCGTTTCTTGCTTATCCCGCTTTTAGACCACGTGGCCGAAAGGAAATGGAATCCTTGTAATGGGGTTATCCACGAATTAGCAAAACGAAAAATTCCCAAAACCAGGAAAAATTCTGCGAAAATTCAAAGAATACTCCGATTGACCTGAACATTTGGGAAATAATGAAAAAATAGTCTCGGACATTCTCAGAAAATTACAGATCAAAATATCGGTTTTAAAAATTTTGAGAAAAAATCTAAATTTTCGTCTGAACTTTTCTGAGAATGTCCGAGAGTATATTTTTGCCATTATTTTCCAGAAATTCCGGCCAATCGAATCATTCTTTGCATTTTTTTGGCTATTTCGTGAATAACCCCATTACAAAGATTCCATTTCCTTTAGGCCACGTGGCCTAAAAGCGGGATAAGCAAGAAACAAGAACTTTTCTTCCCATTGTATTTATCGATGAATCATGTCACGCGGAGTGGCGGAAAGCAGCGGCTGAGGCACCGCTGACGAATTTCGTCATCACGCGCGGTACGAGGCGGCCGTAACCATAACTATGCGGATGGTGGAATGGAGGAAAAACTGGATCGGTCACTCCGGCCAGATTTACTCATGCGTGAATCTTGACCTCAAAACCAAATGATCAAGACGAAATGAGTGACCAAATTTCCTCAAAGCGAGGTTTTTTTAATGGAAAAAATAATAATTATTATTATTATTGCATTATAATTTCGAAACTAAATAAATACATAATTCAAAATGTTTCAGAATAATGAAAAATCGGATTTTCCAAGCAAAAGACTTTGATTTCTATAATTTTTACAAAAACTGCATTTGTTTACTTATTAATTTTGAAAGTAGGAAAAGCAAAAGAAAGGAAAACAATGAAAAATCCGATAACCCGTGCCTACTAATCAAAGAGACAAAGCGCGTGTTGAAATTTCAACTGTGCTAAGCTCAACATCTAAAAACGATCTAGGTGAAAAGGACAAGTGCAAATAGGAAAGTGGTGGCGTGCCAGACGGTGTCGGGGACCGAAGAGGACGACCAAGAAGAAACGACAGATGGCACACGTGTACTCATGCATTTCCATGTCCTCAAATGGTGTGGCATACGATACAGCAGCAGTAACAGAGCGGTGGATGGTGCGGACAGACTGATGGACTGAATAATCAAAGGGAAAATGGCGTAGTGAAACGAAATAAATATGTGTTCGAGTATACTGCCACGATGCGACCATGTTTATGATGAAATGATAAACGGTACGACCAGCGATCGTGGCGCCATGTTCGCTTTGACAGGCAATAAGAAACTTATAAAGATAAGAGAGAAAAAAACGAAAGCCGGCAACCGAGGCGTTTGCCAGCCCGTTATCGGAAATGAACACGGAGTTGAAGAATTACAACAGTGTGGCCAAAACCCTATAGAATGGCTACCCAGTGAAACACCCATCCGAATACGATACAGCAAACAAAAAAGTGGTAAAGGAAAAAAGTAGGACAAACGAGGACGCGTGGTGAAAACTATGTGAAACATCGTAAAAGCACGATTACCCGGTGAGAGGAAAGATAATTGTGATGCAAGGTTGTTTGACATCAAAAAAGACAAAAAAGGCATTGAAGCGGCAATTCTGTTCACGGTTGACAATGCGAGACATGAAAAACAAATTTCAAGATTTTGACGCGTTTTCCGTGAACTAGTAGACATAACTGGAGTGTAAATGATGCGAATCTAGTGGGCGTGGTCTAAACCTTAAGAGGGGCGGACAGGTGGCCTGCTGGCTCTCATCTTACGCAAATACCACTACGTACCACACCATCTGTCACCCGAAGAAGGGTAAACCTATCCAAAAATAAGAATCCAAATTGCAAGAAACCTTGAGAATATAACAAAAACGATACTAAAACGTATCCGGACTGTATTAATCTGGATTAAAACATTTCATAGCGTACATTCAGACTCTTTGTGAACATCAATTTTTATGAAACGATGAGAAAAAAGCGGAGGAGGCGCACGAACTTCCTTCTGTTTTTCACTGTGCGTTTCTGAAGAAAATAGTGAGGTTTCTGGGCGGTCTCGACATAGAGAAAGAGAGCGAGAGGAAAACGGACAGTGAAGCGCCCCCTGGTACTAAATGCATTTCTTCTTCTCTACGTCTCCATCTCTCAATTTACCGCACTCTCCCGGCGCCTAGTGTATTTGAGAAGAGAACGCGGCCGAGACACACGCGCAAGCGTTGGGCGGAGGATGAAGAAGAAGAAACGGAAAATAAGAGCATGCGCCAAGAAACGCAGAGATCATCTCCCTTGCTTTGGGGCGTTGTACACCGATAAGGGCCCTGCCCGAAGAGGGACGGCCCTATGTGAGAAGACGTTCACTGACCAAAGGACACCGACCGAAAACGCCAAGGTCCCGAGACTGGCAGTGCCGCGATGCGCGCCATCAACATCCGCCAAACGATACGAATGTGTCCGTCATTCGACGACAGCAACAAAAAAACGAAACGACCCGCAATAAATTTATGGAAGGCTAGACGTCACATCAGAAGTATAAACTGGTATCTAGATAACAAAAGAAATTCGCAAGTTATCGAATCCAATATACTATTTATCTTAAATTTGAATGGAAATTCAACTTTGCTCGTCTTTTCTAAAGGCATGAAAATACCGCTATAATCCATCCAAGGAAACGAGAACAAACTTCTCAGCGTCACCTGACTCTAATAATCGCAATTCATCATTTAATTGCGCTTCCAACAGCAAATGCAATTTCACTTTCTCGATTTTTGCCGACTTCAGCACTTTTTTCTAATCATTTTCATCGCCTTCTATCGTAACATGCGACTTTGAATCTTTGGATCCGTCCGCTTTGTGTCGGGCCAACCGAGCGCCTACATGGTTGCGGTAGACATCAGAGATTAAAACATGGTACTGCTTTTCTTTTCTTTTTCATAAACAACTGTGCGGACAGTGCTGATAACAAAAGTGGAGAGTCGAGACTATTCGGCTGGCTTATGACAAGGCTCGAGCAGCCTGACGTGAAAAACAGCAAGTGGTGTCGGCAGAGATTAAAATGAGATGAGATGTAGCAAAGGTGTTTCGTTGGTTTCGCAAAACTATTACATCATATTTATTATGTACATATTGTTCATTCGCGAAAAAAGCAAGTGCGCTCCACGAAACGTAGTACTACGTGGAATTCATTTTCGTCGCCAAATTATTTCAATTCACGGGTAAATTCAACATGAAATTAAATAATTTGGCGACGAAAATGAAATCCACGTAGTACTACGTTTCGTAGAGCGCACTTGCTTTTTTCGCGAATGAACAATAGGAGTTGAAAGACTAGAATTGTGTTTTATTGCTTTCTTTCTTAGTTTTCACAACGTTCCCTAGAGAAACCCACGACAATGGCATCTTGTCGGAACTGTAAATATAGTGACAAGAAATTCGCCATTTCCTTGGTTTCTTTGTTTTGCCACGTCGTATCTCTCTCTTTCCTGCATTCATTGGCGGTCAAATCGAGTGGGTAGATACGTTGAGTTTTTTTTTTCGCCGCAAAAGAGACGCAGAACACGTGTCGGCGCGGCGGACAACTGCAAACGCCAAGTTGGAAGCAAGGCGAAAGAGAACGGACAAAGAAGAGAGCATCATTGAAAAAGTGGAAAAAAACGTGGAAATGGCGATGATGAAAAAATTAAATTGATTTAAATAAGCAGAAATAAGAACAAAAAAAAGAAGGTAAGACAAAATTCAAGCTGTGTGCAAAAAATGTTTGGTAACGTGTACATCACGCGTGTTGAAGTCTACGCCGCTGCAAACGCGCCCCCGCGCACTACGTACCTTCAAAATTAGCAAAAAAAAGTAGAAAACTTTTCGTTGAAAAAACCGTGATTTTTCAATGAATTTTTTGATTTTTCGTAAGTTTCGATGATTGCACAAAAACGCAGGCGAAAACTTTTTGCATTTGAACTTTTTCTAGTCGCCAACACACCGTGCGAACATTCTACCAAAGTCATTCGGAGAAATCTCCGAGTTTGAACGAAAAAAAAAGAACGGCTAACAGAGGAAACACAGTATAAAGCAAATAAAATGGAGAACAACTGGGATCAACTTTGCAAATCTATGAAAATCTGACTGTAGCTATTTAAACAAATTTTCGACGATTGCGAAATTTCCGTTTTTGAGGGAAAAATTGAACTTAATAAAACTAAAAAGAATAAATTAAAAATTCCAACTTTCACCAGGAAACTTCAAGGGGTTATTACAGAGAATAAATTCCGTGAGGAATAACAGAAATTTGTCAGAACGAACAAATTTTAACTTAATTTCTCGAATATTCTCATTTTCTTTCTTTCACATTCCTAATGATCAACAGAGCAAGCAGCCGAGGCGATCGCGAGCAAAACTCTTGAGATAGAAAATTCGTGGAATTGCCAGGTTTCCGGCGCGAAAAATGCGAAACTTTTCATTTTGCCTAGTGGTTTGTGAGGTTTCTTAAGAGAGCAGCGCACATATTGCTTGAAAATTGAAATACTTCCCACTTTTTTAAAAAGAATTTGGATAAAATATTATTTAGAAAATCTTTCCTGTTTTGCGAAATTAACTAAATGAGAAACAGAAGTAGCGATTGAGTTAAAAAGCTCACTATTTATTCGCTATTTAAAAGCAACAAAGTCGATAGAAAAATAATTTATCGGCAAAAATAAGTGCCTGGGAAGAAATAATCACGGCATGCTGGCATCTACGTTTCAGTCTCATTTTATGAAATTCGATTTTTTCGCGCGTTCAATTCGCTGCGTACGTTCCGCGAAAACAAAAATAAAAACATGTTTTTTCCCTTATTTTTTTTAAACATTTGATACAGCAGCAGTGTTGGCAGCGCCGCGAGGGAATTTTCTCTTAACACGCGAGTCACAGTGTTTCATCAAACGTTTAGTGTGATTGGGGCGCGTTTGCACTGAGGTAGGTGCCAGCATGCCGTGATAATGCCTGATATATTTGTTTTCTCGCCACATATGAATGCAGTTTGCTATCTGATGCATAAAGTAAACGCGGTGCTTTTCCGCGCGGAAGGAAACGATTCCGCCTCGAATATGTGTGTGTGTGAATGTAAGCGAGCGCATACATAATGGATGAATGAGAGCAAGCAATTGTGAGAATTGACACTTGAGGCACGAATATGTGAAAACTCAATGATATTTCGCCGCAATAACAATTTAAACATGAAAAACACAAACCTCCTGGACGATGGGTGGTGGTGTAGGTGCCAAGCCAAATGAGCCGCCAAGCATCGGCTGCGAAACGGCTGAAAGTGAGAAAATAAAAAATTAGAAAGAAAAATCGAATGAAAAGGCGAAATGTGGAGCGCGAAATCGTGGAATTTCTCGCGGGTTTCTCATAAATTGAAAACGGATTACTGTACTCGAATGCATCGAACCTTACGCACAATTGCACACAATTTTTAAAGTTTTTTTTAGGCCAATTTTTAGTTTTTATTTTTCACTTGTCAGGCCGATATTCGGCAAAAAAATGATCGAAGTAGTCAAAATTGCGACACGCTATTTGCATACTTTTGAAAATTCAACAATTATCCTCATTTGGTGCTACTTCGGAATAGAACTGGAGCAAAATAGAACTGTAGCGAAATAGATTTGTTTTGGAATAGAACTGTTTCGGAAGACAACTTAAGTGATGTAGAACTAAATTAGCAATGCATTGAATTTCTGAACATTGCAATGGAGCGCGATTGCCCTTGATAATTCTAATATTGGCATTTCTTACGCGCTTGCTTTTTCCAACAGTTATATTTGAGTTATTGTGAAAACGAAAAAAATTGCAACGCAGTGTTTGCGTACTTTTAAAGTTCAAATGAAAATGGGAACAAATCTCTTCATTTCCCATGCTATTTCTTTCATTGCCGTTTGAAAGTACTCAAACACCGCGTTGCAATTTTTTGTTTCACAATATTCACCAAAAATGGTTTGTTTTGTTGATTTTTTTTTGAATAAACTTACCATTTTATTGTCGGCCCGCTTTGACGGTCAAGCAATGCAATCGCGCTCTATTGCCAATTTAGTTCTATATCGCTAAAGTTCTATTGAAGGGCGAGGCATCTTCCTCGGTTTTCACCGTTTTGTGAATCTGGGACGTTTCGAAATCTGGCATTTCGAAACTTTTGCATTTTTGGGTAGCGTTTTTCGCCAATTGAAAAATTTACAGATAAAAGAGTGAATTTAATGCGGAATTGAGCAGGAAAAGGAACAAAAATGGAAGGTATGAGATATTTTGTTTCGAATTTGTTTTATCGTGACTTTTGTGATCAACACGCGTTAATTTGCTATTTTAAAGCACGAAATAAAGTCTGTACATTATTTCTCAAAGATTAATGCAAAAAAATACGAGAAAGACCGGAAAAAAAATGATGAAAAAGAAAAATGGCGTTTGAATTTCGCGCCAAATCGTGTACTCCCCGTGGTCTTCTATTTTTTTTTGTTCCCACAGTCCACCTTTTGGCTGAATCTCGGTTTCAGATCCTCCTTGTGAGACCTTCTGAAATTTTCTTGGCGCAGTTTCTCCAACTCGTCGCTGCATTGTTGCAGACTTCTCTCGAGCTTCTCGGCGGTCTTTTTCTCTACTGACCGTGTCATTTTGAGTTGACCCAAGCACTCCTCGGCAAAGTTCTTCTCTCTTTCGAGTTGCTCCATCTGCTCCTTGAGCATATTCTTCTCTTCCATCCAAGCCTCTTGCAACAACGTCTTCTCATTGCTCAGCTTTTCGACCTCCTTCTTCAGTTTTTCTCGTGGTGTCCCCACTTCACTACCGCTAACGGCCTTTTCGCACGCTTCGCGCAACGATTCCACAGTTTCCAGACCAAATTCCCGCATGACCCTCAGCACCGACCGCGTCCACTGATCGCCACCCATCTCCTCGAATCGTTCTAGCAACTCTCTGCTGAATTTCATAAATGGTTCGATGATCAACTCCTTCTGCCGCTCCGAGCATTTAGTCATCAGCGCAATTTTCCGCCTGGTCTCCTGTTCTACTTCCGTGGCCGTCGCCACGAATTTCGCAAATCCGCGAATTTTTCTTCGTCTCTGCTTCAGGCTCATCACCTCGTCCTCGCTCTGGAGCTCTTCCTCGATTGTTCCGATAGTCGATTCATCGGTCATCCTCCAGGCTTTTTGACCTTCAGCTCCTCTTGTCGCTCTTCCGCTCACCGCCGCCTCCGCGTCGGTTCTTCTGTTCTCCTCTACCAGCTTCTCCAAAACTCCATCCATCGTCTCTGTCGCGGAACTAGCCTAAAGGCGTAGCCCACGACTTTTCTCTCACCAAAAAAGACATAAATCCAACATAAAATATTGGTTTTCGTTACTAAAAAAACATACGAAAAATTCTGCCCATAAAAATATATTACAAAAATATGGCGCGAAAATTAATTCATTCGAAACTAAAAGACTTTCGCGCTCACCGCTCCACTACAAACGATCCTGCGCGGGGGCGCTACCTCACTGCAACAAGAGAGAGCAGCATACACGGTCACCCACGCAGAGACGCAGACAGGTCGCATCGCGGCGAGACCTTGCCTGCGTCTCTAACTACGGTGGCGACCGCAAAGGGAGCGGCGGCGGCGAGAGTCAGTTGAGTCGAAAATGTCAGCAGGGGACAGGTCGTCGACCTCATAAATAGCGATAAGGGCTCCTGTGTGGGGCCCACGAGAAGCTGATTGGCGACATATTTTTTAGATTTACTTTCATTTTTTACTTACTGCTCGACCGCCTGCGGCACACACACAACCTACGACGCGCGGTAGGAATCCGTTTTGTTTTGACTCGCCACGCTCGTATCCGACGAAAACCGTTTTATCCTTAACCTTTTTTTTATATCTTCTTGTACCTTATATTTTATTAACCTACTTACATTTTTTAATTGCAAGAGATTCCCTCGTGAGTCCGCCTCCGATGCGGCTCACTCCTTCGGAGGGAGGGAAGTTTTTTGAGGCTCCCAGCCTTTTTCTTCCTCAGTCTTAATAAAACTGTTCTCCGCGTAACCGTTTTAAATTCGTACTCATACACACACACATTCACGAGAACTAGTCTATCGCGGGATAGGGGAGCTCCATCCTCCCTGTAACCTATCCCCGCACATGGTGCATCGAAACGGGGCGCTGACACGGTCAGCAAAACATATAATTTCAGGTTCGATATTTATAATACGAAACCCAAATTGTCTACCTAAAATTCGAAAATTCCGAAATATCTAAAACGAAACTAAAAGCTTTTCGAAAAATTTCAGGTCATACACGAACCCAAGATGGAACATAAACTAGATCTCCGAAAAACATAAATTATATTTAGCATAAATACATACGATACTTATCAATAAGTAGACTTTGCGAAGTCTACGGGCCTCTGGAGCTTTCTTTCTTGCATCCCAACAGGGCATGGGAGAGTGGCAGGCAGGACGAAAGACGCAGCGAATGCAGCGGTCGCCCTCACGAGAGCAAAATCACTCAAAATTTCATCAAGCCTCTCCATAAAAACCACCGAAAACTCAAAAAACTGCATAAAATTCGAAAATATTACATACATTCATTCTCTACTCGTCCGAAACCGAACCGAGAAGTACTCTTAAAACACTCATAAACTCTTACAATTACAGAAAAATGGCAAGAACTCGCGGTGGCAACAACAGCACCTCCCGAACCGAGACCTCGAGCCGATCGCCTCGAAACGAAAGCCACGAGCAGCTCGAAAACGATAACGTCGTAGAAGACGTCGAAAAATTCGAAATCGTCGACGAAAAAATGGAGTGGGATGGCGAAGTGAACACAAAAGACCCGGAAGACGAGAATAGTGGCGAAGAGTCGGAGAATCCAGCGGAAAAGGCGGAAGAGAGCCTCGATCGCAAGATGATCAAACGACTGACCCGCAAAGTAAGCGAAATTTATTTGACAAGCGAAACTTATAAAAACGGGTGGAAGTCGGAGATGGAAGACCATAAAAAAGCTCTCGAAGAGCTCACGAAAAAACTCGTCAACCGAAAGCCGAAAGAAGATGAGCTCATAAGGGGATTCAACAAAATGATTCAGACGTTGGTTCCAACCATACACGTTATTGGAGAGTCGATAAAAGCAGTGGCTAAAGAAGTCGAAGAACTCAAAGAGGCGATCGATGCCCAAAGCGACACCACCAAATGGCATCAAAAAACCGTGGACGACGTGCTCAGCAAACTCGAAGAGTGCAACCGGCTCCTGTCAAATTCAAAGTCACACACGATCATAGACGAACCTATACGCAAAAAACCGAGAGTGGAAAAAGAGACGCCAGCGATACCATATTGTTACATCTGCCGTGGTGCACATCGTGCCGAAAATTGCACAACATATAGAGACGGAGAATGCCGAAAAAAAGCTATGATGGCGCGAGGTCGGTGTACGCGCTGTACACAAGCAGCCGATCACAAAACCTGTGCAAAATCAACAAGAGCGTGCCAGTACCATAAGGATATCGGGCGCACGGAATACCACTTGCACGCCATCTGCGAAATCAAATACCCGAAAACGACAACAGAGGCGATCGGGATGCAGCTCGCCGACTTCATAATCAAAAAGTGAGAAGGTGGGAGCAGTGTCAAAAATGCCAGTGGTACACAAACAAAAAAAAAATATATATCGGAGAGAAACACTACCAACATAAAAATAAAAAAAAATCGATAAATGTTTATTGTTGTTTAAAATAACCATATTGTTGCTTGTTAGTTCACTAATAAACGAGATGAGTACTAAATAAAGGCGAACATACATACATCTGATCAAAATGAAGTAGAGAATGCATAAAAATTAGAAATTAAAGATAACCAAAGAAGGAACATGGCCAAGAGTGAGTCGTAAGCGAAAAGAAAACAAATATCAATATCTACTACAATAACATACAACGACCGCCATAATATCTCGGGACCCGATTAAGAGGAAAGTAAACTTTTATCGGGGTGGTAATTCCAGAGATCATGTACACAGAAACATATACAAGAAGAGCGGAGCTAGAAATTTATCATCAACTCCGACAATATCGAACTGATGAGACTAAGGAACACGTAAAACTACATAAAGACTAAGAATAATAATAGTACATAAAAAGAAAAAAATCCTAATAGGGTTGTTCACGTTGTGGAGGAAAATGGCGAGGACCTGCGGAAATTTCGGCATGGATTCGGTGAGTGCTCGGATTAGCTTGGGACTTTTGGGGAATGATGCCAGGGGTGCTGCCCGCATTTCCGGGGAGTTTCGGACCGGGGCATCGATTTTTTAAAAATTTTTAACAAATAATTCCATAAATTTTTGGAGTCGGTGTTCTGGTCTGGGAGTTTCTGGGGGTGCCCGGGGGCGGTTTTGGCATTGTTTCTTGGGGTTCCGGGCCGGTCGGGGCGTTCTCCGGGTTTTCGCCGGGTTTTTTCGCTGGTTTTTCTATTTTTTTAATACTTCGTGAACAACCCCATAAATTTAAAAAAAGAAAAAATTTACAAGCGAAATGGAGGCCATATCCTCGGTGGTGTGCGGAGTCCTGCGGTGAATCGCGACCGTTGATCGAGGGGGCCAGAGTTGCCGGGAACGATGAGTTGAAGGCACCTGAAACCATACTACAGTTTGAAAAACGACGAAAGAAAAAACGAGAAGTGCGCCTTCACGCAAAAACGATACAAAACTTCGGCAATACGAGGCCGACAAAAAGAGAAAACATACAAGCGACACAAAAACGAAAAAGGCAATAAAAAAAAATGACCAGAAAGCAGATTCATACTGTCGGCCCGCCAAAATGGCCGGGCGCGCTCCGCCGAATTTGGTACTTTGTGGTTTTCGTTTTGGTTTCCAGATTATTTCATTTCACGTGTAAATTCAACGTGAGGTGATGTGGTTTGGAAACCAGGATGAGGTCCACGTAGTATTGAGTTCGGCGGAGCGCGTTTGACCGACGTGGCGGGCCGATAATACAATAATTAGCGAAAAATCTATTCTTAAAATTCATAAACGAAAAGGATATTCGTAATATCGGCGAAAGAAAATAGCCTATACCAATCAGAAAGTCCATCAGAAACAGGTCAAGGAAAGGCCCACGTATACGCATGCAGAAAATCAGATATCCGGAAATAGAACTGAAAAGAGGCAGCTGGAAGCCGTAGGAGAGAGAGACGGACCAGTCGGAACGTCGAAATTGTGAGGTACCCATTGATTCAGAACACCACAGGCTATTCGCGTAAGCCCTGCAAAGGTGTTGCTGAAGGAAGAGACCGATTAATTCACGAACGAGCCCAATAACGAACGAAAAGCGCATAGAATCAGAGAATCGAATACATAAATTCCCTAAAACCGAGAACATCGAATTGTAAAAAAGGACGAATAATTCCTTTTTTTTCCTTCTCGTATATTTATAAAACAAACTCTCTCTCGCTCCACCGAGATCTTACACCAACTCGTATAATTTCGAAATAGTGGGGAACTAATGCAGGAAATGGACCAAAATTTTCAGGTAACATCTCCAATTTGGATAATAGCGAATCTGTGTACACCGCACAGCAAAAATTTAAAAAAAAAAATGTCATCGGTCAACGGAGAAGGAAATCCCACCAACGAGACAGGACGTGGAGGAAAAGCTACCCTCGCGTCCGTAAAAGCTTCATTTACCAAGATGGCGAACGCCATAAAATCGAACTATAATCGCGCATTGTTCACCTTATCCGAAAAAACAATGATCAAACGCGGAGCCAACTTGGTAACATTAAAGGAAAAATTACATAAAGACATATACAAAATGAAAACATATAAACAGAAAATAGAGAAAAAGGTCGCAGAAAGCGAAAGATTGAGTCTAGACGAAACCAGAGCGAAAAACGTGGAAGCGCTCGAGAAACATTGCCAAGAGCAAGGTTTCGAGGAGCTGCTCCCACTCTTAGAACAAACTATCGAAAAAATCGAAAAAGAGCTCGAAATGCTAAAACATCAACCGACAGAAGATTCTAAAATAATAGAATTTTCCGATGGTAATAGTGACGAGGAGGACGAAGAGGAAGAAGAAAATCGCACAATCATACAGTTCCATTCGCAACAAGGCGAAAGAATGAGAACCGAAAATTGTGGGGAGCAATTCTCAGATAACACGTGGTCGCATGGGAACAGATCACCGTCCAATAACGACACGAAAACCTTAGAAATTCTCACCAAAAACGTAAACGAAATAATGTTGCAGCTTGCTAAACTGACATCCGAAAAAGAGCAACATCAGAAACAAACTAAAGAAAAACCGAGACGTCCATCCACGCCAAACAAAAACAATCAACATATACATTATCTCCATCACCAAAACCAAAACGAATATCACCAGCAACAAGCCGGTTATATAACAACCGTTCGAGATTGCCTAGAAACCATAGATACTTTCTCAGGAGAAGATCCAGAGAAATATCCTGAATTCATAACCCAATTCAACGAACAAGTGCATGCGAACCGGACCATGTCAGTCCAAACGAAATACAGTATTCTAAAGAAACTGCTTACTGGAGAGGCCAGAAATTTGGTTACCACGACCAGTTTCTCTCAGGCAGACTACGACGAAACACGCAGGCTTCTCAAAGCAACATATGCCACTGACAGGCGGCAAGTTGTCATGAGCAAGTTCAAACACGCAGAATTTCACGCATCGAACTATGAGGTGATGGAGAAAGATCTCGCTAAACACGTTTCACTGGCGAATAGACTGAAAAATTTAGACATTTCAGTAGATAACGCCATTGTCATAAACGATTTCATACATAAACTTCCCACGCATCTTATGTCGAAACTGATAAAATATACGAGAGACGTGAATCGAACATTCGCGGAAGTAGTGGAAGTGATCAGAAGCGAAATTTCCATTGAAAAGTTTGTGGAGGACGCTAAAGAAGAACATAAACGCGATAAAAGCACACATGAAGTGTACGCAATGAAAGGGAGACATATAGATTTTCATAGACGAAAGAATGAAAATATCCAATGCCGATTCGGAGACGGTAATCACTACACAAAACAATGCCCTCTCACATTGGAGCAGAAAAACGAAATCGTCGAAAAGAATCAAAAATGCCGAAACTGTATTGGAGACGGCCATAAATCTTTCCAGTGTTACTCGAAAAGAAGATGCGACAAATGTGATGGTAGACATCACAGTTCGCTCCACGACCCGAATCAAAACAAAAAAAGTGCCAATGAGCATTCAGAAAAGTTATTTCGTGCCAGACACTAGCCGCAATGCGCGGCTCCGGGCAGGCAGTGAGCTGGGGGAAGAGAGCTCACTGTCAAAAACTGCCTTGCCCACAGCACAAAATCACGAATTCAAAAAATCTAACGAAACACAAAACATACACGAAATAGATACCGACCAACACTACGAAAACCATAAAAAATTTGATTCAATCGATCGACCGCAGATCTACACATGTAACGTACAAGACGCGCAATACAGGTTGCCCACAATGAGCATAGAATCAATAAACGGAGAATTACTCCTGGCACTTATAGACTCGGGGGCAACAAAATCGATAATATCACATCAAACAGCTGAAAGGTTAGGACTAGAGATCGAAAAAAAGGGGAGTATGGAAGTAAGAGGAATCAACGGAATTGAGACAGTACAGTCCAACTGTGTCAAACTAAACTTTAAAGGTAGAGACGGTCAGGTCTGGACAACCAAGATCGCCACATACCCCAGGTTTCCAATTAAGTTCCGTGCTCCAGAGTTCTCGAACGACGACATCGCGGCTCTACGAAAACAGAGAATCGATGCTAAAAAAATTATGAATCTAAAAATCCACAACAATAAGCCGATAGATGTGATACTCGGAAATGACTTCATATCCAAAGTTGCCACAAAAACGACAAAACATAAACTACCAAGCGGTAGAATAGTTGACGAAACTGAAATGGGAGTTGTAACATATCCCACACCAAAAGACGAATTTTATATTTCTGCGGAAAACATAAATACTGTCGAAATAAAAGATTATTTCGAGCCAGTACTAATCAACGCATTAGAGAACAAAAGCTACGAAAATATAACAGATCAAGACCTTTACGAAAGAGTCGGTCAATTATTTGAACTAGAACATATAGGAATCACACCTCCAGACATAAACGATACGCTTAAACTGAAAGACGATAATCTGATAAGGAAGTTCAGAAATGAAGCAATAATGAAAGAAGGTAAGATTCATGTGTCTCTTCCGTACAATGGCACAGAAAAAGAGCTAAACGATAACTTTCCTATAGCAATACGACGCTTGGCGTCTCTAGTAAAAAACCTATCGAAATGCGAAAAAACGAGAAAAGAATATCATAAAATCATAAATGACCAACTGGAGGCAGGTATCATTGAAAAAGTAAATGAACCACTCCGTGTGGTCAAAGAAAGGAGACCAGTGTACTACATACCACACCGAAACATCATGAAAGAAGATTCCTTGACTACAAAGTTAAGAATCGTTCTCGACGCCTCCAGTCACATGGTGGACAAGCTTTCACTGAACGACTGTTTACACGCTGGTCCCTCAATACTACAAAGCATATTCGGAATTCTTCTCAGATCTAGACTATCAAAATACGTACTGATAGCTGATATTGAAAAGGCGTTTCATCAAGTACGCATACAGGAAAAATATCGAGACGTAACACGGTTCTTATGGCTAAAAGATCCAGAAAAATCCACGATTCCAGAAAACGTAATCGCATACAGGTTTACAGTACTCCCATTTGGAGTATCATGCTCACCATTTCTTTTAGCCATAACGATACTCATGTACTTAGATTTGAACCCAGACGATATGAACGAAAGAATAATACAAAACTTGTACGTCGATAACGCAATGATCACTACAAATAGAGAAGAAGAACTCTTAAAAATCTACAAATCAACGAAACAGATATTTGAGAGAATGGGGATGAACCTGAGGGAATATCAAATGAATTCGATAACGACACGACGAAAAATTCCGGAGGCAGACAGAGCTCAGTCAGAGACTGTGAAACTCCTAGGCCACCAATGGAATTGCACCAAAGACGAAATAACTATCAAAATTCCCATTCCACCTGATGGAATTCCCACCAAAAGAGAAATAGTCTCATTTCTCGCTTCGTTATACGACCCACTAGGACTACTCTGCCCTTTAATCGTTCCGGTGAAAGAAATCATACAGGAGCTTTGGGAGGCAGAAGTCAAATGGAAAGAAAAGGTTCCAGAAAAAATTCTGAAAAAATGGGAATCGATAAAAGCCACGTTTACTGAAACCGGGCATACATTCTCACGACAATTAGTTAACCGATACGATTATACAAGTGTACAGCTGATAATGTTCAGTGACGCATCCGAGCGTCATTTTGCAACAACAGCTTACCTACACTTCCAATTCGATAACATTGCGTCAACAACGAAACTGATAATGGCGAAATCCAAAGTAAAGCCGAGTAAAACGAACCTATCGATCCCGAGACTAGAACTAATGGGCATAGAAATAGCGGCAAATGCGGCAGTAACCCTGGTCAAAGAACTTTCATTGGATAAGTTGAATTCAATAAGGTTCTTCAGTGACTCAATGATTGCTTTGTACTGGGTTCTCAAACGAAAAAAGCTCACAAAATTTGTAGATAACAGAGTCGGAAAAATACACGAAAACATACAAATACTAGAGAAACGAAAACTTAAAACACTATTCCATCACTGCCCAACGGATCAGAATCCAGCTGACATTGCGTCCAGAGGGAGTGGAATGGATAAACTATTCAAAAATAAACTATGGTTTGAAGGACCAGAGTTTTTACGAAAACAAGAAAAAGAATGGCCAGTAAAACTAGAAGGCACCATAGAATTTCCAAAACAATTCCGAGAAATCATAGAAAAAGAAACGAAAGGAACGGAATTAACTAAAAGAGTTAAAACTGCCATACTGACAGCAGTGGCGACTAGCCATACCAACCAATCGATAATACGATACACAACCGCGAGATCACTAGAAAAATTAACCTCGACAATGACAATGGTGTTCCGCTGGTTTTTGAAAACATTTCCAAACAAAGATTGGAAATCGAAAGTTTTCAAAGAATTGAAAACATCAAAAAACGACCAAATTAACCAAAGACTAATAACGAAAGATTTTATACTAGCGGATCACTACATAGATTACGAAACAAAAGGAGGAATAATGCCGAAAAATCTAAAATTAAAAAAAGACGAAAGAGGAGTCTTCAGACATCCCAGAAATCTGGATTCGTCAAAACTCTCCAACGAAAGTAAGGAACCTATACTGCTAATGAGAGGACATCCACTTACAAGTCTAATCATACGAGACATACACAGAGAAAACGTCCACATTCCAGCCTCCTATATGCCAGGCGCAGTATACCAAAAATACTGGGTTAACAAATTGGGATTGGAAATTCGAAAAGTGCTAAAAAGATGTTATAGGTGTAAAAGACAAAGCGGCCAACCATTCTCTTACCCATACGCACAAAACCTACCCACCTGCAGAACAATATCGGCCACACCATTTTCTCAGGTCGGGCTCGATTATTTTGGACCAGTTAGTTACACTGGAGCTATGGGCATAAAAAAGAAAACTTGGGTGCTGCTCATAACATGTCTCATCACTCGAGCGGTACATCTAGAGCTAGTCACCGATAACTCAACCATCACATATTTGATGGCACTAAAACGATATTTTGGAAGAAGAGGCGTTCCAAAGACCATACTGTGCGACAACGCACCTGGATTTTTGCTCGGAAATAAAATGATCAACGACGACATAAGAAATCGTCATCATTCAAGCGATACGCTCACAACTTTTCTAGCTACAAAAGAAATCGAACTAAAAAACATCACACCGTTATCTCCTTGGCAAGGAGGAATATACGAAAGAATAGTGGGTATCATAAAAAATCAGTTTTATAAAACTGTGTGCAAAGCGGAGCTATCCTACATCGAACTAGAAACTATAATGATCGAAGTCGAAGCGGCTGTAAATAGCCGTCCGATAACTACAAACCCAACCACTCCAGATGATCCAGCAGCATTGCGGCCAGTGGACTTCCTCATTCCAAACATAAATCTAGCAGTGCCAAACGACTGCGACATGATCTATCAAGCTAAAGAAGGTCAAATCGAAAAATTGACGAGGAAATACCACGCAGCCTTAAATTGTGTTTTAGAAAATCTCTGGAGTGCCTGGACGAAACATTATCTACTAACGATAAAAGAGTCGAAACAGAAACGTCATAATTTCTCAGCTATAAAACCTAGAGAGGGACAACTAGTTCTGGTTAATACCGAAAAAATGCCAAGGCACAAATGGCCTTTGGCACAAATAAAAAAAGTATTAACGTCGGCAGACGGAGAAATCCGGTCGGCTTACGTAAAAATCAAAAACAAAATGTTGCTGAGGTCAGTAAAACACCTCATACCGCTAGAAATCGATAACGAAAGCGAAAACATAGAGAGCGAGAGAATTAGAGACGAGAGGGTGGCCACCGCTGCAGACGAACCCACTCCGATAGAGACGCAGACAGAAGGAGAAAGAGTCTGCCCGAATACGGTCAGAAAACCGCAAACAGCCAAAAATGTGCTACAGCACACACCTAAAAGACAGACTATCCCGCGAACAGTGAAAAAACCAATAGATTACGTACAGTTGGATAGGGGATTTCCTGTCGCGGGGGGGAATGTCGCGGAACTAGCCTAAAGGCGTAGCCCACGACTTTTCTCTCACCAAAAAAGACATAAATCCAACATAAAATATTGGTTTTCGTTACTAAAAAAACATACGAAAAATTCTGCCCATAAAAATATATTACAAAAATATGGCGCGAAAATTAATTCATTCGAAACTAAAAGACTTTCGCGCTCACCGCTCCACTACAAACGATCCTGCGCGGGGGCGCTACCTCACTGCAACAAGAGAGAGCAGCATACACGGTCACCCACGCAGAGACGCAGACAGGTCGCATCGCGGCGAGACCTTGCCTGCGTCTCTAACTACGGTGGCGACCGCAAAGGGAGCGGCGGCGGCGAGAGTCAGTTGAGTCGAAAATGTCAGCAGGGGACAGGTCGTCGACCTCATAAATAGCGATAAGGGCTCCTGTGTGGGGCCCACGAGAAGCTGATTGGCGACATATTTTTTAGATTTACTTTCATTTTTTACTTACTGCTCGACCGCCTGCGGCACACACACAACCTACGACGCGCGGTAGGAATCCGTTTTGTTTTGACTCGCCACGCTCGTATCCGACGAAAACCGTTTTATCCTTAACCCTTTTTTTTTATATCTTCTTGTACCTTATATTTTATTAACCTACTTACATTTTTTAATTGCAAGAGATTCCCTCGTGAGTCCGCCTCCGATGCGGCTCACTCCTTCGGAGGGAGGGAAGTTTTTTGAGGCTCCCAGCCTTTTTCTTCCTCAGTCTTAATAAAACTGTTCTCCGCGTAACCGTTTTAAATTCGTACTCATACACACACACATTCACGAGAACTAGTCTATCGCGGGATAGGGGAGCTCCATCCTCCCTGTAACCTATCCCCGCACAGTCTCCATGAACTCGTCCATTCTTTGTCCGTCAGCAAAACTTTTATTCAAAAGTTTTGTGATAGTCTCAGCGGTCTTCAACCAGTGACACTAAATTTCGCTAACTTCAGCGGTCTTCGACCAGTGAAACGAAAATTTCACAAACTTTAGAGGTCTTCGACCAACAAAAGTTTTGTGTTAGTCTCTCGGTAAACGCCTTCAACTGTTACGCAGATCTAAGAGGCTATAGCAGCTTTTGCGCATGACTTGGAGCTCCTTTCAGACTTTAAACAGACTTTAAACGCAGTAGCAGATGTTACGCAGACATTGAAGATCGCAACACATGTTACGCAGATCTTAAAAGCGGCCGCAGCAGCACCCAAGTGGCTGCAGATGTTACGCAGATCTTAAACGCGACACGCGCCGCACCTGGCGACGACACGCGCCGCACCTGGCGACAAAATATCGTGGCACCGCCCGTCTGTTCTCTGCTTGTTTTTTTCCGTTTTTTCGTCGGTATTTTGCTTTTTTTTGCAATTTTTTTATCATTATTTTACTCCGTGGTAAATTAAAAGATGAAAAAAGACATTCTCGTCACGAATTCCACATTATATATCGCAAAATAATTATTTTTTTCTTCCATTTTTTCAAATAAAAACGCGTTTTGTGTCTTTTTGTTTTCAAATTTTTATGTTTTTCGGAAACGTGGAAGGTTCATTTATTTTCAAAAAATATTTTCGAGGAAAAAAAAAAAGAAAATGTGATTAATAAATAATAAGAAAATCATTTTTGCGCGAATATTTACTTCGTCGCCACCAGGCTTGTGCGAAAACGGGGTGATCGAAAAAGTCGAGAACGAATTTCATTTTCGATTTTTTTTTTTGAAAAAAAATGTCGAAAAAATTTTCGTCGAAATTTTTTTTCGAAAAATCTTGAAAAAATCGAAAACTTTCGTTTTCGTTTTCGCACAAGCCTGGTCGCCACTATTTCTCACGTTACACTCTTAATCATTCATTTATAAGCACTCAGTTCTGCAGAGATTTCTGTCCTCTGTGGCTCAGTTGGTAGTGCCCGTGATTACAAATCCAAATGTCGCGGGTTCGTGTTTTGCCCAACCCAAAAAAACTTTTTTTTGCTCGTTTTTTTGTGCGGTTTCGCATCGCTTTTGATTTGTTTCATATATTAATCTAATTCTGCATTGATTTTTTGTCCGGAAAGTTCAGCGGCAACGCGCCGGAAGCATGTGTGATGCTTTTCAAATATGCGACCGGAGGGAGATGTGCGGAAGCTTGCTTTGTGACGGAATGTTTTGTGATTTAAAGTCTAAAGGCTTTTACAGTGTTTAATCGGCTCCCAGTAACCTTTTTTTTTATCTTTTTAGGCTCACCTTTAAACTTTTAATCACAAAAACTCCCCCCCCCCCCCGCAAAGCATGCTTCCGCCCAGTTCGGTCGCCCTTTTGAAAAGTGTCACAGCATTTTTGCGATTCAAATGCACCCGCGCGGCACCGATGACGCGCCTCGTTTTCTATAACCGTCTAGCTTCTTTCTCTCTCTCTCTCTTTCCCGAGAGCGCCAAATAAATTCCTAATTTCCAGAGCAAATGGGTAGAGACAGAGAACCCGTCGACCAACAACACCATCCACCATCCGCCACGTCACCGGCGCCCAGCCAACACCCGAGAGATCCCAAAATGCAGGCGCCACGAGTTCGCCTGCCGGATGGAGTTTACAAGGAGTTTGAGGTTAACGTAAGTTGTTTGGACGGGCGTAAAACTTAAAATAACAAAAATAAAAAAATATATCGTTCAGCGCGGCTCCGAGGGTGAAGCATTGTTCCGTCAGGTGACGAGCGACTTGTCGATCGAAGAACGCTAGTACTTTTCTCACTGCTTCTACGACAAAGGAAGGCATCAGACACTGGTTGTATAATGATAAGCAATTGAAAAGTTGGTTTTTTTTTGGTGTTCTGATGATTCCCAGTTGACTTAAAAGCCCAAAACAAACTTTACAGACCTTCCTTGGGAGTTCTCTTTTGAGGTCAAATTCTACCCGACCACACCCACCACTATTGTCGACGATCACGCACGATACTACGTCTTCCTCCAACTTCGCCGTGACATTCTCACAGGACGCCTTCCAGCCACCGCCGACACTCATGCCCTTCACGGCTCTTTTGTTGTTGAGATGAAAATAATGTGTATTAAATGCTATTTCTTTTTTTAAATAAAAATAATAATTATAAAAGTATGTTTTATTTTCTAATAGAAAAGAGAAAAGGAACGAAAAGCAAAGTGAAAGCAGTAGTAGCCCCTCAGTTGCGCAGCTTTTGAGCAGATCTTTAGCAGAAACCCATAGCGCGTAAATTAACAGTTGCGTAAGAGCTGCGTAAAAGTTGCCAAAGTCTGCGTAACAGTTGCAGGCGTTTACCGAGCTCAGCGGTCTTCAACCAAGGAGACAAAATTTCGCAGATTTCAGAGGTCTTCGACCAATGAAACGAACAAATGACAACTTTCAGCGGTCTTCGACCAAAGAAAATATGCCAAAAATTCGACGAAAAGTATTTGGACGGAATGAATTGGTCCGAGAAAAGTTCGAGCTACGCCGTGTCTCTTCAAAACTCCAGCGCAATACTCAAAACTTTTCCGAGAGAATTCAGAGTTCCAAAAATCTCACGAAAATTATTCAATCTCCGTGAGACGTATCGATTTTTCTGAGAAAATTCGAACTACGCTGTGTCTCTTCAAAACTCCAGCGCAATATTCAAAAATTCCGGGAAAAACCAATACACCGGTTCGGCCCCCAAGTAGTTGGGTTCCAAATATAATATAAGGAGGGATGAGACGGGTTTGAGAGAGAAAGCTTTTATTAAGCTAAAAGTTAGAGAAAGAAACAAAAACAAAAGCAAAACAAAAACAAACAAGCAAGAACTGAATGGCCCAATGAGCCGCTCAAAATAAATAATAAACACGTGACACTAAACCGCGTTAAAACACGTGAACTTGAACGTATTTTATTTGTGGCACTTAATAGCGTGTATGGCGGTCTAGACGGAGTGCCGTGGCGCTGATACGTGAAGGCCGAGAATAAACGGGGTTTGGGTGGAGTACTTGCCACCGGCAACTATTCGCCAAAAATCAGAAAAATTTTTACGTGCGATTTCGATGTGATATTCGTAAATCCCCCACTCAAGAGTATATTTTAAGCCACTTTCCCCAGAAAGTTGGCACCCCCTTTAATAAAAGCTAAATGCTCTAAAAACTAAAAGTCGCATTTTTATATTATCAATCTGAAAGTTCCACCGGGCGTACATCGGGACCTAGACCAGAGATGGATAATAAATATGTTTAATTTCGTGTGAAAATGCATATTTTCTTAAAATTAGGAGCTGTTTTTCATATTTTCTTTGCGATTTTCTACGCAGCGACGCCGAGGAATTCGGTATTTAAAATACACCCAGAATGTGCATATTTTTATTTTTCATTCGTATGCTTTCTATTTTAATCTGTTTTTGTTGATATTCGCGTTTAAAAAAGGTCGCGCAGTTAAAATGGTAGGCAAAATAAATGTGAATCAGTGAAAACCGGGAAACATCGAAATATAATATTTTAGTAAATTTCAACACGGATTTTTCGAAATTTCTGCATTAGTTTTGTTTGGCTGTTTATTTTCTAGCATTTAATTATTATTTTTCTATACTGTAAATGTTCTCCCGCAGTTTTTTTTTACAAGTCAACCTTTCTAGTTAGCTGTTATACGTATTATCCATTTCTGAAAGTTCTACGGTCGCCCACGGAACGTGCACTTCGGACTGACCAATGTCTCGTCTCGTGTCTCTCAATTTTCTACTTGATTCGACTAGTCCAGTTAAACTCGTGGTGAGACGCCGCCTTGGCCCAGGCTGGAATAGGTTTCCAATGGGCTCCCGGTAGAACTTTCAGAGAGCCCTATTGTCATTTAAATGGTGATGAAACGAACCGGATCCCCAAGAGTTTGGAACCGTCGCGCCGAACGTCGTCAACGGGATTGGTCGTCCGACGTTGGCGAAAATTTGCGACATGGTGTACTCTTCGCTGCCGGCCGTCGTTGACGCACTGCTTCCACCCAATGACTCCGATTCGCTCATTTCACGTTCTCTGGAAATGGGGAATTTTAATCAATCGGAATAGACCAGTTTTTGGCGATTTCTAGAATTAAAGATGTTGAGCGAGTTAAGGGATACAAGAGAATAGGCAAGTGTACGATTTCAATGTTGTTACACACATAGGTGAGTGTGCGTGTCAGTCAGTCAGTCGGTCATGTTTTTTAGGGAGACCGGGGAGTGGTGGTGAAAACATGATTGGAACGACAACGAAGGGTACGGCGGGCACGAAAAATAAAGCCTCGCACCCCATGACTATTAATTGATTTCCTTTTTACATCTATTTAATCTCAACGCAATATTTATTTATTTACAAAGTTCTCCGTTTTATTTATTTATTTATTGATGAAACCACACTCAATGTATAACAAAACATTTGTGGCTCACTTCCACTCTAATGTTTATTTGTGTACCCGAGTGGTCCAGAGCTCGGTGACCAGCACCACCTTTTTTCTGTTAAATCAGTAAATAAACCGAGTTAAGCCCGACTGCGCTGAAATTTGCTCAGGGAAAACTTTTGTGCTGGTTAGTATAGAATTAATTTCTTTTTTTCTGGATAACGGGAAAGGAATTATATGAAATAAGATCAGCTAAGCCTGACTACGCCGAAATATGTGCAAAGGAAGCATTGGTACTGGTCAGTACCAGCCAATGTCGGCACTTCCGAGTCATTTGATACGAAAATGAGTCACTGGCCATTTCACATATAGTCACGATGACTAATATACTTGTGTTCCCATGCGTTCAACAGCTGAATACAAACCCATTAGTGACAGTAAATTAACTTTTTAAATAAAGTAACGGCTTCAACAAAAGTTAGTTTGTAAGCCATGCCACGCTTTTTTGCGGCGACGACATCTACATCGATGACGAAAAGTGCACAAAATGCACGCGAGCCAATAAAAGTACAACGGCCCTCGAAGCTTCTCGAAGAGAGCAATGAATAGAAGAAGGCATGGAGCCTCCGCTGTGCAGTCAGTCAGTCCAAAATGGATAAGCTGCTCTGGCAAAGTGCGAAATAGCGCTGGAAAAGGAGAAGTTGGAAAAGAAAAGGAAAGAAATTCTATGTGAATTGAGGAGAGATGAGAGAATAGAGAAAGCATGTGCTCGTCGCGCCTTCAGAAGAGAGTGCCAATGTGAGAGAACGAGAAGGAGAGGAACACCGGCCACGCCCATTTCTTCATGCGTGTATTATGCATGTAACAATAATGTGTTGAAAGAAGATGACTACTGTAGAAAAGAGTAACAAAAGAGTTACCATAACGCAAAAAATAAACCAGTTGTCGGCGTAAAGAACTAGGAGAGACAGACAAAGAATATGGTGTTGCGCAAGGTTTCCCGACATAATTATGCACCGCAAAAACACGGACTTTCTTTTCTAGTTTTGTCCTACCCATTGTCAGTTGGAAAATTCTTGATTTGGCGTCAACGGATTTGCTACTGATTTGTTTTCTTCAAAAAGACGGTATTTTATATTTATTTGGATCGAATCAGATAGAGCACAGCTTTTTTTCTAGAAAGTTTTCCCACAATATTTGCGAGAAAAGCGACATGCCTCAATTATAAAAAAAAAGTATTTTCTTAAAACATTTTTTACGCACTTGATTGAATTCATTTTGCTGTGAAAATTTCGAAAAATGCAGAAAAGTTTTGAAAAGAGAAGAAAGTCAGGAACACATTTTCAAATCGAATAACCGGCAATCTGACAGTTTCAGAATGGCAGGGACCGAGGAAATAAGTTGCTGGAAAAAAGTTTTCCTAACCGGTCGCAAATGGGCGGTAATAGGCATACGCGAAATGAAGAAAAAACGAATACGCGATGACCAATCAATTCATATGGCATAATGGATGAAAGAATGAAGACGCGTTTTGCAAAAAAAAAAGGTCTGAACGATAATCGTTCTCCATATTATTCCATAATAGATGGATGGAGAAGAAGAATAAGAAGACGACTTCTAGATATCTATATATATTTTTTGCCTTTTGCCTGTTACTACTGCTGCTGCCGAACGGCCGTCGTCTGTCTTCTATCCGCTGACGGCGCTATACGAACAGCTTCTGACGACGTCGCCAACAAAAAACAACCGAAGATGAAATAGTGTTGAAGAAGTGGAAGCGTTCAGAAAATCTAGAGATGCGCGGCACGCGAAAACAACAAGAAAATATAATGAGGAAAAGAAAAAGCTGTTCCAAAAAACACGCGCAAAAAGTAGCTAGTAGTCGTAGTTTTTGGACGAAAACAAAAATAAAAATAAAGGAAAAAAAAACATTGTTACTTTGGTTGAGCAATGGATTCTAGGTCTTTCTGTAAGCATGGTGTTTGGTTCGTACTTTTTCGGTCCGCGGATCATAGATCAAATTTGTGAAAACATTCGAAATTTGGAATTATCAGGTCAACTTAAACAGTAAACATTTTTTCGGAAATGTGTGAATCACGAATCACTGCTCATTCTGAAAATACCTAAGTGGTGGGTCTACAGTAGGCCAATTGCATGTTACTGCTCCGATAATTAACGCACTCGGCAGAAACAGGGAACATTCTAACTAGAGTGCGCAATGCAGACAAAAATCTGTGTGGTTTGAACACTATCCGCGATAACTGTCTGTCGTCTAATTCTAAAAAGATGCTTTAAAACATTTTATTGTTAAGAATATCATTAAATGGTTCTAGATAAAACAGATAAATCATAATACTGGTCTCGAGTCGAGTTCAAATATTAGATTAGAACTGAAATGTAGTCATTGAACTGGTTTTTTGATAGGTATCAATTACGAAATTTTCAGCTGAATTCGTTGATACCGACTTTATACTCAACTATACGAAAACGGAACTTTTTTTTCGAAAAGTTCATATTTTAAGCCGTCTAGACCTTTTGATACAAAGAATTATAAAATATAAACATAGAACTACCCCGATACTTGAGACCGAACCAGCCTTTTTCGCATAAAATCGAAGAAGGGGCGCAGTTTTTGGGAGGGTGTTATTATGCCGAAAAAATGTTTCATAGTTCAAATTATCTGCGAAATTTAGATGCTTACAAGCGTTTTTGATGCAAAAATGGTTGAAACAACTTGAAAAGTGCCAATTTTTGTTTATTCCGACTAGGCGGCAATTTTTCTTTCTTTTTCAAGTAGCAGCAAGAAGAGAGCCGTTTTTATTTTTCTGCCATTGTTTATTAATTGGTTTTTTTATTATGTTTCACTCAATATTACTTCCTTCGTACCACTTTGTAGTAACATTGGGCATGTCGCGCATGTGTTTCAGAAAAGTCTCAAATTTCTGTAAAAGTAAGAATCGGTTTCTTTCCATCGACGTGGCCTCTTCTCAAATGACACAACCAAGTGGATGGATGAAAGAGGGAAAAAGAAGCAAAAAAAGAGAGAAATGTTTCGGACACTAATCTTTGATGTTTCAATTCCACTTCTCTGTCAAAAGCCCACCCGACCACCATTTATCTTTTCATCTTTTCCTCCATCTCTACAACTTTTAGAAGACGTTGGTGAGGAGGAAAATAGCCGAATACATTTGGGAACGTTCTGGATGTCACGTTTACTACGAAAACTTTGTTTAGTTCAACCAAGTGAACGCACATTTCTAGAAAATATCGTTTTTTTTCTTTGAAAATGAAAAGCAACGTCACTAGACACATTCTCACAACAACTTCAAGTTCAAATTCACACGTTCAAGCGAGTTGGGTGCCAACTAACGACATAATGACGAAAACAAAAAGGAAAATTGAAAATAAATAGGGTTAAGCCTCATAAATGCCACTAGCTGTGTTACAATAATCAGCACTTCACTTTTTCTCGTTTTAGTTTGTCTCATGATCCAAAAATCATGAAAAATTTGAAAAAGAAAATGTCGTCAAATGTAAAAAGTGAATATTTCGCAAACGTCAAACTTGACGCTATGTTACCGTAATCCTGCACACTTCACTCGCATTCCTTTTCAAAAGGCTTTGCGTTTGAAAATTGATTTTTATCTGTTCACGAACAAGTGTGATAGTGAAAAACTGCGGAAAATCGGAGCGTCGTAAGTCACACTCGTAAGATAATATTTCAAAAAAATCGGTGGGAAAACTAACAACTGGATTACGGTAGCCAGTGCGACTGTTCGATTTTGCGCCGCAAAGAGTGTTTTCCGTCGTCAAACATTTGTGTTCGCAGATTTTTGCACCTACCGTAATCCTGGAACACTTCAGAAAGTAGTAACCTAGCAGTAAAAAAGTAAAGACAGAAAAGAGAACACAGAATATGCCAATCCCCTATCCCTTCTGGCCCAACAACAGTTGTCATACAACGAGAAAAAGAGAAAGTGGATAGGGAAGAAGAAGAGAAGGATGACAAAAAACAAACAAAAAAACAACTCATCTTTCTCTCTCTTCTCTCTCTCACTTCCCCACGCTCTTTTTTGTTGTTGTTTACACATTTTCACTGTCTTCTCTTCCATCTCTTCGTCTCATTCGTTCTTGTGCGGCGAACACGCACGCAACCAACACGCAAAACCAAAAACCAGTGCGGAAGAAGTAGGAGAAAGATGGGGGAGGAGGAGAAGAAGAAGAAGAAGAAGAAGAAGATGGAAAACTCGTTTCGAGACCATTCGAAATAGCATGGAAAAATCGAGAAACGCAGAGAAAACACTTTTACTGCGTCTCTCGTTTTCCCACGCTCTTCACATTTTGCTCCGCACCGAATGGGTGTGCAAAATTGGTAAATCGGCATAGTAGTCGTAGTAGTCGTACGAATTGAGCATGTTTTGATGGTTCTAGGAGCCGAGAAGGCAATATAGAGAGAGAGAGAGAGAAAAGGATTAAATGAAATGGCAATAGCGAAAACATTTGTCACAAGAATGATGATGATGATTGATTCTTTTTTTTTCCCGACATAATACAGTTTACTGTAGATTGGAAAGTGTGCAGAAACCATTCGTCTCTTTTTTGCGTACATTACAATTTCAAAGTGTTATCGTGTTTTTCGGGTTACTGTAGCTCGCCGCTATATTTTTTCGCCAATCACCCCGGAAAATGGAAATTTTGTATTCGACACATCTATAAATTCGAGTCTAATTAGAAGGTTTTCAAGAAAAATATTGCTAGTCCCACTGTACAGATTCTGAATCCAATTAAGGCATGTCAGAAAGAAAAATTGTTTTCGTCTTTCAAAGTGAGCAAAAAAACACGCAGAGTTCTCAAGAGGGTGAAGAAAAAATGACGAAAAATCGGAAGAAAGGTCCCATGACATCAGATGACGTGCAATTCTGAAGAGAAACGAGAGAGATGCGGAAGTGGGGACCGCGGAGGGACCTTCGAGTAAACATGGCTTGTTTTTTGTGCAATTTGTCGTAAGATTCGGCGCACGGTGTCCCCAACAGTCCACAATCGAACATCGGCGGGAAAATGAAAGTTTTCGGGGAACTGGAAGCCAAAAAAGGTGAAAACCGGTCTACATCTTCTTCCTTCACTCTATATTCTATAATAACAACGTTTCGGCAGAAAAACCGAACGGAAATGTGAAATTGACGAAAGAGTGGAAGAGAATAAGAGAGTGAGGAGAGAAATAGACTGGGAAAAATGGAATGGAATGGGATGGGCCCAATGCGCCAATAATTTCCTTTTTTTTCCTCGTTCGATTCGATTTTTGCCAACCAATTGATACTTGAAAGTGAAAATTTTTCCTTTTTTTCGTGAAATGTAATGTTTGATCGGTTTCGTTTTCAGAACATTACATTCTGATGGTGTTTGCGGACAGCGCGCTGGATTTAACGACATTTAGTCGAGAAAAAACGATAAACTGAAAACGTATCGTGAGAAGAAGAAGAAGAAGAGTCTATTTGTTTGGAAGTTTATGGATGGCTCGAGAATAAAATGGTTTTATTTTCCGTCGCAGTTTACCGCAATGCAGCATATTTGCCGACAAATATGGAAATGGATCAAAAGTTTAGGAATGATTCAATAAAAGCTCTGTCTTCCAAAGGGAGTACACAGACAAATAAATCAAGATTTTTTCGACAATATTATTGCTGTCCGAAAAAAAAGTTGGAAAAACGATTGAGGTTAGTCGGACCACGCCTCCCCATCGTCCAATGCGCCAGCAAATTCGCAGTGGTGCGTGTTCGCATTAATGCTCCATTTTCAAAAACGAGGACTTTTCATTGGAAAATGGCCGAGCCTTAGGATTTTAAAAAATAGCTTTGGAAAATAAGAACGTTGAGATTCGGAGGAAATACAACCAATAATCTTTATCAAATTGTGTTTATTGACAGCATATTTCTGCCTGGTACCTTGGCAAAGCAGGCAAATGGACAAAAACAGAAAAAAAATGTTGCGAAATCGTCGGATTGTCAACGAGGAGTACACGGAAAAATGCACAAGAAATGCGCCAAGGACCAACGACTTCGAAAGCGCGGGGCTGCCGTGCAGTCGCGAATACTGTGGGCCCATAAAGACGCAAACACACCGGAAAGCAATAAAAAATGATTGGCAGAGAGCTCAAAAATCGGTCTCGGCCGCGACCAAGCGAGCACATCACATCCCATTCACTGACGAGTGAACGCCGCAGCGACTAACTATGCGTCCTTCTCTCGCTCTCTGTGTGTATATACGTTCGGGAAAAGAGGTGGAAATTTCAAAAAAAAAAAAAGAAAGAAAGATTCGGGCGGCACACTAGCATACACACCGGAATATATGGCAAACAAATGCAAGATAAAGAATAGAAACCAAGGTTTTTTTTGGTTGCAGGGATTTTCTTTGATCTTTGGCTTTCTTGGGTGAATGAGCAGCGCAGCAGGCTTATGAAGAAAAAACAAAGTCTGCTTAAACTCGCTACATGATGCCACTCTGCTTTTAAACAAAAAAAAATTGCGAAACATTCTCCTTTTTTTTCAATAACACTCTAAAAATTTCACAATGTCTACTTTTCTAGAACAAAAAAACAACAAATTAGCACAGATGTTTCGCATTTTTAAGACCTCCACTGTATGCATCTGATTGAGGTCATTAATATAATACAGTACTCTCGTAAATCCACACTCCACAATGGAACTAACCTGCAAATTTCTAGATATGGAATCATTGCCTTTGTGTTGAACTGACACCGGGTAGATCAGCGAGTGGCGGGGCTTCTGAAATGAAAAGAAGTTTCGACATTGAAACGAAAAATCAATAATCTACTGATAACTGGCAAGAACTGATAAAAGGTGGCTATGCGACAAGAGTGTGTGGGAAAAAAAAGGAAAAAAAACTTGAGTGATCACGAGAGAGCATGGAAAATTGAGAAGGTGAGGGCAAATACAAAAAAAAAAGAAGAACATTTCATTTCCTCGATTCCTTGTAGCCTAGGCAGTCATGTGATCTTTTTGCTTTGCTGATGGCCTAGCTTTTTCACAAGTAGAAGCTTAGGCCACAAAAATGACATGGAATTACGTGAAGTCTGTAATGCTGGCTTTTTTCACTGGCAGAGCTATCTATCCAGTCCAGTCTCCTCTTCTACGCAGATGAAAAACAGTGGATGCATATATTATCAATCTCTGAAAGTTCCATCGGGAGCCTCTCGGAACCTAAAGTCCGCAGTGCACGATCCGTGTGCGAGCGGTGGTACTCTCAGAGATAGATAATAGTGTCCGTATTTGAATCATATCGTGAGATCATGAGTATTAAACTCTAGATATCATCCTTATATATAAAATTCCGTTTGGGTCTGTAACTGAGTTTCTTGGTGTGTCTGTTTCCAAACTGCATGGCGGAAGCGAACTTAGCGCCCGACACCAACACAAAAACTCGAACTCGCGTCGTTCGCTTGCAGGGCAAGCGCATAACCGCCTGCGCCACAGGGCACACGCAAGAAATGAATGAAAAAGAAATTTAAAATAAAATGAAGAAAAAAATTTTTAGAAATGAAAAGATATCAAAAGTAGCTTTTGATGCAGCCAGGCTTGTATATATATAAAATAAATCCGTGTCGTTCGATTAAAGTTGACACGTTTTACTAATTATGCCACGATGGTCACAAAATTCGAGATAGTTATATACAACAACGACAAAGATTATAACAAAGATGATATATTCTTCAAGTACCGAAGGTACTGCGGATCACGGATTTCTACGTACGCGGACGACTGGTGGTGCACCGTTCTGAGCCTGACAATATTAAAATCAATTCCTGGCTGGAATAATTACCGAGGAATTTTCGTAGATTTCTCCACTTCTCTATCAGAGGCTGGGTTAGAGAGGACTCGAACCATTACCGACTGCGCTATGGACTCCCAGCAAGGAATTAGTCAGAAAGTGAAAAAAAAATCGGTAACAAAGACGGTGAATGCAACAGTGGCTTGTATAATGTGAGAAATCAATACGAGAAATCAAATAAAATGGACCATTTGGACGATATAATTCAAATACAGACACTACATGCACCCACTGCATTTCGCCTGTGTGTTCGAACGAAAAAAAAAATTCCATATCTTTCTCCATAAAACTGTTCTAAAAATTTTAATTTCTTTTTAATTAAAATTGCTTCAAAAAACCTGAAAATGTTGCGTTCTAAGTTTCTAGGCCACCAACAATAATATTTAGATATGCTGTTAATTGAGTTTCTCACAAATTTAAGAAGCCAAAAAAATTGTTTAATTTTGTTTTCAAAATTATATTAAAGTGGCCTAAATTTTTTCTAGGCCACGCCCACGTTTTTGATGAGGAAATAATTTTTGAAAACGTTTAAAAAGGCCTTTTTAGAATACAGGAACCATCGCCACGCCACGTGTACGGTTTCAAAAATTGCAAAAAATAATGTTTTTTGTTGACGAAATCATAAAAAAAAATGTATCTGCAATTGTGGCTTATCTAGAAAATAATATTCAGCAAAAAAAAAAGGAAACAAGGTTTCTTGGTTGAGTTGGAAAAACGATGGAATCCACACCGCCCCTTGTGACATTTTCTGCCTTTCCACATACACACACACACACAAACAACACGACAAGAGAGTGTGTGAAACGAGGAGAGTGCAAGAGAAATGAGGCGTCGAAACTCAAAAATCGACAGGCGATTCGATGGAAAGAGAGGAAAAGAAACGGGCGGTGCGGGAAAAATTGTTTGACACACACGGACGGACAGACGGACGGACGGACGGGCGGTCACTTTTTTTGAAATGGAAACTTCCAGCGAGAGAGTGCTGGAAAAAGGAGAGCAGTTTTTCTCGTTGATATTTAATACACGATTTTTAATAGGGGAATGAAAAAGTTCAACCAAAATTGTTAGTTGTCTTCAGACCACCGTAATCCAAATAGAAGTCTGCAAAAGCACCCGAACGTACACTCACAGGATTCCTTCAATTATTTATTTAGGATTTACGATTTGCATGTACATATTTTGCTCATTTTTTTCTTTGGAAAGGGTTTTATGGGGTTATTCACAAAATGGAAAAAAATGGCAAAAAACTGCGCGAAAACTCGGAAAATGCTCCGATTGATCTGAAATTTTGGGAAATAAGGGAAAAAACTCTCCCGGACATTCCCACAAAATTTCTGACAAAAATATTGATTTTAAGCATTTTCAGAGAAAAAAGCAATAGTTCTTAAAATTCGATATTTTGGTCTGAAATTTTTTGGGAATGTCTGGGAGAGTTTTTTCCCTTATTTCCCAAAATTTCAGATCAATCGGAGCATTTTCCGAGTTTTCGCGCAGTTTTTTGCCGTTTTTTGCCATATTTTGCCATTTCGTGAATAACCCCATTAGAAGGCGATTTTTTCCGAATTTTATTGAAAATTCTGAAAACTTTCGAGCCCTGCCCGGGAGCGGTTGCTGGCTAGAACTTGGACGGAATAGAACTTTTTAACTACAGTCTGTAGGGATGAGACAGTGTTTTTATTCTTTCTCTACTGCATTCGCCAGTAGAGACCATCAGCATAGCAGTTTAGGGCTCTAGCAGCAAAAATTGCCCACCCAGTCAAACAAAATATCGTTAAAAAACGAAGAGGTGAGCTACAGTAACACGAATAAGAATTATTATTATTGTGGATTCGTGACGTATTACTCTCGTCTCAGCTAATGCACATCCTTTTTCAAAAAATGGAAAAAATAACACAGTTGAATCAAGTGCGACCGTAACACATTCAAAGAGAGAGAGAGAGAACGCCGAGATTAATCGTGCGTTTTTCCCATTTTTTGAAAAAGGATGTGCACCAGCTGAGACGAGAGTAATAGCGAGACAGCGTGTCAAGTTATGCGTCAGCAGTCGCCGGGTCTCTCCACGATTTAGCTCTTGGCGGCGAGAGAGCCAACATTTTTGGTGCTACCTCGGAATAGAACTGAAGTGTAATAGAACTGCAGCGATATAAAACTTGCTTCGCAATAGAACCGTTCGGAATAGAACTGTTCGGTAAAGAACTGTAGCAAAATAAAACTGTTTTGGAATAAAACTGTTCGGAATAAAACTGTAGCGTTTTGGAACTAAATTAGCAATGGAGCGCGATTGCATTGCTTGGCCGTCAAGGCGGGCCGAGAAAAAAATGATAAAAGTTTATTCAAAAAAACAACAAAACAAACCATTTTTGTTGAATAGCTCAAATATAAAACTGTTGAAAAAAGCACGCGCATGAGAAATTCCAATATTTGAATGAGCAAACAATGCAATCGCGCTCCATTGCTAATTTAGTTCCAAAACGCTACAGTTTTATTCCGAACAGTTTTATTCCAAAACAGTTTTATTCCGATCAGTTTTATTCCGAACAGTTTTATTTCGCTACAGTTCAATTTCACTACAGTTCTATTCCAAAGCGAGTTCAATTTCGCTACAGTTCTATTACGCGTCAGTTCTATTCCGAGGTAGCACCACATTTTTTTGTTTTTTTTTTAATTTTGCTAGCGCACAACTTGCACCAACGTGCCGCTACGTCACGAATCCATAATATTGTGTTTTCAATCAAGTTTCCTCATCGAAAAATGAAACCCCGCCCACCGGTACTCGCTTTTATAACTGTGCGGTTAAGAATTCAATTTTCCTGAGCCGGTTATTTTGTTCCTGTCTTTCCAATAAATTTAAATATGATTAGAAAGTCAGGAAATGAATAACGGGCTAACAAAAATTGAGTTCTTAACCGGACAGTTCTAAAAAAAATTAAAATTCGACCTAATTATTTATTTAGTCATCCAATATCTCCAATTTTATTCAATCAATAAACAAAGTATCAGAATCAAATGTTTTGTTTATAAAGTTTTCTTCTCCCCTACTCAAACTGTTCATTGATTTTTCAAATATTTATGGCATCACCAACTTCATCTTTAATTATTCTTCTGATCATCCAATTATCAATTTCTTTATTCATTTTCATTGGAGCTTTTCCTTCTTTAATTGGCTCGGAAACTGAATTTAGCCATCATTCGAGCAGGTTTTAAATATATTTACTTCGGAATAGAACTCACGAAATAGACCTGCCTGTAACAGAGCTGTACAGGAAAAATTACTGATTGAAATAGAACTCAGGGACTCAGCATGTATAACGAAATACCTTTTCGAGTTGTTCGAGCGGTTCTGTGTCAGTACAGATCCATTTCAGAAGGTTTTATTCCGTGCGAGTTGCATACCGTAGTACCCCAAAAATTGCGGTATTTTGGATTTTATTTTCTCGGAAATGAGAGAACAACAAAGCGAAGGGCAGTAAAAAAAATAAAATGACCACCAAGACTTGCTCGACAATCCATAAATTATTTTTAAAAATAATTTTAACATTAGTTACAGTAATCATACAAATCTGTTCTACAGGGTGGCCGATAAGTATAGGACGTTTTGAAAGTGCTCCCATTTTTTTCAATTTGAGGATTTTTCGAGAACAACCTTTATTAAACAACAAAAAATAAGCAGAAAATTTGATTTTACAAGAGAATTTCGAAGTTGGATCCACGAGCTTTGACACAGGCTCTCAAACGTTTCTTCACCGAATTGACAGTGCGCCGCAGGTATCCGTCGTCGATCGAAGCCCATGCTACCTCGAGAGCGGCCTTCAAGTCATCGACAGTAGCAAAAACTTTTCCCGCGATCTTCCCTTCCAACATGCCCCAAACGCTGAAATCCATCGGATTGAGATCCGGGCTGGAAGCAGGCCACAAGTTCTTGTCCAGGAATCCAGGGAAATGCGCCTCCAAGACGGCCAATGTCGATCTCGAGCCATGGGACGGTGCCCAGTCTTGTTGAAGGATAAATGGACCACCAGCAATGTGCCGACAACGTTTCGAACCGTCGAAGACGAAATTTGAAGGCGTCGAGCGATCTCAGCACTTCCGAGGCCTCTCTTGAACAAGAGTTCAATGGAAGGACGATGAGGAGAACTTTTCATAGCTCGGCGATATGGAGAAGTGAGAACAAATGACTGAGAAGCTTACTTATATAGTCTCTGGACTTTCGAAAAGTTTCGAAATTTTTCGAAAATATCCCTTGGCACCGTGCCAGGGAACGCTGAAAGCGAGCGTCCTATACTTATCGGCCACCCTGTATATACCTTTAATCATCTATTTTTCCAGAATGATTCTATTAGTGCTTCTAATCTTCAACGTTCTCTGGTTTTTCGCCAGCTGTCTGGCAGTGTTTTCAGTTTTTCAACAATTGCAATTTCTTCTAAAAATCCATTTTTCAATCAATGTAAAAATTTCTTATGGTACGTCCAAAGTAAAAAAAAAGCGCGCACTTGTAAACATGTTTACAATTAATTTTTTGCTTGTTTGGCGGTAAACAACAAAGAAAAAGACGCAAAAACAAAGTTACTTTGGACGCCTCTTTTCGTCTTTTTTTCTACTTTGGACGTACCATTACCATTGACAAATCTATTGGAAACATTTTTCAGATTTTCATGACATTTTTATATTTTCTGAAGATGACAATTTTGTTAATATCTGGTGACGTGGCAACTCTCATTTTCTCACTTTTTGTTAATTTTGTAAACTTTTTCTCACTTTTTTACGAGTTTCGTGTTCTAGAAATGTTAAAGTGTGAAGTTGTTTGTTAATTGTTGGGTTTTAAATTTTTATTTTAATTCATGCTTTACAATTAGTGAAAATTTTTTTTGGAGGTGATTACACATTTTCAAGTTGATTATTACAGAAAAACTTGTATGTTAATCTCGTCTTATGTTAGCAATGGTCGATCTTTTTTTTTAAATGGCCACACTCCCACGAGCGAATTTTGACACAGTTGAATGATTGCGACCGTAACCCATTAAACAAGAGAGTGAGAGAAAATTAAAAAATAAACATTTGAAGCCTTATCAGAACCTATTTCAACACGATTTATGTTAGGTAAATCAAATGCATTCCTCCTAATAAGAGGTCGTGTTCATGATCGTTTACCACGCGGTAAATGAGAACGGTAAATGATTCCCCTCGTCGTAAATAACGTTTGCAATAGCCAAATAGACAATTACGGGCTATTTATAGTGTCATTTATCCAGTGAACACTTCGAAAATTTAGTTTAACACTCGGAAAATCATTTACCGTGCGGTAAACGTTCATGAATACGGCCTAATGCCGCGTCCAAAGTTCAAAAAATTCCTGAAATCAGGAGTTTTTTGCAGTCCAAAGTTCCACAAAAATCCCAGAAAAAAACAGGCGGTGACAGTTGAAACCGGTGTTACCGTAGTTTCTTCGCTGCGAGACCTTCTTTGTTTGAACTTGAATTTTCCCGCAAAAAAAATAAAAAATTGAGCAACTGTGGGAAAATTCAAGTTTAAACATAGAAGGTCTCGCAGCGAAGCAACTACGGTAACACCGGTTTCAACTGTGTGACTTTGGACTGCAAAAAACTCCTGATTTCAGGAATTTTTTGAACTTTGGACGCGGCATAGGGTCGCGGCAAAATCCTCACTCAAAAACCCAAAAGACCCAGTAGAGCATTCATAGATATCTCTAGAATCGTTCGAAAATTGATGAATCCAGCTCGGCGGATCAGCGCGATGTCTATAAGCAAGTGTATCCTAGTTACTCCAACTATACTTCTAGCCCCACCCTTAAAAAGTGAATAATAATTGTCTATAATGTTTGTTAAATACAAGATTTCTCCAATTTATTCACCAATAAAAAGTTCACAGTACTCGTTAGCGTTTAACACTCGATCCGGCTGGTCCGCCATCACATACCATTCACTTTTGGTGCCCGATAAGAATTCTTTATTGCTCATCGATCGATTATCCATGTTATCATCGATGAAGAATAATGGTAGTATTCCGAGTGTCAATCCTAGCCATAATCCGCTGAGCTGAATAGGAAAATTGATATTTATATTTACGTATTGCAATTTTCGGTTTGGTAGGTCGAGTTGTATGGCCATTACCGAGAAGAGCATATCGGCAATTTTCAACCAAAAACAAAGATGAATAAAACAAACTTTAGCACTAAATGAGGCATATCTGTACTCGGCAGTGTTCCTTTGATCATTCGATAAAACTGGTTTCCTGGAAACAAATTTTTTATTTTAACGGTATTTTTACGAACCTGAATCCCAATATTTCGGCACATCGTTCGGCTGGAAGTTGTAGAAAAAGATTGCAGATAATGTTGGCGACAGCCGCCGAGGCAAGCATTGACATCCCGTTGTAGACGGAGAATATGCTGGAAAAACGTTGTGATTTTGCAATAAAAAGGCCGTGCGCGATTGAATCTTGTTAGATTCCACTCACTTATTGATACTTTCACCTCCAATAATCAAGAAAGCTTCGTCGAGAACACCGTACACAAACATTGGAATGAAATGCACGTACCTGAAAAATAAAGATTAGGGTATTCTCGGAGTACAGAAATCAGAAAACTTTAGCGGCTATTAGCCATTTTCAGTGGCTATTAGCCACCTAGACGCCGACTCTCGCCATAACGCGCCAAAAATTTACAGAGAAATATATTTCGCGCTCCACAGATAATGGAATGGGTGTCGTCTGCGTATTTCTTACTGTCTAAACTCTCTTTTTAACACACTTAGGGACATCAGTGAAACATGATAAACTGGTTAACATTAAAAATTTACCAAATTTTCAGCAAATCTTCATGATCAATCGTCACATTTGCCACTTTCTTGTGATCGTTGTATTGATCGGCAGCTGGAAAAAATACTAATATTTTGCGCCTCTTGTTGAAACTTTTTATTCAAAATATAACATTTTCTATACATAACTCTCTTCTCATCTAGCTTTTTCATACTAATGGGCCTATTCAGCACAGGAAAAAAACCGTTTTTCGTGGTTTCTTTCCCTACTGAGGAAAAAAGACAAAAAATACAGTAGTCGGAGGCTTTTTGACTTAAACAACTAGTCGTGTCGAGACCGGCCGATGAAATAATTCGACGCACATTTGAGTTTCAACCGAATTCCCACTGAAAATTAAAGGCGCATTGCATTTTTTACTGCCGGGTCTCGACGCAATGGGGGTTTTTTTTAGCAACCTGCATAGGGAAAAAACAACGAAAAACGGATTTTTTCCTGGCTGAATAGGCCCATAAAAACACGAAAATTTCCCTATAATTGTTTACTTACTGATTTTGCGCAACGCATCAAAAATTAGTTTTCGTTCACCGGGTTGCAATTGTTGCGAAAATTTTTTCGCATCCACTTCTGTTTGAATTCCGAACGGTAATATTGACTGTTTTTTCGATAATTTGTCATGTCTGAAGGATAATTTAAATATATTTTTTTATACTTTTTTCCAAACTTTTCCTTCTTCAATTTTTTCTCTTTTCCAGTTAGTCTTAAGCTAAGTCTTTCTCGACGAAAGTAAATTGTATTGCGCGAAAAGTGACGATGAGTTGATAACATTTTTGCTATTGATCTGGGAAAGAATTTAATTTTCAATAAAGGTCAAGGTCGAAAATCCATTTAATTCTTAATAACGAGAAATATTGTGTTTTCAATGGACTTGCGACATGAAGACGCGAAACTCCGCCCACTTATTTTTGCCGTTCTGTCTGCGTCTCTTCAAATATCACTGTGTTCGCGTGGTTGCGCACAAATAATTGGGCGGAGTCTCGCGTTCTCATGTCGCAAGTCCATTGAAAAGACAATACCGAATTGTGAATTCCTAATTCTTTATTTATGGACCTATTCATTTGAATTAAAATAAATTTTTATGTCACATTTATTCAATGCATTACAACATATTAATTAATTAATCTGAATTTTCCTGAACCATTGAGTTTGAGTTTTTCTGAAAATGGCGCCTATCCATCCTGGTCAAAAAATGCATCTTTTGTCATCATTTTTGTGTACTTGGAGTAAATGTTTAAAGGCGCATGCATTTATTTGTTAATAAGTTCACTTATTTGACCAGGATGGCTAGGCGCGATTTGCAGGAACACTCAAACTCAATGGTTCAGGTAAATTCAGATTAATTAATTAATATGTTGTAATGCATTGAATAAATGTGACATAAAAATTCATTTTAATTCAAATGAATAGGTCCATTAGAAACATCCAATTCAAAAATGTCACTAACCGATTCATTTTTTATTCTATATTGAATGGCAACAAGTCGTAGTCGATATCCTAATAAATTCTAGAAATGAAAAAATGAATTTCGACCACGGCAGGATTCGAACCTGCAATCTTCTGCTCCGTAGGCAGACGCGTTATCCATTGCGCCACGCGGCCGGTGGGAAATAGGTTAGACAGAGGCAATTAAGAAATCGGTGAGTAGTAGGTGACATGTGACAGAGAATGGGGCAATCGCAAATTCATTCTGAACATAAAAAATAAGGGAATAAAATTTTGAATTTTGGTTAAAAAATACTACCGTAACCTAGCCTGTTCTGAATAAAAAAGATGCCACGTGGCAAGATATCCCAGATAGATAAAGAGATGGGCATAAAAGGAGCAAAAACTAGAGAAAAATTAACAATTTCCTCTACTCGCCCTTCTACTAACATGTCTACTAACTGTAAGTTTTCTAATCGTTGAAAAACCAAAATTTCAATCTCCTTTTTTCCAGCAATTATTCTCTTCCATCTTCTCTTCGCAATCTGCTCCGCCACGTCTCCCGACTGCACCGTTTTCTCAAACATGACGTTGACTCCGTTTGTGCACACCTTCGACGACTTTTTGCCGATTTTCGAAAGAATTCCGCTGCTTCCGGCTCCGGAAAACGTCTACCATGCTCCTTCAGAAGACGCTGTTCCACTCAGAATCGTCTACGAACTTCCAGTCTTGGAAAATTCAGCTGAATTGGAAGATTTGGAGCTTTCAAATGATATCAAGTCGATGAAAATTGCTGGATTTGTTGCCCAACTCATCCTTTTCCTGTTCGCGTTCACCCTTGCCACGGTGGATTTTGATGTGGAGGAGGTAAATTTAATTGGTTTAAAAGAAAATTGAAAAATTTATTTATTTGCAGAATGAGAACGTCGTGTACCCACTTCACCGTGCCCGCGAAATTCAAATGATTCCGTTGCCTGCCACAATGCAAGTCCATTCGGTGCACTTTTTGGAGTCGGATTGCTAAAAGAGAATATGGAAATTTTTGAATAAAATTTGATTTTTTCTGTTTTTGAATGTTAAGGTTGTTGTTGAAATTGGTAATCGGGGTTGTTGGATTGTCGTGATTTCGTCCTGTACGATTTACTATTGTGAAGCCTTGGTGTCTAGTACTATGTAAAAAGTGGTCGCTGGACGGTCATTTTGCCCATTCTAACTTTTCAACACGTCTTAACTCATCAAAAAACCGTCATTTCTGAAAAAGTTGGTTTTTTGGGCTGGCTCCAAATCTTCCAATTCCAATTCAGCAAGATTTAAAATAATAACTTTGATTTAAATGGACGAAAAACATCCAAAAGTTACTTTTAAGAATGTGTAAAAACGGAAATAAAAACTCTGAAGGAGTAAAATAACTGACGAATCTGAAAAATCAATAAATTAAACTGATTCCGCGCTTTCCTGACCCCAAAACAGCCCAAGATTTCACAATATGGTGAGGGGGTCCTATTATCAATTCAATATTCTTGCCGGCTACAGTAAGCAGCGGCCCGAAAAATCGAGGCTCCGCTCCATCAGGCCTTTACAACTGAATTAAACTGAACGTAGATCAAAAAATGTGAGCGGGTGTGTCGCTCGTTATGTCCGCGTCTATTATAAAACTTTCGCGGGCGCATGTGGTAGCCGGCAAGAATATTGAACATTATTGGGCGGCCAAAAAAGTGAGTTTTTGGTCCCAGTGGACCCAAAACTTGTAATAAATTATGAAATTTATTCTTTAGAGGTTATTTTGCATCACAGCTTCAATGACATTAACAACTTAATTTAACTTATTATGTTTAACTAACTAACTAACTTAACTTAACTTATTATGTTTTTCTTATTCTTATTTATTCTTTATTATTCTTATTTAACTTATTATGTTTTTCTTTTCTCCCTTGTGAATCTTTTACCCCTGTTTGTGCCTACCCTTTTTCAGTACCGAAGCCATTTTTGAAAATTGTTGAAAATGGCACATTAAAAAAAGGTGAAAAGTTAAGACACAAAATCAATGAAAATAAGCCTTAAAATGGCTTGAAAATGAGAAAACCGCCAATGGGCAAAATGGTGCGCCAGAACGGCAAAATATCTATTATTATGTTTGTCTGTCACGGCGTGCTAGAACATTTGCCTGCGTCTCGTTCAGAAATGGAGACGCTAACACGTGAAAAATGATATTAACAAAATATCAACCAAACGGCGCACGCGCCGAATTCGATGGCTACTATTACTTCGTCGCGAAAACCAGTCAGGGCGCTCGTGCCTTGTGGCTGTGGTCTCGCCGCGACCAGTGCGTATACGGTAGTTTGTTTACCAAAAAAAACGAAAACAATGCAAAAACAGAAAAAGAATTTTAAAAAGAATGTAAACAAACTACCGTATACGCGCTGGTCGCGGCGAGACCACAGCCTCAAGGCACGAGCGCTCTGACTGGTTTTCGCGACGCAGTAATAGCATTCTTGATGGCTGTTGGGTCAGAGAAGCTGCCGACCTGAGCTCATCGATCTCCAGAGAGATTGGCAAAAAGACGATGAGTGCGAAAGCGATCTGCTCTCTCACAAAATAATAAAAACGAGAAACAAGAATTATAAAAATAACGAAAAAGTGCTCCAAAATCACAGCATAAACGAGCAGAAGTCCAAAGAACTGAGCGATACGACTATGGAAACGTAGACAAGCGGGTCTCACCGCGACCGCGCAGTGCTTGCACACAACGTGTGCGGAATAGAAGAGGGAGGATGGAGACTCCCCTATTCACGCCATACTTGTGCGATAGGATGTATTGATAACACGGTGTCTTCGCAGAGAACCATTTATTGGAGAAAAGGAAACTTTGGAAAAACCTTTTCTACCCCTTGTGGTGTGCTACAACTTTGCATGTAGCACTGGGGCATCTCTGTTTATAGATAAAAAAGAAGAACGGAAAGGAAATATTAAAATATAAAATCCAACGTATTCGCCGAATGAAGCTCTTGTAGTAGTGTCGTGCAATGTCGCTGCGTGAAGAAAACGAAGGAAAACAAGAAGAAAAAAGTCTCTGAAAGGACGGTTTATGTTGTGGCTCGGAAGCCTATAGTTTTGTGGTCTTGCGACCTATCGGTACCGTGTTTCGAGACGACGAATGGCCTGGGGCCATGTCGAGTCGACACGTTAATTATTTTAGGCCCGCTTTCGCGGGCGCGGTACATTCTCAAAGTCCAGCAGGGCGCGGCTGCTACAGCAGGCGCGGATGTGGCCGCGACGCTGTAGGAGCGGCCGCCGGCCGCCGCAGGAGCGACGAGAGAGTGCGCGAGACAGCGAGAGGGTTTTTATTGATTATTGTATTTTGTACTGTATTTTACTCTAACTGTCTCGATTTGGTGATTTGGTGAGTATTTAGGCGCTATGCGGGTTGGGGGGGGCCACCCAAAAAAAAATTTTTTTTTTTCGTTTTTTTGTGCGGTTTCGCATCGCTTTTGGTTTGTTTCATATATTAATCTCATTCTGCATTATTTTTTAGCCAGGACAGTTCAGCGGCAACGCGCCGGAAGCATGTGTGATACTTTTCAAATATGCGACCGGAGGGAGCTGGGCGGAAGCTTGCTTTGACCCTTTTGAGTGTTAAATCGGCTCCCAGTAACCTTTTCTTATCTTTTTAAGGCTCATCTTTAGACTTTTAATCACAAAAAATCATCCCGCAAAGCATGCTTCCGCCCAGCTCCCTCCGGTCGCCAATTTGAAAAGTGTCACACATGCTTCCGGCGCGTTGCCGCTGAACTTTCCAGGCATCGATAAATGCTCAGAAACGAATATTCAAAGCGTGAACAACAAAAAAAGTGCAAAAAAAATTAGTGAAAAAAAATTTTTTTTGGGTGGCCCCCCTCAACCCGCATAGCGCCAGTATTTATTATTGTTTTGTGTTGTAAAAATATGTGATAGACTATAATTAGTTGAAAAGAGTCGTGGAATAATTATTAGCTATTTATTCCGCGACACAACGCAATGCGCGCGCCGTTTGAATTGTAAATTTGAGGAGTTTCTTTTCCTCAGTTGTTTTCAATGGAGAAAGCGTCCCAAAATATGGTTTTTGGGAAAAGCAAGTCGATTATTGATGTTCTTGGGCATCATTTATCGACATAAGACCCGAACTCGATAGCTATTATTTAGCCGTTTTAATGGCTAAAGAAGTGTTAAATTCATTTCTATATGAGCGGGGCCGCTCTATTAGAAAATTTACGGTATTTTGTAGTGGTTACGATATTTAGGAGATGCTTCATGGTGTCTCCGTTTTCGTTGCACAGCGTTTCCTCATTTCTTATTTGACATAACATATTCTCTGCGACACTGCTGCTGAAAACTCAACAAAAAAAAACGGTGAAAACAAGTAAATCAGAAATTTATTCAAAGTAAATATTTATGAGTACCCGATTTTTCGCTCAACTAACTATCAAATCTAATCACTCTTCTTTGCTCTTCTTCGCTCCACTTCTACAACAACAACATCTGACAAACGCTTTCAAAATTCTGAATGCAATGTACAGCACCAAGAAGATGACAGTAATCAAAAACGCGATGACGTCAAGTGAATAGTATTGAAAAAAGTTGAGTCGCTGACCAGCCGGTTCCAAATTGTCGAGATGCTTGAATTCGGCGAGGAATTCGGACCATTTTAGAAGGCGTTCGGCTGGTTTTTCTGGTTGAGCACGGACCATTGCGGACAGGCGTTTCACTTTTTGTTTGTAGCTGAAATATTTAATGGAAATATTTAAAATTTAATGGATGGGTAATGCAAATGTGCTCTATTGTACCTATCATTTTCAAAAATCTCATGAAGAGCTTCAACTATTGTTTCCTTTGAAAGTGTTCCTTTTTGAATGTTCACCGCAAATCCGTGTTTTCTGGCGACTTGAGCGTTTTTCGGTTGATCTCCGAAAAGAGCAATTGTGACGAGTGGTACACCAGCTGATATAGCTTCCTGAAGATTTATGGATAATCTATTTCACCATACTTGTCACGGGCCGGACCGATTTAGAAATTTACCCGGCCAGACCCGACCAGCTCCGGCCGGCTGTGACACCAATACTGTAATTTCTTTTTACGCGTTCATTGACAAAACCGAAAAACTAGCTCCGCCCATTTTGAAAGCTTTCTGCTCAACACTTGCGCGGTTGGCTTGCAAAGGGGCGAATCGTGTTCCTTGGTTTTGTCAAGTCTCGATATATATTTAGCTATTTGCATTTTGCGGAAAAAAAGCGTAAAACAAAATTATAGTGATGGTATCACGGTGTCTAAAATTCTAATTTACTGAAGAAAAACTATGAACGTACCTGCATGCTATTATACCCTCCGTGCGTGATAAATGCCTTTGTTCTATTATGGAGCAACAAATCCTTTTGTGGGAGCCACTTGAACAAATGCACATTGCTCGGCAACCGATCGTTCAAATCGTCAGCCACGTATCTCATCACAAACTGATAGTCGGGCAGAGCGGCGAACGCGGCAAGAATCGCGTTTTTCCACTCGAGCGGCATCTCGTGAGCAGCTGCAACGGAGCCGAATGAGAAAACGACGAGTCCTTTGCCGGTCTCTGATATTTTTTTGAATTCGCCGGTCAATGGGTTGGCGCTGTCGAATCCGACACCCAATCCTCCAATGTTGACCACTTTGGCAAGTGTCGGTCGTGGCAGGTCGTAGAGCTCATTCGTGTTTACAATTATCTGGAATTTGGATATTTATTGGTTTTTTCGATCCACTGAACCAACCAAAGGGCATTTTGCTCCAATCTCGATCGTGTGCGGGAAATTCGGATCGTTGAGCTCTGTGCGGAAAATTTCGGTTTCTCTGTTGGCTGTCATTCTGAAATAATACTTTTTTGTCGATTAATTGTAAGTTTGAACCTAAATATCTATTGGTCACTGTAAACTTGAAAATTAATCTCCGCCATGTTACGCAAATTTATATGAAATTTTTATTTTCCTTTGTTTTTGTACGCGAAAATTATAAAGGTTCTAACTTGGCGAAAGGGCGGAGATTTTTTTCGCACATTTTTTTAGGATCGAGGAAAATTTCGGACAGCTTATGGACTTTGGCAGATTCGCCAATGAGCAGCTATCGGGCAATTTACCCTGACTTTCGCCAACTTTGCCCGAAAAATGGCAGACTTATTGCCCGAAGTCTCATATCCTTCCTCTTGTTAATTTTTAAATTAAGACATTCCACGGCGTGTTGGCAAGCGCGGATTTTTTCTCGAAAAAAATTCTTGTAAGCGTTGTCGCATTTTTTTTACCCTAGGCTGCATTTAGCTAGGCAGCAACTCATCTGCGCTCAACTAATACGAAATGGAGACGCAGAGAAGCAACATGCGAGGACATTGTTGTTTCGTTGCGATTCTCGCCGAAGATACGCAGACAAGCAACCTCCCCACTCAGCAGAGCGCGTGGGAATAGAAATAGGCGAAATAGAAATGCTACAAAATAGAATTGCTACAAAAAAGAACTGGAAAAAATAGAACGGCTACAAAATAGAAATGAGCGGAATAGAACAGCGCGAAATAGAAATGTGACAAAATAGAAATGGGCGAAATAGAAATCGGTGCGATGGAGCGCGTTTGCATTATTCTTCGAATTTTCCGATTATTATAGGATTTTTCAGTACTTTTCAGATATTTTACGCACTTAACAACATCGAAAATGAAGAAAGGTATAAAATCAATGCAGTTTAAGAAAAAAAAAAAGGAAAATCGGCGAAAAACTGAGCAATTGAAAAAATAATGCAAACGCGCTCCATCGCCAAAATTTGTTCTATTTTGTAGCATTTCTATTTCGCTCATTTCTATTTTGTAGCCGTTCTATTTCGTAGCATTTCTATTTCGCTCAGTTCTATTTTTTCCAGTTCTTTTTTGTAGCATTTCTATTTCGCCTATTTCTATTCTGTCGTACCCCCGAGCGCGTTGCCAATAACGTTCCGGTCAGCACGCCGTGCATATACGCTTTCCAAAATGAAATCATTTCCGGACTAATATTCTACAGAGAAGGTTTAAACTTACTTTTTATGCATCACTGCTGTCAGGACATGTCCGAGCAAACTCTTCATTCTAAAAACGAATCCCATCTCATCAGCAGACTCCATCATCACGGGTGGCACGTAACTTGGAATAATTGGCACACCGACCGTCTGAGCAACGAAATCCATGAGTGGACCACTGTTCAGCCACACCCACGACGGAATTTTGGCCGCATGAATCAAGCCGATTGGACATGTCGAGTAAATGTGTGCGTACGCAACATCGAACTTTTCCGTCTCCAACCATGTCCGAAACTCTTTGTTTCGCACCAACTTTTGGCATCCTTCCGTGAACATTAGACCGAATCGAGAAAACATTGCCATCATTTTGGGCATGTCGGTGAGTCCCGTGTCTTTGAAGATCATTTTCGCTTGCTCTTTTTCGATACTGGCTTTTGTCACTCCTTCGATGAACGCATCCACGTTGTGGGCTTAAAGACTTTTTTTGTTTTTTTTTTTGCTGGTAAATTATGGATACTGATGATGCAGAGTACCCTTGTAAAAAAAGTTTTTCGAAAATTTTTGCTCGGAATTAAGCATAGTATTATCGGCCCGCCAAAATGGTCGCTATGCGATTTTCATGTTGGTCTTAAAATTATTTAATTTCACGTGTAAATTCAACGTGAAATGAAATAATTTGGAAACCAAAATGGAAATCTCACAGCGTTGAGTTCAGCGGAGCGAGTTTGACCATTTTGGCTATCCAACAATAGCTGTACATGCAAAAAGGTTAAGCGATTGCCCCTCTCTGCATTTTTTTTTGCTCTTGTAAATACTCTCTTTTGCGCGCAATTGAACTCTTGTGCGAAAGGGCGCGTTTGTAGTTTGTATATTCAAAACTATTACAAAACGTGTCAGATGATTGGAAAGATAGGAATGGATAAGTAAAAATGAATAACCCCATTAAATTAATTTTTTGTCAGAAATCGTGTAAACGACGAGACGCAGAGAACGAAAACATTGCCACGCGACGCAACCGCAGCGCATGGGTGTCGGCGGCAAAAAAAGCGTTTGAAAAAAGGCAGTTAAACTAACTTTTAACGCCTTTCGGGATTTTAACATCGGTCTTATAATCCACGAAATGACTGATAAAAAGCATTGTTACGTCATGACCTCCATTTGCAAGAACTTCAGCTACTCGAACACTGAATTGCACCTGAATTTTGGCGTTTTCAGTTTAAGGTCATTCGAATTTGATCTACCTGACTATTCGCCAAATTTGGCACAAAGAGCACATACTTGTAGGAGAGAACGGTGCTCAGAGCACATAATATTAATAGAATCGGAGAAAAAATAAGTTTCATTTCTTTTAAATGAAAATCTGAAAATTATCATTCAGTTTTTATACTTTTTTGTTGGATAGTTTCATCATTAACTGATACTAGGGCGGTCACAATTTTTTTTTGTTCTTTCGGCTCGGAAGAAAATGTTGTAATCAACATACTTAATCAGTAAAAAATGGAATAAATAGTTTTTCACATGGTAATCTCTCTAAAAAAAACTAAATAGAGTACATTTAAAAATAAACGACTATTTTTTCAAATTTTAAATTTAAAACATTGAAAACAATGTACATATTAAGAAGAAGAAGAATAGTATAGTTCTCAGCCTTTTTGTGGTTTGTGGCCAACTGTGTTCTGATAACGACTAATCAGTGATTTGACAACGCACACAAAAGTTTGATGCCATATTGTTGTGATATTGTCTAAAATGGAAAGGGTTTTTGTGTTCTAGACCACTCTAGGATACTTGATCACAAAAATTGCATCAAAAACCAGAGAAACTATTGATTTCCACGCGTGAGCAAGATTGTTTGTCAAGAAAGACAGTGATCAAAATGTTTGTACGGTCAAACGGGATCCACTGAACTAATTTCCTTGGGAAAGTCATCCACCCAAGTTGCATTTATTATCGGCCTTCACATATTAGCGCCACGGCACTCCGTCTAGACCGCCATACATGCTGTTTTAAGAGCCAATATTAAAAGTAGTTTAAGTAGTATAACCAACTACAACTAGCAATTAACGCGGTAGAGCGATGGTCAAGCAACGCCCAACTAGCACTTAACACTTCAAAAACGATATGCTTGAGTATTGGGCATAAACCAAAACATTTAAGCTACACATTAGGAAACAGCCCCATAAAAAGAGAAACAGTAGTACGAGATCTTGGTTTCTTACTGAGCGAAAACCTAAATTATGAAAAACACTGGGAAACAGCTATCAACAAAGCCAGATACGCAAACTTTATGATTTTCAAGTTCTTTTTCTCAAAAAATGCTCGACTTCTATCTCAGTTATACAAAACATTCACACGACCATTTTTAGAATACGGTACTGTAATAACCTCCCCCCAGACAAAAAAGTTAGCACAATCAATAGAACGCGTACAAAACAGTTTCACCAGAAAATTAATGAACAGGGCCGCTGGCAAAATAGTCTTAAGAGACGACCCCGATAACAAATCATCCTTAGAACGCCGTTCCGAGTACGGACTAGAATCATTAGAAGAAAGGCGCGCTCAAATTGACACCAAATGGGTAAAACACATGATACTAGGGCTAATTGATATAGACATGAACGACTTTTTCTTTCAAACTACCTAGGACAAGAAGCCACCGCACTTTTAGATGGAAAGCACCAAAAACCAAGAAAAAAGCCAAATTCTTTACTCATCGAGCGTTAACCAGAATAATTAACTCAGCTCAATTTAAGACGAACGATCCCAATATCAAAAATTGAGCTTAAGACCAAATTTTTGCTTATCTATAATCTCTCTATTTTCCATCTCCTGAATTTCTACAAATATCTTTGCTTCTTTTTCTTCCTACTTCCCCTCCCCCCCTTACCTCATATAACCCGTCTGAATGTAATCCGCGATTTGCTGTCTGTTTTCTCTTTTATACCCTTATTTCGAATCATTACTTTTATTTTTCTGTTATTTCTTATTATACTCGGTATAAAACGCTGATAATTCGCTCCAAACGAACAAAAAATTTCGCATGCATTTGGAGTGAGGTTTAGTGAAATCAGAGCAAAAAATCGGCCACGGCTCTCTCAATTTTCTGCACTCTCTCGTTGCCAACGTGGCCGCGTCCACCACTGTGCGAAGAGAGCGCGTTTGCAGCGCTCCGTACTGAGAATACTTCACGTTTATTTTTGAAACGTAATAAATACAATACAATACAATTTAAATTGAGCGTCTCGATTTTTTTTGGATCTGTTTTTTTCACGGCGTGTTGGACGGAACGTTGGAAAATAAAATTTCAACTGCGCGGGCTTTCTTTCCCGAAAAAAAATTCTGGATTAAGCATGGTCGCATTTTTCTACCGTAGGCTTCATTTAGCTGCACAGCCACTCATCTGCTTTAAACTGATACGAAGAGGAGACACAGAGAAGCAGAGTTCGAGGATATTGTTGTTCTGTAGCAAACTCTCATCGGAGCGCGTTGCCATTAACGTTTCGAAACTTACGAAAAAAACCGAAATGAAAATTGATCGGGCCGGGCCGGGCCGGCCCGAATTTCGACATGTCTGCTGATCTCGGGACAATTTTAGGTCGTTGATCCATCCGGCCGTTCTAAATTGGTCAACGGGAAGGACTTGAGTGCCAGTGCTCGCTTCGCTTTCTTCAAGCTTCTTCCTTTCACTGCGGCTTCGAGGCTTTTGACTTCTCGCTATTTGTCCAAATCATTTTCCAGCGATCTTCGAACTTCCTTGTTGATTGCCGCGAGACCAATGTCCTTCTTTTGACCCGAATGTATCGCTTGGAAGCGAGACATCATCAGATTCTTCGTTTCTTCAGAAATCCTGCTGAGTTCCGAGAAGGACTGGTCGCGATGACGCCGGAGACGATGGACGGCACTAGAACGAGCGTGACGGAAAACGCGTGGGTGTCAAGCAAAGGAGGAAGCTTTTCAACAACTTTGCGCGGTTCGTGGATACGGCCGACAAAGTAGAAAAGGTGGTGAAGGAAAAGCTGCCCTCGATTCAAAGGTGCACCGAGAGACAGCGAGAAATGATAGTTGGACCGATCGTAGAGTTCAGAAAAGAATTATGGGAGCGATTTGAAGAATTCTGACGCGCCAAGTGGCCGAGAGCAGTGCTCAGGCTGACTCGGGAGCAGAAGCTCAAGAAATGAAAGTAAAGAAAACCATCAGAATGAGCTTATTCGGTTGGAGGCGGAGAAAGATCAACTCGAGGCACGAATTCGGGAGTGCGAGGCAGAGACGCCTTGTTTTATTATATATATAAAGAAAATAACAAAAAAAAACTTGAAACAAAACAAAGAATTCTAAAAAAAAAAAGCACATCTACAATTGTTAAAGAGACCTGAAAAGAAAATTAACAAAAATCCATAAAAATCACGAACAATTATTTCGGCGATTGCTCTTCGACTCTCATTTTGGTGGAGCTGAAACGTGGCTGGAAGGATGCGGGTCCTGCGTTCCACGCTTCCACCTTAAAATACTCAAATAATTTTTGGCGCGTATGTGACGATCAGGGGTCAGATTTACCGTTTACTGGTTATTTTTCGGAAGATTTTTTAGTCCTCTCATTCTGGCGGATATTAAAAAAATCACGAATAAATATTGTCGGCCCGCCAAATCGGCCAAACGCACTCTGCTGAACTCAACGCTATGCGATTTTTCATTTTGGTCTTCAATTTATTTCATTTCACGTATAAATTCATAGAGTTGAGTTCAACAGAGCGCGTTTGACCATTTTGGCGGGCCGACAATAGTGAAAAAGTTAAGATGCTTATTTCCATTCCTTTTTTTATTGATGGGAAACCAGGAGACCAGGGATGGGACAAAACAAATTTTTCCACAAAAAAATTGCTTTAAAAAAAAAATACGTATTTCTACCAGTTAACTAGAAATTTTCCAAGTTTTCGTTAGAAATTAGAGTTTTTGTCAATTCGGAGGACATACCGACCAGTGATGCACGGAAATGAAATTTGAAAAATGCGGAAAGCGGAAACGGAAACGGAAAGAAGAAAAAATTTCCGCGGAAAACGGAAACGGAAACGGAAAATTTTTCGGTTTTCCGCGGAAGACGGAAACGGAAACGGAAATGGAGGTTTATAAAAATTTTGCAATAGAAGTCTCCATATTATTTTGAAATTGTATAAAAGTATTGTTTGAAAACAGTTGCCATTAAAAACATACTTTCCTTATGAAAAATACTATTGAGCAAAACACTTGTACGGTGATTTACCTGTTTAGCCCCACCCCTGGCTGATATCAGCCTCCCCGTCACTTTGCACCGATCTACTCGGTGGGGGATTATACTCTCTGGGGGTCTATTCTGATATACGAAAATACAAGTATAGCCTCCCACCAGTACTTTTGGGGTGGCGGTCATTCTGGCCTCTCCGTATGAAAATAGTTCCCCATAATATCAATTTTTATATTGTCCTTGGGAGGACTTTACAGCCTTTCCTTGGGGATGTTTTATTGTTATTTCATGGGGGAGTCTTATTATAATTATCCCAATTGTACTTTCAAGTGAAAAAATCAGGAATTTATTCCAAAAAAACAGCAAATTTTTTCATTTTTTAATATTGAAAAACATTTCCGTGATTTGCGGAAAAATGCCAAAAATTACGGAAGCGGAAACGGAAATAAAAATTTTTATTTGCGGAATACGTAAACGGAAACGGAAGAGGCTAAAAAAGCGGAAACGGAAGCGGAAACGGAATTTCCGTGCATCACTGATACCGACTAAGTTTTGTCCAAAAACCGGATTTTTTCTTTCGCCTCTACGGCTCTACAAAAAATATCAAAAAAATGATTGTCTCATCCACATCATCAAAAAAAAAAACAACAACAACAAGTTTGCTGGTCTCGCCACGCCACGAATGTTCACGAAATTAATTTTTTTTTCTGATAATTTTTTGAATAGATTTTGTCTATTTTTTGCCATTGTTTCCCAAAGTTTTAGGCTTATTGGAGCATTCTCCAAATTTTCGCTGATTTTTTTTGCTGGTTTTAGCTTTTTTTTTCTATTTTGTGTGACTTTTTTTTAAACTTTTTGTTCAGAATTTTCAGTACTCCCACCAATTATTATGTGTTCACGAACGAGGTTTGCAAACGACGCTCCGATGTTCCGCAATTTTTCCACTGTTCCGCAGTATTCGCTGCGAGACCGCAGTGATAAACTGCGGAACATCGGAGCGTCGTTTGCAAACCTTGTTCGTGAACACATAATATTGAACAAGCAAAAAAGAAAACAAAACAAACCTTGAATGGAAGCTCATTTCCGTACAAATCCAAAAGCGCCTTCTTATCGACTTCTTCGTAAATTGAAGCACTCTTCGTTTGTGGTGTCACCTATAACTTCTCAACCATTTTTCGTTTTCATTCTTCTTTCTTACTTGCTTAATAAACGGTTTCAAATGCTCAAACTCTGGATCAATGCTCAAAGTGAGCGGCGCGCGACGCGATACCACTTTTTCATCCAATCCGTTTTTCTGTGCGTTTTTTTGCGAGAAATGCAATTGAAGTGGTGGAAGCGGGAATGAATCCGGCAGAACAATCTCTTCCATTTGGGACGTGCTTGACGTGTAGGATTTTTCTTGATGTCTGGAATGCAGAATATGTACTTTTTGCAACTTTTTTTTTCATTTTACACTGAAATATCCGATTTTTTTGGGGGAAAGATTTAGGAAAGAAAATTAAAGTCCGTTAAAATAAAATTTAAATAAAATCCTATATTAAAAAAAAAACCTTTAAAACTCACTTGTGCACCAGCCGCCAATCACTTCGATTCAAGTCTTTGGAAAATTCGTAAACACCCAAATTCTTTCCACGAAAAACCCATTCAGCGTACACTTTTCCCTCAAACATCCATCGATCCATGCCTGGTTCCGCCTTAACTTATTTGTTACAGTTTTCTCTTTTTATACAATTTTTCATCCACTTACTCTCAAGATCTTCATATACGACGGATTGTTCGGCCACTTTCGTGTCCATTCGTTTTTGGTAACCAGGCGGCCAACGCCAAACTGTAAAATAACAAAAAATTAGCTTGAAAACTATTTATTTTTCGATTAAAAAAATGCAAAACGTACATTTCTGAGTTGGGCGAGGATTTCCCACAAAAACTTGCCTTCCGATGAAATATCGTGATTGCCAACAAATCGAATCAAATTTGATGCCATTTTTGCCTTAAAAATGTTTAAAATTGTATGAAAATTAAGAAGAAATAAAAGAAAAAGAAAATTAGAAAAATTAAAAATATTCTCCAAAACCTGGAAAAACTGTGCGATGAAGTTGCAAAATATTGTGCCGCACGCAATATTTGGCTCCGCCCCTTTTATTTTATTTTTTTTTCACAATTTTCACAAAAATCTTTGCAAATTCAGCGGTTTTTTTTAAATTAAAAATCATTTTAAAATAAATATTGCATTTTCCAGGATGAGGATAACCGAAGCCGCCCGAATCTGTTCCACAATTGCCCGAAACAGTCAAAAAACTGGATTTGGTCCGAATCGGCTTTACCGGAAAGGCACGCACTTTGTTGGAACCGAACCACCGGCACTAAAGTATCATTTAGTAGGTATTTTGTTTGTTTCTTGAAAATTAAAATGTTTCTTTTAGCTGCAAGATAAAAAACCAAGCGAGGAGTACGGCCTTCAAGGCACCAATCACGAGCTTCCAGGCACGGGAAAAGTTCATAGTAAGCTTCCGACCAAGGTATTCAGTTTGAAAATATTTTAAAAGTGTTTACAAAGGATATTTCAGGTTCACATGAAGAAGGACAAGGTGTATGCGTGGTGCAGTTGTGGTTACAGTGGATCACAGCCGCTTTGTGATGGATCGCACAATTCGATTCGCATTCCGGACTTGAAGCTGAAACCGGTGCGGTTTATTCCCGACAAAGATATGACTGTGTGGCTGTGCAATTGCAAGCAGACGAAAAACCGGTGAGACATTTTCTAATTCCGTAAGGATTCAAATTTCACAAACCAGTAAATTATGGCGTTATTCATTTAATGTATTTTGCATTTTCTGTCAAATTTTCCGCATTCATTTCATGCAGAAAACGACATTTTCTTCAGCAGAAAACTGCATTTCGCCGAACTGCAAAATTCACTTTTTGTCACTAAAAACAAGGAAAAAATGCAAGTTTTTGTCATTTTTTTCTTATTAATTTCATGGAGAAAATTTCGTCAAAGATAAAGAAATTGGTTTTTCATTAATGAATTTTGAATAGAAAATGTTCATCCCCAATAAGCATTATATTGTCGGCCCGCGAAAATGGTCAAACGCGCTCCGCTGAACTCAATACTACGTGGAATTTATTTTGGTTTCCAAATTTTTTCGTTTCACGTGTAAATTCAACGTGAAATAAAATAATTTGGAAACCAAAATGAAATCCACGTAGTATTGAGTTCAGCGGAGCGCGTTTGACCGACGTGGCGGGCCGATAATATACATTTTCGTTTTTCAACAGATTTTTTCCAATATTGGTATTTCTCGCGAGTTTTATAGATAATATGCCATTTTTGGAAAAAAAAATTAGATGAAAAACAAAAATGAACTTTATAACTTTTAAAGGGACATAAATAACATTTTTGTAAAAGGATTCCTTCAAAATTACCCTTTTCTGCGCGTTTTTTTTCAACTTTGTGCGCGATATATTTAAACGTTTCGAATTGCGGAAAAACGTCAAAAAACTACTGCCACGGCGGCTTAGGCTTTTCGCATGTGTCTGTGTCTTCAAAGTGCCGTTCTGCCAAGTCTAACAAAAAGTGTGCAAAAATGGAGACACCGAGACGCGAGAATCGGCGCTCGAAAATTGTATTTCAAAAAGTTTTCTGAAACGTGGTCCCACGCCGTGCTGCAACCAAAATTTTAACTGAAAATAACCCTTCATGTCTTTGGAAGAATTGAATCTGCCTTTACATATAGCCCAAAATTCTCAAATTTCCGTTAAAAATGTTGAATCCGAGGGGGTGTTTTCCCAGTTATGGGTTTATTAACGGAACCAGCCGAAAAAAAAAAACAAAAACTAGAAAAAAAACCAGCAAAAAATTCAGCGAAAATTCGGAGAATGTTCCGATCGGTCTGAAACTTTCAGAGATCATTTAAAAAATACTCTCGGACATTTTCCCAAAATTTCAGACCGAAATATTGGTTTTAAAAAATATCGATTTTTATTTCTGAACACCTTCATAATCGATTTTTTGGTCTGAAATTTTCAGGGATGACCGGAAGTATTTTTTGAATGATTTCCCAAAGTTTCAGATCGACCAGAACATTCTCCGAGTTTTCGCAGAATTTTTTGCTGGTTCTGTGAATAACCCCATTAAAAAACTGAAAAGGGCTGAAAAATACAAAACCGTATCATTCAAAAACTCCCGCGACAACCTAAACATCTGAAAATTGAAGGCACTGTTGACTTGAAAAAAACAATTTTCATTCCAGACCATTCTGCGATGGATCGCATAAGTTGGTGCAAGATGAGGACAAGAAAGCGGGGCTTTTCGATTAATCCTCATGTTTTAAATGGCGTTGTTGTAGAATAGACTTTTTTATGTTTAGTTTGAACCGTTCTTCATAGTTTTCTCCCTTTACTGGTTTGTTTCTTTTTTGCTTTCTCTCCTTTTTTGTTCTGTTCAAATCTATTGAAATCCCAAATGAAAATCTCTTAAAAGTGGAGATAATCTTTTCCAACTTTTCATTTCAATATTCTTCTGGTCTCTCTCAAAGGATCAGAAAAAGAAACATTTTGTTTTGCGAAAAGAAACCGCCCATCATCTGGGAAACCACCGCCACACTAATTATGTAAGAATATGGAATTTCTGCTGAAATGTCTTCTCTTTTCTGCCCAATTTCCCTTTTTTTTCTGGCGTGTTGAATAGCGTAGCGACATAGCGTAGCGACATAGACACCACTTGAGAAACGATGTGAACGCGAAGATTGTATATATTTTCGAGGAAATCCAGAACAAATTCACTTTGCATTTGTTAAACATTCAACTTTTGTACGAGTGATCTTGTTCTCAATCAAGAGATGTTCTTTTCTTTTCTTTGTAACTTTTCTTTAAAATGATTGTGTTTTTTCTTGAATTTTAAAATTTTAAGCCTACTGAGCTTGCAAATCACTTCCTTCTCGCCCAGGGAATTTTCGGCAGGAAGTAGGCTGCGAAATGGCAAATTGCCATGATATTTACTTAACAGATCCGCCAAGGGCAAGGACTTTGAAAAATTCAAATGGAAATGAAAGAAGAAATATTTAGAATAGCAAATGAAAGGTATGGCTTTCCTAATAACAATCCGTATTTAGTCATGTATTATCGTGTCCCTCAATCGGGTGGGATCATCAAAAAATGAATCATCGACCACTTTTTTAACGCAAAAATTATTCAAAATTCACTAAAATTTAATGTTCGTGGGAAAAAAGTAGGCGGGGTTTCATGTTTTGATAATGCCACTCGATTGAAAAAAAATATATACCGTAATATTACTGCGTCGCGAAAAGCAGTCAGAGCGGAGCGCTGTGGTCTCGCCGCGAAAAGTGGTGGTCACAGCCAGAGTGCAGTTGTCGACATCGTATACGCTGATGTAAATCGACAGCACTAAGCGAGAGGTGAGTAAATGCGCTCCATTGAATGGCGCGAATTTGAAATATTCCACTGTCGTGCGCCGTTATTTTTTTCATTGCGCATCGATTTGTTCCTTGTCTTCCCGGAATTATTAATGTTTTTGTAAAAATAATTTTTTTTTTGTCATAAACGCTTTGAATGTACACTGAAAGTTCAGCGGTAACGCGCCGGAAGCATGTGTGACACTTTTTAATTCGGCGACCGGAGGGAGCTGGGTGGAAGCATGCTTTGTGACGCGATTTTTTGTGACTCAAAGTCTAAAGGTGAGCAAATGTTACCGGGAGCCGATTAAACACTCAAAAGGGTCAAAGCAAGCTTCCGCCCAGCTCCTCCGGTCCCATATTTGAAAATTATCACACATGCTTCCGGCGAATTTCCGTTGAACTTTCCGGACGAAAATAATTTCTGAATGAGATAAATATATGAAACAAATCAAAAGCTATGCAAAATCGCTATTAAAAACGAAACAAAAAATGTTTTTGAGTGGCCCACCAACTCCATCTGTCCCAAATTAACATTTTTTAATTAATTTTTAAACGGAAGTGATAAAAATGGAATCGGGATAGGAGGAAATCAATGCGCAGAGAGAAAAATAACGGCGCACGACAGTGGAAGATTTCAAATTCGCGCCATTCAATGGAGCGCATTTACTCACCTCTCGCTGAGTGCTGTCGATATACGTCAGCGTACATCGTATTATCGACAAAACCCGTTATCGACAAAATTATCGACAAAATTCGACAAAATTTTGTCGATAATTTGTCGATAAAATGTCGACATTTATCGACAATTGTCGACATTTTATCGACAAAATTTTGTCGTGTTTTATCGACATTTTGTCGATAATCGCCGACAATAAAATTTCCTCGCTAAATATCTCGCTTCGTAATTTCGGAATGTCGTTGAATCGTTTTCAAAAAAATGTATTCCAGGCGTAAAATGTTTTGTTTTAACCGATTCCGTAAAAGGTAAAATTTAAGAAATTCATATGGTGTATTCATTCGAGTTGCTAAATTAAAACATTAAACCTTGCCAACTTGTTTCCCACAAGTGTTAAGTTTCGGTGTATTTTTTCGTGGTATTTAGTGGGCGTGGTTTCTCCACAATAAAATTTGTCAATACAATTTTACAATTTTTTTTTGGAGATCGAGGAAGTTGATCAAGATTTTTTTACAAATATAATGTACTTTTTTTTGGTGAAGCTATTTTGATGATTTTTTTTTCAATGAATTTGTTGAATTTTGAATTTCTCTACGGCGTTTTGAATTTCTCTGCAGGCTCTACGGCGTGTTTGATGGAAAATTGGAAAATAAAACTTAAACTGCGCGGGCTTTTTTCCCGAATAAAAAATTCTGGCTTAAGAGTTGTCGCATTCTTCGGTGCTACCTCGGAATAGAACTCGCTCGAACTAGAACTGTAGCGAAATAAAACTGTTCGGAATAGAAATGTTTTGGAATAGAACTGTAGTGAAGTAGAACTGAAGCTAAATATAACTGTCCCAAAGCAGAACTGTAGCAAAATATAACAGTCTTAGAATAGAACTGTAGCAAAATAGAACTGCCTGAAGTGGAGCTGTAGTGACCCAGGAAAGCTAGAGCAGCTCGAATAAGTATTCAGTTGTACATGGTGGGTTATTGAGTTCAATTCCGCGCAGCGGTTTTTCTTGTACAGCTCCATTTCAGGTAGTTTTATATTGCAACAGTTCTATTTCAAACGAGTTTTATTCCGGGGTAGCACTCATTTTTCTACCGTAGGCTGCATTTAGCTGCACAGCCACTCATCGCATTAAATTTATACATACGAATATGAGACGCAGAGTAGCAGAGTGCGAGGATATTGTTGTTTTGTAGCAAACTCTCGCCGGAGAGACGCAGACACTCACAATCAGCGGGACCCAATATTGCCAATAACGTTCCGGCCAGCACGCCGTGGGTCCTTAACTTTTCGTCATCAGAACACATTGACAAAAAATAGATGGATAATCCTATCTCTTATGGAATCACGCAAACAAAAAACATTTATTTTTGTTTCTCTTTTCGTCGAAAAATTATTCCGCATGATCACATTTAAATGTATGCGAAAATTTCAACCTCATTTGTCGATAAAATTGTCGGAACAACTATTGTCGACACTCATTTATCGACAAAATTTTATCGACATTTTATCGACAAAATTTTATCGACAATTTTTGTCGATAAAATGTCGACAAAATGTCCAATATTTTATCGACATTTTGTCGATAAAATTGCGACAAATTTTTATCGATAAAATGTCGACAATTTGTCGATAATTTTGTCGATAAATTTGTCGACAAAATTGTCGATCTCGTGTCGACACTGCACACTGGTCACAGCCGAGTCACAGCAGAGTCACAGCAGCGTCGCGCACCTTGCCACAGCAGCGTCGCGCGCTCTGCTCTGACAGGTTTTCGCGACGCAGTAATACCTGTATTACTTCTATTTTTCGTGGGGTGTCTCGCAGGGCCCTTGTATTTGAGGGGTCCTTCAATTAGAGGGGAATCTTCTATTTTTCGCGAGGTCGTTTGGAGGACCCTTCTATTAGAGGGGTCCCTTCAAATACAGTTTTTACGGTATTTCTCAAAACTACAGTAAGATTCATATAGGGTAATTCAGAGGAATATAGAAAAAATAGTTTGAGTTTTCGAGAAAAACATGACTTTATTTTCCTAAAAAGTTTAATTCAACATCGCGTCGTCATCATCACAAATGAACTTGGCAGTCACAGTCAGCGCGACGAGACGCTACGCAACGCGCGGCGCCGCACGGAAAGAACTCGGTGTTTGAGTGTGAAAAAGTGAGAAAAAGAGAGAATGCTAAAGTCGAAATTGTGCAAATATTTGTATGAAAGAGAGGAGGGAGGTGTGAATGGTGGCTCATGCTCTAGTCGGACTCTAATCGAATAGATTCATTCGAGTGCCTATTACACCCTCCCACTTTGCCACTGTCACCCGCCTCTTTCGCACTGATCAACAAACCGATTATCCGGTTCGAATCAGCCGGCCGACATTCCGTCATTTTTCCCGCTTTTCCAGCATTTTTCTTTCTTACTGTGTAACTTCTTTTTTGTCGGTTTTTTTCTAGGGTTACTGTAGCGGGGGAAGAAGGGGATGACTGGAATCCGAACTGTTATTTGTTATTTATTCCTCGATTTGAGGTACCTCGTCAAGTTTTGGGCATAACGGGTCTCGCCACGAACTTTAATTTTTCCGTCGTTTGAAAATTTTCCAGTTTTTGTTTAAAATATTTGTTTCGATAGACGGGAGATTTTAAATGTATATCATCGCTATTGTCGGCCTGCCAAAATGGTCAAACTCGTTCCAATGAACTCAACTCTATGCGATTTTCATTTTGGTCCCCAAATTATTTCATTTCACGTATCAATTCAACGTGAAATGAAATAATTTGGAAACCAAAATGAAAATTGCATAGCGTTGAGTTCAGCGGAGCGCGTTTGACCATTTTGGCGGGCCAACAATATTGTATTTATTTATTTTGTTTTCAATAAAATTGCGACATCAAAACGTGAAAACTCGCCCACTTTTTTTCACGCAAAAGTTCAAAATGCACTAAAAATTTAACATTCACGTGAAAAAAGAGGGCGGGGTTTCATTTTCTGATGATGAATCTCGATTGAAAACACAAAACTAACTTTTTTCAGGTGAATAACAAAAAAGGGAAATTTATTTGTCGAAAAAAATTAAAGTTTGCGCGTAAATCGACAAGCACTGGGGCATGAGGAGGAAGTGAGTAAACGCGCCCCAATCACACTAAACGTGTGATGAAACACTGTGACCCGCGTGTTAAGAGAAAATTTCCTCGCGGCGTTGCGAACGCTTCTGTTGTATCAAACGTTTTGCGTACATGTCGTGAAATAAGGGTTATCTGCGGGAAAAAAAAGTAAAGTTTTTAGTTTTGTTTTCGCGGAAAGTACGCAAAGAATGGAACCCGCAAAAAAAAAATCGAATAAAAAAAAATTATACTCGGCGAATGCATCATCAGCCTCGCTCTACGGCACTTTTCAATTTTCAACAGTGTAGTACTCCTTTTTGAAGCGAATAATCAATTTTTAACTGAAAAAAGTTTAAAATGAGAATTCGAGTTAATCTTGCAAGTACAACACTGTTTTACAGGAATTTTGGAGTAGAGCGAAGTTGATGATGTATTCGCCGACTATAAATGAGACTAAAACATAGATGCCAGCATGCCGTGAACCGCAACGATCTTCTGCAAACACCCCAGGTCTTTTGAGAAATTATTATGTTTTCAATCAAGTTGTCACAGTCAGCAATCGCGTCCGTACGCACAACTTCCAACGCTTACCAATGAAGACCAAAAAAATAGATTTTTTAATGAAAATTCTCACGTTTTAAAAAAAAACTTGGGCCTCATTTTTTGCACTTGCTAACAATAAGTTGTGGGGGCGTTTGCTGACTACCCTCTCATGCCCCTGTAGTTTCATCATCAAAACATGAAACTCCGCCCCCAATTCAGCCGAAATTTTTTTTAGAAATTCCAATTTTTCGGAAGTGTACACATTTCAACCATTTTCCTAAAACCACGTGTTGATTTCTGTTTCAAATCTTTTTTGTTTCTCTATTGGAGTATACTGTATAGTCGGCAAAATCTGCAGACTTGTCTGAATATGAATACCGTAGAAACTTTTAATCGTCAGCTCTAATTGTCAGGGAATGGCACTAAACAAGAGTTCTTACTGTAACTCTTATCAACTCCTCTTGCAATTTCTCCAGTTTCAGTGTTCAACTTTCTCCACGTGGTCCACAGACTCTCCAAAACCAGTCCATTCACCTTTTCCTTGCTCGAAACGCGGAGCCGCCCGCATTTTTTTTGACACTTTGACAGGAAGCCCTCTCTTTCTTTTGTTTTGTTTTCTCCGTTGCTCTGCTCTTTTCCGGATTTTTTAAATTTTGAAATTAAATCCAATTCATTTGCATTTCCGTATTCTAGATACAATTTCTTGATGTCTTGAACGAGAAGAGGTCCAGAAAGAACAGAAAAAGAGAAAAAGATGTCGTGGTTTTTCCAATCGAAAATTGCGAAATCTCACTTTTACGTGTGGTATTTGGGATCAAAAGAAGCAGATGGTGTGAGAGGAAGTGCGGTGAGTGTCATAAACAATTTCCAAGAAGTATAACTTGAATTGAATTCTAGGTTGTTCTGCCAGTGATGCGCCAACTTTTGAAGGAGAGCTTCAAGAAAACGCCGAGTAAAGCCACTGTGCAGGTCGGTTGCGTGTTCATCGTTTTGTTAAAGGCATTTAAAAATAGTTGTTCGATTTTTAGATATCATCAAAGGGTCTGAAACTCATCCAGTCGGTTCCAGCAATGTCAAGAAGTGGTAAAGTGAAAATGCAGTTGGTGAAGTTTCAAATCGCCGCCAATTGTATTACGTACAGGTTTGTGTGATTTAAAGCGTAGCCAGGCTTGCGCGAATTTTAAATTCCGAGAGATGTTTTTGGGGTGCAAAATGGTACTAAATATATAGAAGGACCTGAAATGATATTGCCCTGAAAAATTATGTGCGAAATAAATATGTATTTAGGCTCCGCCCCTTTGTCCTAATATCAACCTTTTAAATTTTCACGTTAAAAATAAAGGAAAATCATATAAAATTGAAAACGCGGAGCTTAATTTTCAAGTTTTGTTTTGAAAAAATAATTCAAACTTTTTTAAATAAATGATTAAAATTAATAAAAATGCGACCTACAGTAGCCCGAAAAACACGATTTATTAAGTTATTTAGGCCACGCCCCTCAACATGTTTATCTTGTTTAAAAAACCCAACAACAAAAAACGAAGAGATGCAGACAGGAAAGCAGGTTCCCCTTTCCATTACCTAATTTCATATCTGCGTCTCCTCACAAGCCATCATGGTGAAAAAACATTGTTGTACCATGTGTTTTGCCCATTTTTGACATCTATGAATAGAGAAAAAAACGTTTTGTTTTTCTCCTAAACATGAATAACCCGATTACCCTAATCTCTTCTGTATAAGGCCCGTTATTTTCAAAATAACATTTTGCTTGCGTACCGCTTTCTCATACGGCATGTTGGTGGGTACGTTTGCACAAACGCGCCCCAGGTGATGACGACCGAAGTTTGATGTGTATTTGTATTTGTATTTATGTTTATTGATGAAGGACAAATGCCACTTATACAATCAATCAGATAGGATAGTTAAAAGTTAGAAGAATTCAATACAAGGTATTTTTCAAGTGATTGAGAGGCAAGATTGTTCTTAAAGGACCGGGATGAAAGTTTAATCGGGAAAATAGTATGAGGGAGAGAGTTCCAGCAATTTAGAGATCTGTTTGATATAAATTGACTAAAGCATTTAGAGGAATTTGGTAGACTAGAACGCAGATAGTACTTATGTCTCCGTAGATTTGTTAAGTTGGCCAGTTCACACGATAAATTGTTCATAGCAGCGACTTCTTTGGTAACTATAGACTTGTAGATAAACACGAGATCAATAATAAGCCTCCGATATTCCAAGGATTGCAGTTCGAGCTCCTGGAGACAGTCGAAATAGGATATATATTCAATTCCAAACTTCCGATAGCATCGATAAATAGTAGATTTTTGCACCGACTCCAGTCTTCGGATAAGCTCTTTTTGCACCGGATTAAAAATAATAGAAGCATACTCGAGTAGTGGTCTAACGTATATTTTGTAGCATTTGATAATGTGCAAAATTACTTTATTTCACGTTGAAATTACACGTGAAATGAAAAAATTTGGAAACCAAAATGAAAATCGCATAGCGTTGAGTTCAGCGGAGCGCGTTTGATCATTTTGGCGGGCCGACAATATACGTAAAATTAAGTTTTTTAAAAGTCCTATCACACACTCAAAGTTTCCAATTTACAGTGTCACCGGAAAAGCGCCATTCGACGATGTGGTGGGCGTGGTCATGCTAGTGCTCAACCCTGAAATGCAATCTCCAATGCACGTGCACTGTTATCGCTGTGATAGCGCCGAGACAGCGCAGATAATGTTGGCCAATTTACAAGTGAGAAACGAAAATTCTTCGGAAAGAAGTGCAATTTGTCTTTTCAGCTTCTTCTCTCACGTCCAGACGTTCAAAGGTCAATCAACGATTTGGAGCACAGACTATTCTTATCAGGGCTTCTAGTTCCTAGGTAAAAATTGTTTTCGAAAATTATTTATTCACTTTTAAAGTGAAAATGATAGCATCTAGTTAAATGCGCGTTCTTGGCGAGACCCTAGAGAAAAAAAAATGCCATTTTTGCAAAAACTGATTAAATCTAGAAGAAACGACGACAACAACAATAACAGCAATGAACTCCGACCACAAAGAAGTTGCTCGCAATCTCGAAGTCATAGTCGATCAACCACTGGATATGACGAAAGAATATCGCCATTGGGCAGAGAGCAGAGAAGTAGAGAGACAACGATTGATAAGAATACGTAGGTTATTTCGTGAGCTAGTCCTAATATGTGCCAAAAAACTGCTCAATTATTTTGTTTAGACCACCAATCCGCCCTCAAACTTCAACAATTTCGCGACGAGTAGTGGATGAGATCAAGAATCGAATCATTGGCGAATCCAGGCTTATGAATTTGGGAAGAAGTCGAGAGGTTTTTACGACTATAATTACGACACATACATTCTCAAATCAACAATTTCAGAGCTCTCTAACTCGATACGAATCAGAAAAACGAGCGTCACTTTCCGAACTGCCAATAGAAACCGATTCGACACGGTACAGAATGTTCGGCGACACGATGATAAGAGATACGAAGAACAAATCAAGAAGTTTGGATGACTTGGCAGCAGATCCACTGGTGTCCACGTAAGTAACGATCATTTCTAATCTACAAAAAGCTCTCATTCGTCGTTCAGAAATCTCCGCGGAGGTGGCGGTGCACCCTCTCCACCTCGACGATTTCCACGCTCAGATTACCCGTCTGACCCTTTCGGGCCCAATTCGTACGAGCGAACGAACACCTTAGAAGGATTTTGGAAACAAAAAATGCGCCGCTCCAGCAGCATCAAACTCGATTTCTAGGGCTTTGACCCACTATCATTGTTTTCTTCCAAAAAAGCAAACTGCTGTATTTATAAATAAGTATCCTCATTTTCAATTAACTGCACGAATATATTGTGAATATTTATGGCTTTGTGTGTTTATTTGTTTCAAAAACGAAAAATAAAGCAAATTTTGTTTTACGAATTCCTCTGCTTAAATTTGGATTGCTATTTAAATCCTTTCTCAGGAATGTGCCCAAAATATAAACCCGATTGTCAGAAAAAAAAACAAACAAAACATGTTTCGGTGCAATTCATCGTTTATTATCTTTCTTGCTCACATTGCTCGAGTTAACCTCCAGATAAGGCGACAGGCTTTCTGAATGTAAAAATTACGATAAAGAAAACCGATTAGAGATTAAAGGTAAAACGTGAAAAGAAAAACGTGCGCATGAACAAAGGACCAGTGGCAAGAGTGCCTGGAAATTATTTCAGGACTTGTGCGTCTGAGTGTATGCAGGCAAGTCGGCGCCAAACTCAAATGGTGCAGAGGTCCTCAAGTAGACGATGCTGCATGAGATAATGCAATCAAGGTGTCTCCGTATTCGTGACAAACCTACTATACTTAGCTAGCGCAAAGAGAGGTGGGCGGGGCGTTCCGATTTTTCTACCCAGCGCATTTTTGGATCGTGGGGTAATATTGCTATCTTTTTGTGAGCTTCAAATTAAACGATTATCGCGCGCAGGATTCTTGCAAACATAGCCCCGCCCAATGGATTGGCAGAAAAACAGTAAAACGGCTGTAACTAGACAACAAATAGCTCTTTTCGATTGATTTTCAAAAGTTTTAGAATTGGCTGTAGAATTTAATGCAACGAAAACATTTCAGAGAATTTTTTTTAACACTTTGTGGTATTCTCAGTACGGAGCGCTGCAAACGCGCTCCCTTCGCACAGTGGTGGACGCGGCCACGTTGGCGACGAGAGAGTGCAGAAAATAGAGAGAGCCGCGGCCGATTTTTTACTCTGATTTCTCTAAACCTCACTCCAAATGCATGCGAAATTCTTTGTTCGATTGGAGCGAGTTTTCAGCGTTTTATACCGAGTATATCGGCTAACATTTTTGTGTCTGCAGATGATATTTCCATGAATGAACCTTCATTTTAATATATTGTGTTTTCAATCGAGCGCGACATCAAAACGTGAAACTCCGCCACCTTATTTTCACGCGGACATTCAAAATGCACTAAAATGTAATGTTCGCGTTAAAAAAAATGGACGGAGTTTCACGGTTTGATGTCGCAACTTGATTGAAAACACAATAGAAAATTTTAGATTAGCTGTGTGTTTGTTTGTGTGTCTCACACACGAGTTTGTATTCCACAAAACTCGATCCCGCGACATTTCGATTGACGTTCAAAATTTTTAACAACTTTACCACAAGGCTCAGGAGAACTTGAGGGAGTTAGGGAAGATAAATGTTCACTATTACTAGAAATAAAAATCAAAAAATAAAAAATAAATACATTTGACGTATCAGGCGACGTATTATGTGTTCACGAACAAGGTTTGCACTGGGGTCTGAGGAGGGAGTGAGTAAACGCGCCCGGACGCACACACGCAACGCATCCAAATGAGGCCCAAAAAATAAAAAAGGCGCGCGAAAAATTTCGCATTATCGGAGAGAAAAACCAACGCAAAATCGTGAAAATTACGAAATCCTATCCAAAATTATTTCGCGCGCGTTGATTTTTCTCTCCGATAATGCGAAATTTTTCGCGCGATTTTTTATTTTTTGGGCCTCAATTGGATGCGTTGCGTATGTGCGTCCGGGCGCGTTTACTCACTCCCTCCAGATACCCCAGTGGGTTTGCAAACGACGCTCCGATGTTCCGCAGTTTATCACTGCGGTCTCGCAGCGAATACTGCGGAACGGTGGAAAAATTGCGGAACATCGGAGCGTCGTTTGCACACCTCGTTCGTGAACAGATAATACTGTGAAAACAAAAAAATTGCAACGCGGTGTTTGCGTACTTTTAAAATTCAAATGAAAATGGGAACAAATCTATTCATTTGCCATGCTATTTATTTCTTTCATTGTCGTTCGAATTTCAAAAGTACGCAAACACCGCGTTGCAACTTTTTTGTTTTCACAATAGTCGCCACAATCCGCAGGCTTGTAAATTAATTAAAACACCATTGTATTAAAAAAATATAAATGTATTGTGTTTTCAATCGACTTGCGACATGAGAACGCGAGACTCCGCCCACTTATTTGTGCGCTACCTGTCTGCGTCTCTTCAAATATCACTGTGTTCGCGTGGTCGCGCCTAAATAAGTGGGCGGAGTCTCGCGTTCTCATGTCGCAAGTCGATTGAAAACACAATATATTGTGTTTTCAATCGACTTGCGACGTGAGAACGCATGACTCCGCCCACTTTTTTTTTGCGCGACCACGCAAACACAGTTCGATTCGAAGAGAAGCAGAGAAAACATGTATTTTTATCTCTCGTTCTCATGTTGCAACTCGATTGAAAACACAATAACATTAATTGCGAACTTTGATCGAAACATTCAAAAAAAATATAATAAAATAAATTTAAAAGTTACGATTTCAATCGCATTTTGTGTAAATTCCGCAAACACCACGACGGGAAAACGCACAGTTTCCAATAAAAAAATTTTTTCCAACTTTTTTTCCCACAATTTTTCGCATAAACAGCGCCATTTCCATCAAGTTTCGTCAATAAAAATGTAAGTTTTTTTTTATTAAAATTGAAAAATGAACAAATATTTAGGATGTGAAATTTTGCTTTGCCGTGCGCTATTGTTGCTGGGCGTGCTTTTCTATAAAATTTAGTAAATAGAAAAACACAAAATAAATAATTAAAAGAAAATTTAATCGTGAAAGCCAACATTTTTTTTCGTTTTTTTGTGGTTTTTGCTCCGGAAATTTCAGCACATGCTGATGATGATTAAAAAAATAAATAAGCTTTATTTGTGGTTTAGAAATACGCTAAAAGTCCAGAAAATCGTTTTCAAACGATATAAATCTTTTAATTTTTGTTAATTTTTGTCGTTTTTTTGTTGGAATTTGTATGTTTTTTGATTTTTTGATTTTTTCTAAAGACCGAAACATTTATTTTTCGGCACCCGTGTTCTTTCCGTATCATATCAGACCACTTTGCTGCCGTTTCCGTCAATTCACTTGAGAAAACTGACCCTTTTGTACCGAAGAACGTTTCTCTCTGCGTCTCTGGCTACTGCTTTCGGCGCCTCGTCAGGGTCGTGGCGCCCATCTCGAGACACACATACTCACGTACATCTCGCCGTCTCTTTTTCTCTATTTTGTGTCCATACGTGCCATAGGCCATCGTTGTCCCCGTCCATCGCCTCTCTGTGTGTGAAGAACGACGCTCCGAATATTATTGATCTGTCGCTTAGGCCCGCCCAAGAATCTGTGCTCTGTCCGCTGCTCTGCCACGTGGAATCCGTCACGGTCGGAGGAGGAGGAGGCGAAGGTGAACTTTTGAGTCTAGTTGATTGTTTCAGCGAGTAGGAAGGCTTGGCGCACGAAGTTGCCTCGTTCTCGGCAAACCGCGGTGAGACCAAAAAAAACAATTCCGTAGCTTATATTTGTTTAAAGGAGCATGTCGCTTTCCTGTCATTACTCTGGTCTCAGCAAAGACCCATCACCCTTTAAAATTACCGCTTTCCCACGAGGAATATCGGCACGAATTTTGACACAGTTGAATGAGTGTGACCGTAACCAATTCAACGAGAGAGTTATTACGTATTCCCGAGTACGTGAGATGTCGTAAAATGGGTCTTGGCACGATCGGTGTTTGCACACTTGTGGATTTGAATATTTGTTTTCGAATATTTTCAATTAAAATTTTTCTTAATTTTTTCTTGTTCTTTTTTTTTAACTTATATTTTATAAATAGGGGTCATTAATGTAAAAAATAACATGATTTTTCCATTCGCGCATGTCGAAAAATGTAAACAATTTACAGTATCCCAAGTATTGTAGATTGTTTACAAATATGCATTCACCGATTGTGGCGAGACCCATTTTACGACATCTCACGTACTCGGGAATACGTAATAGATAAAATAAGTTTTATTTTTTTGTTGCTCACTCTTATTTATCGCTCTCTCGTTGAATGGATTACGGTCGCACTCCTTCAACTGTGTCAAAATTCGTGCCGATATTCCTCGTGGGAAAACGGCTATTTTAAAGGATCTCGCCGCGAGTCGTCGATCGCTAGGAAATTAATTTTTCAATAACGAAGAAATCAATACGAAGAATCTATTTATAACTTAGAGATCTATCGTAATCTAACAACTTCAGCTTTACAAAAATTCTATTACCTATTTTGAATATTCTAGACGTCCCTTGAGTATTTTAGCTGAAATTGGTTGTACTTTCTAATTCTGCGTAAATTTTCGGAAATCTCAAATCTATTCTGGGTTCCTCGATGTGCACAAACCGCGTTTCCTGTTTCCGTTGTAGCCAAAATTTCAATTTTTAATTTATTGTAGGCTTGCAAAAAAAATAAAGCATTTTGAACTATTTTTTATTATTTAACCGTCGTTCATCTAGAGTTGGCGGTGCCAAGCCTTTCTTGCCGTTATATCTTGTCGCCTCGTACTCTCTCTACCGCGCTACGACAATCCATTATGCCGGTTCGCGGTACTTTAGTGGCACGCCTAAGTTAGGGTCACGTGAATAAGTTTTAGGTGTATTTTTGACGTGAATTGCCACGTGTAAATTTAGTTTGTTTATTTCTAGTTGATATTTTGGTGAGCTGTTGTGCGATTCCACGTCTGCGTTGTCTTCCTTGGTGCTAAATCCCCTATTGGGACAATAAATTCTGTTGTAACGTAAGTGTTTGTTGTTGTTGTTTTTTTTTTTAAAGGAACCCGTGGCGATCCTGAAAGGAGAGCCTATAACTCTAGAGTTCTGTGGTTTTTATCTGATTCGCTTTTCGAGACCCTACCAAAACCTCGGAAGCAAGTTGAACCGGGGAACCAAAACATGGGTAAAGGGGCGGAGCAACAAATCCGCGCCGCAGTTCGTCAGAACTAAATTTTGCCGCACAGTTTTTCTAAATTTTGTTTTTTCTTGCACAATCTTGTTATTCTTGCAATTAGTTTGTGGAATTTATATTACTAGTCGGTTTTTAATGCAATGTTTGAAGCTAATTGAAAAAGAAAGTTTATTGAAAAAAATAAATTTTTATGAATGTAAATAAACCGTGCGGCGAAATTGCGTTTTGGCACACTGTGGCGCGGTTTTGGCGGGGTCTCAGTTTTCAGCCGAGAAATATTTTAAAAGATTTAAAAAACCGTGCTGCAGAATTGCAATTTTTTCCTCGTTTTGTCTGGGTCTCGTTTTTTTTTGTTGGCATTTTTCCCTATGATTCAGATCAGCCAGATTACTCTTTGGGATTTTGCATTTTTTCGACATTTCTATTGTTGACCCGCCAAAATGGTCAAACGCGCTCCGCTGAACTCAGTACTACGTGAATTTCATTTTGGTCTCCAAATTATTTCATTTCACGTGTAAATTCAACGTGAAATGAAATAATTTGGAAACCAAACTGAAGTCCACGTGGTACTGAGTTCAGCGGAGCGCGCTTGATCATTTTGGTGGGTCGACAATATGAATACTCACTTTAGAATTGGAAGTGATTGTATTTAAATAAACCTGAAAATTATAAATTTAAATTTTACATATATCATCAATATTTACCCACTTGCTATTTTCAAATGGCAGGTGATTAGCATTTCTGCGCATGCACGTGCATTTTCAGAATTTTCTGCAGCGGATATTCGTATTTTATCTCTTGCTTTAACTCAAAAAAGTAAAGCTCAGCGATTCTCATCTTTTGTGTAGATGTTTGGTTCTTTCTTCATTCATTTTTTTTCCTGACCTTGTGAAGACAATTCATCATTTCCAAGAATGAAGAAGACGTCCGGTCTTTCGTCGAAATGCGTGGCTTCGAATAGACATTTTAAATAATTACCAGAAAATAAGCGAGTGCCGAAGAAAATCAGATTAAATTAGTAATATTTGTTCTCTGTCGACTTTAGAAACTTTTTCGGCTTGCTCCCAATAAAACGTCAAAAGATTTTCTGGAAAACGATTTTACTGACATTTTCCAGTTTCATCAATCCGGTCTCAGGTCCGAGAGCATTTTTGAAATTATTTCCTAAAGTTTCAGGTGAATTAGAGCATTCTCCGAATTGGTTTTCTTCCATTTTCCACCACTTTGGGTTTTTCTAGGATTAACCCCTTAAAATTCGTCAAACATAAAAATTTTAATGTGATTTTGGTGAATCCCCACCCCATCTAGTATATTTTTGAGCTTCTAATAGTATTTATTTAGCGAAATTGACATGAGTAATGTTTATGATTTTTTTTTGTCAAGTTCCAACAGAGAAAAATGATTCATAAATGTACAGTGAAGTTTATTTTTCTCTCTTTTACTGCACCGCGCTTCATTTTTCTCAAATTGAATGGTCATCATTGAATTTAAAAAAATGGGGGGTACGACAGAATAGAAATAGGCGAAATAGAAATGCTACAAAATAGAAATGCTACAAAATAGAAATGCTACAAAAAAGAACTGAGCGAAATAGAAATGCTACGAAATAGAACGGCTACAAAATAGAAATGAGCGAAATAGAAATGCTACAAAATAGAAAAAATTTTGGCGATGGAGCGCGTTTGCATTATTTTTTCAATTGCTCAGTTTTTCGCCGATTTTCCATTTTTTTTTTCTGAAACTGCATTGATTTTATACCTTTCTTCATTTTCGATGTTGTTAAGTGCGTAAAATATCTGAAAATTACTGAAAAATCCTATAATAATCGGAAAATTCGAAGAATAATGCAAACGCGCTCCATCGCACCGATTTCTATTTCGCCCATTTCTATTTTGTCACATTTCTATTTCGCGCTGTTCTATTCCGCTCATTTCTATTTTGTAGCCGTTCTATTTTTTCCAGTTCTTTTTTGTAGCATTTCTATTTTGTAGCATTTCTATTTCGCCTATTTCTATTCTGTCGTACCCCCAAAAAATGTATTTATTGTTTCTCTTTGTTTTTCTTTTTCCTCCTATTTTGCTATAATTCTTTACCTCGTAATTAAACATTTAAATGTCAATTCCGTACTACAAGTTTTTTTTCTATAGGTAGTCGAATATCTTCTATACTCTCCGGTTTCTTGCACTTTTTCAACAATATCATCATTATATAACGCTATCAAACCATGGAATATTTCAATGCGGGAGGAGGAGTAGCCGGAGCCCCTGGCGCTACGGCCGGAAACAATGGAAGCATCGATCCGTACTCGGTTATTCCACAACAGTTTGGCAATCCGCCACCGACACAAGCTGTAAGATTTTGTTTCACATAACACAACTACCGTATTTCCTCTAATATAGGCGCATGCGCTTCTATTTTTTCATTTCTTCACAACTGCCGGGTATTTAGAAGTGTGCACACCAAACTTCGGTCGTCTCATACCTGCTTGGTCAGGAAGTATTATGGCGAGTTTGGTGTGCAAACCTCTAAATACCTGGCAGTTGTGAATAAATGAGAAAATAGAAGCGCATGCGCCTATATTAGAGGAAATACGTTAGCTATTAGACTGACAATGGTTAGACTAATTACACGAAGTCGCGGCCTAGTAAACCCGCGACTAGAATTATCTTTTTGAAATGGAAAAGAAAAACGTATAAATGTTTCCGCTTACCTGGCGCAATTTCGGCCGATTTGTAAGTAATTTTTCAAAAAATTAGTGAAAAAATGAAGGAGATAGAAGAAGAAAAAAAACCGCTAATTGCTGAAGACAACACATTTTTTGAAAATACGTGGTCGGCCGCCGCCCTAGGAATCCGGCCGTGCTGGCCTAGGAAGCCTTGCCTTCGTGTACTCCCCGTGGTCTTCTATTTTTTGTTGTTGTAAAATTTGGCAAAAATCATAGAAATTTTTTCGTAAATCCCCCACTCAAAACTATATTTCAAAACATTTTCTCCAAAAAGTTGGCACCTCCTTTAAAAACAAACACAAATATCTAAAGTCGGCAGAAATGTTATAATTATTCTCAGTACGGAGCGCTGCAAACGCGCTCCCTTCGCACAGTGATGGACGCGGCCGCGTTTGCGACGAGAGAGTGCAGAAAATCAAGAGAGCCGTGGCCAATGTTTTGCTTTGATTTCTCTGAACCTCACTCCAAATGCATGCGAAATTCTTTGTTCGATTGGAGCGAGTTATCAGCGTTTTATACCGAGTATAAAACAAAAAGCAAAAAAACATGGCAGTCGGCGGAGTTTCGTAAATCCATACGAAACACCTGTACGCAAACACCGAGTGCCAATTTAATAAAACGACGATATAATGCTTAAAAATTGTTCTTGATTTTGTGTTCAAATCGGGTACTCGCTTTTAAAGCTATACAGAATAGAACTAAATTTTTCTGAGTCTTTAAATTTTTTCTGTCTTGCTAATCATACTTGAGATGGTTATGGGGTTATTCACAAAACCGGAAAAAAGGAAGAAAACAGAAAAAAACTTCGGGAAAAATCGGAGAATGTTCCGATAGACCTGCAATTTTGGCAAATATTGGGAAAAATTCTCCTGCACACGCTCACAAAATTTTGGACCAAAAAATAGATTTATTCTGAAAATTTTTAAAATCGATATTTTGGTCCAAAATTTTTTGAGCGGGTACAAGATAATTTTTTCCAATATTTCCCAAATTTTCAGGTCAATCGGAGCATTCTCCGATTTTTCCCGGGGGTTTTTTTCTGTTTTCTTCCTTTTTTTCAGGTTTTGTGAATAGGTCCATTAGAAAGACAAGAAACAAATAAAATATTCTAAAAGCGATTGACCCCTGAAATCTGCTGCAAAAATCGTTTTTAACGTATCTATCTCGATGAATTGAATGAAAATAAAATTGTATGTTTTTGTTGCAATTACAGTACCCCGAGTACACGGACGCCCCGGACTACGAGACGTTTCAGCAGCAGCAGGCGCAATTCCGTGCCGCCCAGGTAGTGGTTCAGCAACAACAACACCAACAAGCTCAACAGCAACCGTCCCCATCAATGTACTATCAGCCTGCTGCGCCGGGAAGCTATTTTCCGATTCATTCAGCCTCGGAACATGGTAAGTATCCGCGTTTTCGAAACATTGAGGGGGAAAATGGAAGTTTTAAGAAAAACATTTACCCCCTCATTCCCCGTCTGTTATCACAATTCAAATGCGTAACCGGTCTCTGGTGAGATTACCTTACAGACTTTCTCGGACCACAACACCCACCAACCGGAGGCGCCGCACAGTCGGTTCAAGCGACCGGAGCAGCATCGTATCAACACCAGCAGCAGCAGCAGGCAGGACAGGCCAACAAGGATTTTTTGATGCAACATCAGGTAAGAAGATTTGAAAAAAAAAAACGTGTTTTTTGTTTTTGGTAGAAATAAAAATTCTCCGGTGCAAGATAAAAGCTTTTGCAATTGTTTTAAAGTTTGCTGAATTCTTTTTTTCTAGAAAATCCTGAAGCAATATAAAATGTTGAGGGTACGACAGAATAGAAATAGGCGAACTAGAAATGCTACAAAATAGAACTCGTGGTGCGATGGAGCGCGTTTGCATTATTCTTCAAATTTTTCGATTATTATTGGTTTTTCAGTAATTTTCAAATAGTTTACGCACTTAGCAACATCGAAAATGAAGAAAAGTATAAAATAAATGCAGTTTCAGAAAAAAAATTGCATAAAAACGGAGAAATTGAAAAAAAAAAATGCAAACGCGCTCCATCGCACCACGAGTTCTATTTTGTAGCATTTCCATTTCGCTCAGTTCTATTCTGTCGTTCCCTCAAAACGTTTTTTACCAGTTAAAAACTGGTTAACAACGTTTAAAAATTACCAAAATTTAAAAAAAACGTTTTTTTTTTTTTTAAATTTTTTGTTTGAAGTTTTTTTCCAGAAAAAAGAGAAAATAACAATAAAAATTGGGGAAAAACTCGGAGAATTCTCTGATTGGCCTAAAACATTGGTAAATACTGACAGAAATACTCGTGGAAATTCCCAGAAAATTTCAGACCAAAATATCGATTTAAAAATTTTCAGAAAAATCGATATTTTGTATTTTCGACATTACTTGCCAAATTTTTAGGCCTATTGGAGCATTCTGTGAGCTTTTACCCTAATTTTCTCGTTTTTTTTTCACTTTTTTCAGTGTACCTTCATTAAATTGCATCTTTTTTTATGCCGCGTCCAAAGTTCAAAAAATTCCTGAAATCAGGAGTTTTTTGCAGTCCAAAGTTCCACAAAAAATCCCAGAAAAAACAGGCGGTGACAGTTGAAACCGGTGTTACCGTAGTTGCTTTGCTGCGAGACCTTCTATGTTTAAACTTGAATTTTCCACAGTTGCTCAATTTTTCTTTTTTGCGGGAAAATTCAAGTTCAAACACAGAAGGTATCACAGCGAAGGAACTACGGTAGCGCCGGTTTCAACTGTCACCGCCTGTTTTTTGTGGGATTTTTTGTGGAACTTTGGACTGCAAAAAACTCCTGATTTCAGGAATTTTTTCAACTTTGGACGCGGCATTACGTATTCACTATGAGTGACACTTCATGGTGAATCATGAGAAAAAAAATTATTTCATTTTTACATTTGTTTTTCTTGTCAAACGTATTTACCGTATTTACTCTGTTTGCCCGGCATGCCGGCTTATTTTTGGAACCTCCTGATTGGATGACGGGCAATTAGAGTTTTAAAAATGCATTTTTTCAAACACCGCGTCGACCAAATTCAGAAAAACTTTCGAAACGTCCGAGAGCCATTTTTTCTAGAAAAAAACCGGTAACAGAACTTCAAAATATGCACAATCTGGCATTTAAACAGAGAAAATATGACCGAAAAAATTCTATAACCTTTCAAAGAGGAAACAAGAAAACTTTTTTTTCTGAAATTTTTGGAAATCACGGCATTAATTGGAAAAACCGGGGAATTTAGAGTGCCGGATAATTAGAGGTTTCCGGTTAATTTTCAAAAGCCCGTGTTTGCATGCCGGCGTATTAGAAGTGCCGAGCAATTCGAGTTAATACGGTAATTACTTTTATCGAGAAGTTTCCATTTCTGCGAATACGTGATACGATGCACTGTGTGAAATGACTCTGCTTAATACTCATTTTTAAAAGAAGTTTGTGAACAATAAAGTGGTGTGGTGAGTGTATGTGCGCGCACACACTCAGCCGTGCACGGCTTCTTCTCTCTTGGTCACTCTCGCTCGTCGCCTTCTCACCGCCTCCAGCCTCTTTTTCTCCGCATTTCCGTTGTTGTCATTTCGCCTCGCCGCCTTCTCTTTTCGTTTTGTCGTTCGTTCGTTTTCGCCTTCACTCTGCTCTCAACACACACACACTCACGCACAAAGAATTTGAGTCTTCCGTCCACTTTCTCCTGTAAAAGCCCGTTGGCTATCAAACTGCCCTTTGAGAAGATTGTTGCAGCTTTTTATCACTTTTTTTCGTTTCCAGCGCTCCAAAATGTTGTTTTCTCGCATTTCGTCAATACATGTGCAATCCCGCCCACTAAACTGCGCCACAGTTGCAAATTTCAGTTTTATTTTGTTTTTTATCAAAACTATGCTAATCAAATTTCTCTTGCCTTGCCTCGCAATTTTATTACTATTGGTAAATAATTGGAATATTTATTATTACTTTTTGGTGGAAAAATTGGATTTCTGCGTCTCCACAATCTTTCTGCAACTTCATTTAATCTTTGTATTTTTTCCTTGACTAGTGAAGCTAAAAGGCACAAGATGAAAATTGAATTTGAAGAATATTAATGGGGTTATTCACGAAATGGCAAAAAACTGCGCGAAAACTCGGAAAATGCTCCGATTGACCTGAAATTTTGGGAAATGAGGGGAAAAATTCTCCCGGACAATCCCAAAAAATTTCAGACCAAAATATCGATTTAAAAAAAACTGATTTTTTTTTTTCTGAAAATGTTTAAAATCGATATTTTTGTCTGAAATTTTGGGGTAGTGTCCGGGATAATTCTTTCCCTTATTTTTTAAAATTGATCAATCAGAGCATTTTCCGAGTTTTCGCGCAGTTTTTTGCCATTTTTTCCCATTTCGTGAATAACCCCATTAAAAAAATGAACCGAAATTAGAATTGAAAATAAATATTGTCGACGCGCCACGACGGTCAAACGCGCTCCGCTGAACTCAATACTTTGTGATTTTCATTTTGGTTTCCAAATTATTAATTTCGTCGGTTTTTCCTTCATTTGTTTCTGAAAAATGTTCGTTTTTCTTGTTTTTTTTTCGTTGTAAAAATAATTATTCGAGGCCAAATTTGTAAACTTTTTGGAAATTTCCAGAATTTTAGTAAAAAATCGATATTTTTCCATTTTGCCACACTTGAAAAAATTCAAAACTCATTTTTTGGAAGGATTTTTGTTCAAAAACTCATGTTAATGATTTCAATGTTCTCTCTTTCTTAGCCTGAATATTACTGATTTTAATACAAATTCTACCGGTTTTCGGCTAGTTTTCATTAAAATCAGTAATATTTTGGCTAAAAAGTAGAAGTAAACATGAAAACCATTAGCATGATGCTATTTGACCAGAAATCCTTCCAAAAACTGAGTGTGAAATTTTTGACTAAAATTATGCAAATTTTCATGAAACTTTACACATTTGGTCTCGGAAATTTTTTTTTACAAAGAAAAAAACAAGAACAACGAAACATTTATAGAAACAAATGAACGAAAAACCGACGAAATTAATAATTTGGAAACCAAAATGAAAATCGTGAAGTAGTTAGTTCAGTGGAGCGCGTTTGACCTTCGTGGCGGGCCACAATTTTTATTAAGGGGGTTATTAACGGAACCAGCAAAAAAAAAATCAGCGATAATTCGGAGAATGCTCCGATCGGTCTGAAACTTTGAGACATCATTTAAAAAATACTCTCGGACATTCCCAGAAAATTTCAGACTGAAATATCGATTTTTATTTCTGAAAACGGGCGTTCAGTTCGATTTCTTTTTTATTTATTTCATGCGTGTGCCCTGTGGCGCAGGCGGTTAAGCGCTTGTCCCCCAAGCGAACGACGCGAGTTCGAGTTTTTGTGTTGGTCTCGGGCGTTCAGTTCGTTTCCGCCATGCAGTTTGGAAACAGACACACCAAGAAACTCAGTTACAGACCCTCTCTGTAGTCTCTTCGTGTCTGCCTCCTTGGAAGTCCATGTCTTCCAAGGAGGCAGACACGAAGAGACTACAGAGAGCGGTTAGCAACATGTTCGAAATTGCCGGATGTGACCCACCAGACATGGAAAAGCAAGTCTTACGAAGAAAACTGAAATGGGCAGGACACGTATCACGCATGAAATACGACAGATGGGCGAAGATAGCATCAGAATGGGATCCTAGGGGATCAGCACGACCACGCGGTCGTCCTCCGAAAAGATGGGCCGACGACATCACGGATTCGATCAAAATCTTCATCCACAATGAGGCCCTCAGGGGCAACCTCGGGCACGGCCGCCGAAGAATTGGCATACTCGAGGCAAGACGAGCATGGTCCACACACAAGGGATCGTGTAACTTGGCGCAGCTTGGTTCGCAGTATCCAGGATGGAAACTGAGGTCGAACCTCACAAGTATCACAAGTATCACTTTCTTTTAAATTTCTTTTTTATTTATTTCATGCGTGTGCCCTGTGGCGCAGGCGGTTACACAGGTTTTGCGCGATAGGCCTATAATAGGTTGAGGCCAAATATAGGCCTATTATAAGCTTATAATAGGCCTATCGCGGGCGGCAGCGCCTACCCTCCTTTAATAAGCTTATCGCGGACGCGGTGTGCGGCGACCGCGGTAAGCCTACTTGTAGGTCTAGCGGCATAACGTCAGGGCAGTGCAAACACGCTCTATGGCTACACTATATCGGTAGAGACGCAAGCACCCACAAAAAAAAACAATTCTCTGGCCTAATTAATTTTTTTGCCGGCGCATTTCAACTGTTTTCCGTTTTTTTTTTTTTAATTTTTTTACCTTTTAATAAACAAAAATTTTCTTGTTTTTTTCCCTATTATGGCGCATTCGCAAGGATTGGCACTTCGCGATAAATTGCGAGGCAAGAATTATCTTTATTTATTTTGCTATTTTCTTTATTTTTGTTTCAAAAAAGCATAATTTTGTTTACCAAAAGTGTCAATCTTTGCCATTAAAGCCGCCCAAACTCGAAAATTAAGTTTGTAGGTCAATCAGGGGGTTTAAATAAAAAAAGTTTTGTTTATTGTTGCACTCACTCGTCATTCTCACAAATCTTGCGTAATTTCATATAAATAACATTCAAATTGTTCATTTTTCAGGTGACATTGCTATTAAGGAGCATGGATTTTCGCGAAGAGCGGCGAAAGGACATGCAATGTAAGTATTACATTTTTCTTATGGGGTTATTCACGAAATGGCAAAAAACTGCGCGAAAACTTGGAAAATGCTCCGATTTCCTGTAATTTTGGGAAATAAAGGAAAAAATTCTCCCGGACATTAACACAACATTTTGGGCCGAAATATCGATTTTAAAAAAAATATTGAATTGTTTTCTGAAAATGTTCAAAATCGATATATTGGTCTGAAATTTCGTGGGAATCTCCGGGAGTTATTTTTGACCTTGCGTCCCAAAATTTCAGGTCAATCGGAACATTTTCCGAGATTTCGCGGTGTTTTTTGCCATTGAATAACCCCGTTAAAGTGTCCCGTAAAAGATGTTCTCAGAGAATGTTCGGCGATTTCCGGCCTTAATCGGCGCGTCTGACCACTGGCAGTTTTCAGCACGCTAATTTCGTCGGCAAATTACCGTTGAGATGTGGCCGGTACTTTGATTTTGGCGGCAATTGTCCAATTTTTGCTGCAATTTGCCGAGTTTGAGACAACTTTCCGCAATTCGGCGGGGCAATTTTTCGTAAAATCGGCAGTTCGCTGCAAAAATAGAAGTGCTGGTCGCCCCGCAACGGCAATTTGCCGTTGAGGGGCGGCCAGCACGAACTTTTGCGAATCTTTTCTCACAAATCTTTTGCTCCCTTTCATATAAATAACACTAAATTGTTCATTTTTCAGGTGACGATTCGATCACGGAGTGGAGCATGGATCTTCACGAGGAGCGGCGAAAGGACATGCAATGTAAGTATTATGTTGTCTACAGAATAGAAAAAGTTTTCTACATCGCCAGAAAAAAAAACACGGAATTCCATATTTCCTATAATGTATTCGTGATGACGTGACATTTCACGTCAAACGGGGTGACGAGAAATCTCTTCATTTTTTCGATTAAAAACGTGAAAAAATTGTCACTCCGCGACGAATCCATTATACTGAAAAACTCCAGAAAGTAATAATTGTTTCTTAAAGCACCACGTAAAACATTTTCTCATAGAATTTTTTGAAATTTGCCGCCTAAATCGGTGCGTATGGCCACGGATAGTGTTTAGAACGCCGACTTCGACGGAAAATTACCGTATAGATGTGGCCAGTACACCGATTTTGTCGGCAATCTTGCGATTTTTGCAACAATTTGCCGAGTTTGAGGCAACTTGCCGCAATTCACCGGCGGGCGATTTTTTTCTAAAATCGACAACTTGCTGCCAAAATCGGCAAACGATCATTTCCCACTGTTCTTTTCTTACTTTTGTTCATTTCCTACCTTTTTCCAATGAAAATATACTCGTATATTGGCCGAAAAAGATCCGTTTCCCATTTTTTTAATAGGTTCTGGTGAGAAACGATTCATAATTTGATTTATGTGGGAAATGATTGTTTGCCCCAAAATCGGCAAGTTGCTGCAAAAATAGGTGTGCTGATCGCCCCTTAATATTCCTTCGTTTTAGTCGAGCACTGAATAGGTTCATGACTTTTTTTGTTCATTTTCATCATCAATTTTTATTTCAGATCGAGGCGAGGGACCGAAAGGAGACAGTGCAAAACGTGGATGCCATTGGACGACAATTATATTTTGTAAGGTTTCAAATTTTTCTAAAACTTGGCGAACACAACCAATAGTTTCGTTTTACTTATGGGGTTATTCTGGGAACCAGCAAAAAATAGAAAAAACCAGCAAAAAATTCAGCGAAAATTCGGAGAATGCTCTGATCGGTCTGAAACTTTGAGAGATCATTTAAAAAACACTCTCGGACATTCCCTGAAAATTTCAGACCGAAATATTGATTTTAAAAATTATCGATTTTTATTTTGGAAAATTTTCGCACACTATTGTCGGCCCGCCAAAATGGTCAAACGTGCTCCGCTGAGCTCAACGCTATGCAATTTTCATTTTGGTTTCCAATTTGAATTTATACGTGAAATTAAATAATTTGGTGACCAAAATGAAAATCGCATATTGTCCATTCGCGAAGAAAGCAAGTGCTGCTTAGTACTTCGTGGATTTCATTTTACGTTGAATTTACACGTGAAATGAAATAATTTGGCGACGAAAATGAAATCCACGAAGTACTAAGTTTTGTGGAGCGCAATTGCTTTTTTCACAAATGGACAATAGCGTTGAGTTCAGCGGAGAGCTTTTGACTAGATTGGCGGGCCGACAATACTCGCAACGCAGTAATAGAACGTCAAAAAACTTGCAAAATAATCGCGATTAACTGTAAAAATGGAAATATGCAATTTTATCATGCAAACTTCAGTTGATTTTTGTTTAGAGAAAAATAGGAAAAAACTGCACTGCACTATGCATAGGTTTTCTCCAGATAAGCTAGTCCCCATGGTGCCATGAGAAGAAACTATTTAAAAACAAACTATGTGTTCGCCAAATTTTAAAATCTTTGAAAGCCCATATTAATGTTTTATTTTCCTTTTCTGATATATTTTATGCCCAATCTTCTTCTTTTTATTGTTTTTATTCTATTCGCTAAATTTGAAATAAATTTTATTCTTTTTCAACAGTGTTTTGTTCATGTACAAGAAATGGCTTGAATACGAGCACTTTTGAGCCTATAAAGTGAGTCTGTAGATGTTTTAAAGCCCTATTACGAGCCTACCAACGAGTTTTGAATGACCGCGAAAAACCTATTTATGGCTTACAATAGGCTTATTGGTGACCGCGATAAGCTTATTGTAGGCGAAAGTCAACCGCGATAAGCCTATTATAGGCCTATTATAGGCGTCGGGCCGCGATAAGCCTATAATAGGCTTACTATAGGGTCCTTCGCGGGTACTCGATAGGCCTATCGCGCAACCTATTATAGGCCTATCGCGCAAAACCTGTGTAAGCGCTTGTCCCCCAAGCGAACGACGCGAGTTCGAGTTTTTGTGTTGGTCTCGGGCGTTCAGTTCGTTTCCGCCATGCAGTTTGGAAACAGACACACCAAGAAACTCAGTTACAGACCCAAACGGAATTTTATATATAAGAATGATATTTTGGTCTAAAATTTTCTGGGAATGTCCGAGAGTATTTTTTAAATGGTTTCTCAAAGTTTCAGACCGATCGGAGCATTCTCCGAATTTTTGCTGAATTTTTTGCTTGTTCTGGTGAATAACTCTATAACAATACGTGAAATCCTTCATAAATTCTTTCCACAATATGAACAACGTTCCAGCAACGTCGCGGCAACCAATCCACACAGAGCCAAAACCAGTCATCGAATCAACAACAAAAGCAACGGCAGATGGGCGGTGCTCAGAACCAGAATAATTACATGCACCACCAACAGCAAATGCAGGCTCAACACCAACAAGCTCCTCAGTTGCACCACAGATTGCACGGCACGCCAATCAATCCACAACAATTCATGGTGCCACCACCTGCGATTCCGCAGCAAATGCAACAGGCGAATCAACAACAGATTCATTCTACACATGTAAGTTTTTTCTGACTTCTTTTAGCCCTCGTCTTCACTGTTTCAGCTGATTCAGCAACAGCCACAATCGCAACAGGCAGCATTCCAACAACACAATCAGAGTGCAAGTGGAAGACATCATGGACAGAGTAGTCAGAATCAACATCATCAACAACAGAATCAAAATAGCAGTCATCATCATCATCAACAGCAGCAACATGCACATCTTAATCAGAATCACAGTCATCATCATCATCATCATCAACATAATCAAAATCAGCATCCTCAGATGCCACCTCCTCAAAATATGATACCGAGAATGCCCATGGTAAACTACAGTAACCTGAGGCCGTATTCATGAACATTTACCGTACGGTAAATGGAAATGGTAAATGATCTTTTTGACAGAAAAATGCAATTCTGCAATGTGTACTGGGTTCATGACACTATAACCGATCCGTAAATTGTTTTAGGAATAGCGAAACTTAATAATTCCCTCAGAAAACCCATTTACTTTTTCATTTACCGTACGGTAAATGTTCATGAATACGGCCTCTGGAAACCACTAAACACTTGTGCAATTTTCAGCCTCTCCGAGACTGGCCAATCCGGTGTGTCATCGAGGGAAAATATCAGCCTGTGATTATGGGTCAAAATGCGTCAACAATCCGAGACATTGCCCATTCGACGCATTGTCGGGTCGAATTTGTGAATCTGTCGAAACGGGAACGGGCCGTATTAGGACTAAACGAGCGGATTTTGACGGTTCATGGACATGCGGAGCAGGCTTCAAAAGCTGTTGCCCGAATTCTTGATGCTATTCAAGGAGAAGCGCTGAAAGACGATGTCAATGTGTGAGTTTTAGGTTGAATCATTTTTTTTTTTTTTTTGGTTTTTTTGCAGTTTTTTTTTAAATTTAATTGATATTCACTTCACTATTTATTTATTCACGGGTTGAGATTTAAAAAAAAACATTTCGAGATCTAAAAAAGAGGTGGGAATGGCACAATGAATAAATAAAATTACTCGGCATCACCCCGCAAGAGGATTTTTCGATAATAATCAAACACAGTCATGTTGGAGATAATTTAAGCTAAATTACAATTGCGCTATAGTGAAAGAGAAAGAGATGAAACAATACAATTTTGTAAATGAAGGGGGAAAATTCAATAAAAATGTACAATAGGTAAGAAGAAGAAAAACAAATAGAAATAGGAAAATATGCGATTATAATCTGAAAAAAAAACATCTAATTTGTTTTATCTCGGGTACGTAAAAACCCCATCCAGCCCTGAAGCACATTATAATTATGAAAATGAATTATTCGAATAACTGATTTGTTTTTGTTTTCTTCCAGTGGCGCCGACATTGTGCTCCGCCTTCGTGCTCATAACCAACTCTGTGGTCGACTCATCGGAAAAATGGGTAGTTCAATTAAAGAAATCATGGAAAAGACTGGAACGACAATAACTGTAGCCAAGTGAGTTTTTCTTGCTCAGAATCATCAATAAATACCATTTGAGGTACGTCGAACCGTCTGGAGGACTCGTCGGTCTACGAAACGAAGAAATTCTGTGTCTGATGGAAAGGACGATTGCCGTTCGAGGACCTTCTATCGAAGCGGTCGTTCAGGCTGAATCGATGATCTCGGCGAAATTGAAAAAGTGCTACGAGGCTGATACGAAATTGAGAGTAAGTATTGTTTTAAGAAAATATTCCGTAAAATCTGTACCAGTGCTACTGTTTCCGGAGGGTGTTGATTTTTTTTTAGTTTCTGTTATGTCTCTTGGCATTGTGTGGAACCAGAGAGACAGTGAGAATATATAGTTTATTAAAATAAAGGTGGTGGAGAGTGGGGCTTTACAACAGAGTTGGGGGAAGAAGAATAATGGGTATTCAGAGAGAGTTATATAAGGAACGAGAGGTCCTTATATACTAGCTAATGTGTAGGCTACAACTAAGGAGAGGGAGAATTCAATAATACGCGCGCAAGAAATATCTAGCGCGCAAGGTAGATCAAATAGCGGTGACAGTAGTAAAACTATTTTGCTCTTATGTAATTAAGGGAATTACAACAGTTTCTGAAAAAAAATATTGAAAATCATGCCGTATTTACAGGGTATGTGCTCAAATTTTTCGAAGTGAAACTAATGGTGCTCTTCTAATTAATGGACCTATTCACAAAACCGGAAACAAAAGAAAAAAACGGAAAAAAATTGCGGGAAAAATCGATGACCTGAAATTTTGGGAAATATTGGAACAAATTCTCCTGTACACGCTCAAAAACTTTTGGACCAAAATATCGATTTTTTACAGAAAATTTTTAAAGTCGATATTTTGGTCCAAAATTTTTTGAACAGGAGAATTTTTTCCAATATTTTCCAAAATTTCAGGTCAATCGGAGCATTCTCCGATTTTTCCCGCCATTTTTTTTTCAGGTTTTGTGAATAGGTCCTAAGGTGTCGGAAAAATCTATTTTTTTTTCTTCACTGATTTCTTGCTGAAACAGCAGAACACCTGAGAATTTAAGCTTTAATAAACTGACCTGAGTATTAATCCAAGGAAAACCTGCATTTTAAGCATTTCAGTGCAGAAAATTAAGTCAACTGCATTGTTTGCATTGAATTAAAATGGTTGGAAGAGAGAAAACTAAAAAAAAGGAAATATTGTGCTCTCAATCGAGTTGCGACGTCAAGAGGTCAAACTCCGCCCACTTTTTTTCATGCGAACATTAAATTTTATTGCATTTTGAATTTTTGCGATAAAAAAGTGGGCGGAGTTTGACCTCTTGACGTCGCAAATCGATGAAAACACAATAATAACATAAATTCTCCAGTGTGACACGATTTTTGCTTTCAAGAAAAAACATGAAAAAAAGCGTTAAAAATCACTCATTTTGGTCAAATCGGACCACATATCGCGCTAGTTGTCATCCAAAACTAGCTTTTTTTGCTCCTCCGTGGCTCTACAAAAAAACAGTTTTTATTTCCGAACCCGTTCGGAATTCCGAATGGTCTCATGTAGGGTTGGCAGTGGGGAGCCCCACTCTTTTTTGCACTAGTGACAGATATCCAATTTTAAGCACTCAAACAGTTTCCTCACTTTAAAAAACAATACTAGCACGTCTACTATTCAGATTTGTGGCGGAAATTTCACATTTCCAGAATTGCGGAGGCATGTTTTGGCGATGGGTAGGTTGGGGCGGGGAGGTGGGGAGCCTCCCCACCTCCCCATTGCCAACCCTAGTCTCATGTATACGGTCCCGGAGACAAAAAAAATTCGTAAATTTTCAGGCTCATCAAATGAACACCTCAATGCCTCCTCTCCCACTGCATCCACTCGGCGTCCATCCACCACCGGGAGGACCATCATCCTCTGGAGGTGTCCCACCACCATCTCTCATACCCACCCCGACTGGAATGATCCAAATGCAACATTTCGCTCCGTCGCACTATCTGCCACCCACTGCGAACAACAGTTTTCTACAGCCCGGAATGATTCAAATCGCACCCGGCGTGACAACTCTCCGACAAGTGAAACTCTGGGTGCCAGACGTTATGATTGGTGCTCTAATCGGAACCAAGGGTAAAAATATCAAGATGATAATTCGGGAGACTGGCGCGGCTGTGAAAATCGAGGCGCCCGAGGAGAAGGTGCAACGAGAGGCGGCTGAAGAAGAGAAGAAGAAGCTGAGGGGAGCAGAAGAGGGAGCTGGAGATCAGCCGAGTGCTCAGGAAGACGGCGATAAATCGACGGAACCTGAAGTCGTCGTCGAGGATGCTGAGAATAGGCCGAGCGGAGAGGTTGGTGCATATTTTATTTGAATTGTTGATTAAAATGGTTACAAAGAGAGAACAAATTTATTTTCGTTTATTATGTCGCATCCAAAGTTCAAAAAATTCCGGAAGTTAGGAGATTTTTGCAGTCCAAAGTTGCACAAAAAATCCCAGAAATAACAGGCGGTGACAGTTGAAACCGGCGCTACCGTAGTTCCCCCGCTGCGAGACCTTCTGTGTTTGAACTTGAATTTTCCCGCGAAAAAAAATTGAGCAACTGTGGGAAAATTCAAGTTTAAACATATAAGGTCTCGCAGCGAAGCAACTACGGTAACGCCGGTCTCAACTGTCACCGCCTGTTATGGACCTATTCAGCGCAGGAAAAAAACCGATTTTCGCGGTTTTTTTCCCTATGCAGGTATTTTTCCAGGAAAAAACCCATCGCGTCGAGACCCGGCAGTGAAAAATGCAATGCGCCTTTAATTTTCAATGGGAATTCGGTTGAAATTTAAAGGCGCATCGAGTTATTTCATCGGCCGATCTCGACACGATAAGTTGTTTACGTCAAAAAACCTCCGACTACTGTAGTTTTTTGTCTTTTTTCCTCAATTTTGCATAGGGAAAAAAACCACGAAAATCGGTTTTTTTCCTGTACTGAATAGGTCCATTATTTCTGGGATTTTTTGTGCAACTTTGGACTGCAAAAACACCTGATTTCAGGAATTTTTTGAACTTTCGACGCGGCATTACAGTGCGTCCAACAATTTTAGGACCCCCCTCGATTTTGGGGTCCCAGATAAAACCGAAAGAGATATGAAAAATCTGTGAATGCAGTTCGATTTAGAATCAAAAATAACCCCTAGGCTAAATTTTTCATGATCCTACCATGTCCCATCCCCGCACACGACTAAAAAGTCGTATTTTCGACTGTCCAAAAATTATAGGACCCCCTGAGAATTTGGGTGTGCGGGTAATTTTTTTGACGATAATTTTCGTTTTTAACAAAGTTTATAATGTTTTAGACTATTTTGGAGCAGCATTAGTAGACTTCTCATGTAATTTGTATGTTTGCGTATTCAACAAACATCTCAGTTGGTAGTGGTGACGGCTGTAGTTCGGAAGATCACAGGTTCGAGTCCCCCCTTCATCCTCGCTTTACACAGCCTCTTATTGGGTAATAGAAACATCTGCAAAGAGAGAACGGTGCACCAGCAGTCTCCCGCTTAAACAGAACACCGAGATCCGCAGTTCCTTCGGTATTTGAAGAACTTATGAGCTATGTAAGATTTGTTGTTGTGATGAGCTGGGTTTCCTATGCTTACTGTAATGTCGTTTGTGGTGAAAGTTTGAAGTGCAGCTACCGTAAACATAAGCTGAATTGGTTATTATCCTAAAAGTATGCCTGCGAATCATTCATTCGATCATGGCTCGCGCTCCTTTCCTCACTCCCGCGGAACAGGCCAACGTTGATGTGGTGCACCAACTGGGATTGAAGCTGCATGAGATGCCTCGTCAACTTGAAAGAAGGCGGAATGCTATTTGTCGCTATGTCAATGATGCTATCAATCACGGAAAGAAGCAGAAGCTTCCGCTAAAGACACAATATCAACATCTTCCAATAGGAAAACGCCGCAATTCACGTCTGCAACACTACAAGGAATTGGTTTGCTTCGAAACGAAGAAACGAATGGTCAGCTTGTAGACCATATCTCAACCCATCGCGAATCTATGTGGTCTTTTTGTCCGTCACGCCTATCGTCACGGAAAACAGTTCAACACCATCCAGGACCTCAAGGATGCTATCAAGGCTAAATGGGATGCAATCACAGAAACCGAGTTGAAGATGTTCGTGGCGAGAAAGCCTAACAGGGTCATCAAAGTGATCCAGAAAAACGGCGGAGATACCAATTACGGATAATCTTTCAATTTCCTGAACATTTTTTTGTGTTTAAACTGATTTTCTGACAATTAATGTGTTTTATTGGCATAAGTGTAACCATTCCACGAAAAATGACTTTAAACAACAAAAAAACATATGATACGTTTACGACAAATAGGTTTAGAAATAGTTTAAAACGATATAAAGTTAATGAAAATAAAATTTAAGTAGAAAATATGGTCTAAAAATCATCCGCACACCCAAATTCTCAGGGGGTCCTATAATTTTTGGACAGTCAAAAATAGGACTTTTTTGTCGTGTGCGGGGACGAGACATGGTAGGATTATAAAAAATTGGTCCTGTAGGTTATTTTTAATTCTCAATCGAACTGCATTCACAGATTTTTCATATCTCTTTCGGTTTTGTCTGGGACCCCAAAATCGAGGGGGGTCCTAAAATTGTTGGACGCACTGTATATTTGACACAAGAATGACACATTCGCGTTGTATTGCTTTGGTTTAGCTATATAGAAAAAAAAATCAAAAAATGTTTTTTTATTGTCTAAATATTAAAGCGGTCACCTACAGTAACCCAAAAAACACGATTGACTGAGGGATTTAGGCCACGTCCTTATGGACCTATTCACAAAACCAGAAAAAAGGAAGAAAACAAAAAAAAATTCGGGAAAAATTGGAGAATGCTTCGATTGACCTGAAATGTTGGGAAATATTGGAAAAAGTTCTCCTTTACATGCTCAAAAAATTTTGGACCAAAATATGGATTTTAAAAATTTTCAAAAAAATCGATATTTTGGTCCAAAATTTTTTGAGCGTGTACAGGAGAACTTTTTCCAATGTTTCCCAAAATTTCAGGTCAATCGAAGCATTCTCCGATTTTTCCCGTAGTTTTTTTTTCAGCTTTCTTCCTTTTTTCCCGGTTTTGTGAAAAATAGGTACATTAAAAAACATCGAAATTTACTGGAAAATGTACCGCTAAAATGCACTAAATTTTCGAAACGTCCCACAGAACTCTACGCGTCTGTCGCTTCCATGTTTCTGATTGATTGAAAATTTAAAATATTTCCAGGCGGAGCAAAAAGCGTCGGAGCGAATGGTCACGGTAAACGGCGACGATTTGCAATTGCTCAAAGCACAAACCTACATTTTCACGAAAATCGCCGAAACCGCTGCCTCTCTGCCGCCAGCGACACCCGAATACGAACGAGCGTATGCGCTGAAAATCCGGTCCGAAGTGTCTGTGCCGACGAAAATCATTGGAAGAATCATTGGAAAAGGTGGACAGAATGTGAGAGAGTTGCAGAGAATCACTGGAGCATCTGTCAAGATTCCCGAGGAAGAACGAAAAGGCGGAGAAGTGTATCGTCATGAGGATGGTAGGCTTTCTTTTTCTCTGGTTTTCCCAAAATAGTTGATTTTCTCAGGTCTCGAGGAGGAAATGACGATGATCCGTTCGGTCGGAAACTTGCACAACACGCACAATGTGCAATTCCGTCTTGCTCATCTCATTGGCGAATACTATCGATCCGGAGAGCATCGGCAGAAACAAGCAGAGCCCCTGAGAGCCAATAGGTCAGCTTCTGGAGCAAGTGGACGAGCTTCTGGAGATGGTAACTTTTTGTCAATTTTTCAAAACTTAATGGATCTATTCAAATGAATTTTCCTGTCGTTTTAATTCAAAGTAAATCGGCATTTTAATACATTTTGCTGCATTAAAATGCAGGTTTGCATAGGAATAAAATGGCAGGAAATTTCATCTGAATAGGTTAATAAGAAAAAAGTACACTGCAAAATGCCTA
>OY754344.1:19794548-19852048 GCA_963572235.1 Caenorhabditis japonica
CGGGGTAATTAATTAGAGGATTAGTCGGGGCTAATAAACACTTTTTCTAGGTGTATGTACAGTTAAAAGCCCTTGAAATTATATTTATCCGTGATTTTTGATGCAGAAAAAAAAAAGAAAATAACTGCCATACAAACAAGTTAGTTTAATTCAGGCCAAGGCCGCACTCACTCCAATAGGTGTTCGCAAGTGGCCTCGTCTCAGAGATTTTATCTTGAGACTTTTTTGAGATTTTTGTTTGCAGGTGGCTTTGAAAATAAATAAAAAAAACAAATGAATGATATTATTTAAAAACCTGTTCATGAAAAGCTGTCGACTGCCCTCGCGAAAGGGCCAATTGAGGCACGAGGTGTCCAAGCGACGAGACGCAGACGACAGACAGCGTTGCCACGCGATGCAGCCGCAGCGCGTCGTCAGAACTCCGTGCTGTCAGTCGGCCACGCGCCGTTACTCGACCATGCCTATGTGGTCTTGCAGCGATCGACGAAAAAGACTAGAGCCGCCGAGGAGGAGACGCAGTGAAACACGCGACTGCTTTCGACGCCTTATAGCGCGGCCATAAATGAAAAAAAGGTGGCCATAAATGCAGAAATTTCCTCCCTTTTTTTCTAAATCGCACGGTTGAATTTAGAAAAAAGTGGAAATGTCTGCATTTATGGCCACCTTTTTTTCATTTATGGCCGCGCCATAATGGGATCAAAAACTGCATTTTTTTTTGTATAGAAACACGAAAAAAAAACTCTAAAAAAGGTCTTAATATGAAAATTTCATGTTTATCAACCAAATTTCAATCGGGATAATTTGTTTTTCACAATTAAAGTAAAGAAAAACGTATTTAAAGTATACATATTACAAAGAAACAGTTTTTTTTAAGTTCCAATTAATCAATTATCAATGATGGTTAAGTATGTATGTATTATTCGGCTTTTAAATAAGCGCACTGGGAATTAGCCAATAATTAGTAAGGAAAAAAGTCAAAGATAGGCAATGATTCGCTCGTTTTCGGAAACTTCTACCAGTTCCGAATCCTCCGTTTTCACCACTGGGGCATATATATGAGCATATTGAGAATAATCAATACCGGCAAAATAACTGTAATCTGCGATTGGCACATAGTAGTTTGACGGATTGGAAATCTGCCATTGATTGTAAAACTCGTTCGACAAAACAGCATCACATGGTTCAGAAGACGTCGAATTTGAAGTAGAAACCACAGAAGACTCGGTCCAAGTAGACTCATTTGATATCTGCGTGGAATCTGGCGAGGACATGGTACTTTCAGAAGACGTGGAACAACGAGAAGACGCCTTTTTCAGCACTGGCTTTCTTTTTCTCGAATATGTGGAGCTTGATGACGTGGAAGCAGGAAAACTTGTATAAACGTTCTTACCAGCTCGTTCAATTGTGGCTAGTCTAACATCTTCACGACAATACTTATTACAGACTCTCATCAATTGACACTTGCGGTTCTTAATTCCAGTGACTGCGATGAAAGAAACTTCGGAGAATCGAATAGAAGCCACTATTTCCATGCTCCCGTCAGGTTTCACCTCTTGAATTCCGACAATCGGTGTATATTTCTGACGAGGCACCACTCTGAGCATTGTCTTCAATTGAACATCCACTTTTGCCAACTTTTCCATCTTCATCTGCTCTATTTCTTCCTCTGACGCTTCTTTCTTCTTCTTTCCAGTCTTATTGTCCGAGCCAACTGAGAAAATCTTGCCGACTTTGAAACCGTCTTCCATCCATTCCCAGCCCATTTTCGGTTTGGAGACCGCTTGGTTACTGTACTTTGGAATTCCATCGCAAGAACCAAGTTCGTCTTCATTCCACTCATCTTTTTTGTATTCCATTGGATGATTATTGGTTCGTTCGAGTTGTGTGATTATTTGGTATTCGGCAGACGGGTTCAGGTTGTGGATAGAGAGAGGGATAGACGGATTGAGGGTTCTGAAAATGGTTTAATTTGAAAATTTATTGTTGAACATACTGTAGATCATGGCAGTAAAAACTGCAAAGACCGTATTTTCTGCCTGTGTCATATTTTTATTTCAATGTTTGCTATTCTTTCGGAGGGTGACTTCTTTTGAAAATAAAAAAAGAAACGGTAGAACACCAAACTAATTTTAACGGTCCTATTATCAATTCAATATTCTTGCCGACTACCATAGGCGCCCGCGAAAGTTTTATAATAGATGCAGACATAACGACACATGTCTGCGGCGACACACCCGCTCACATTTTTTGATCTACGTTCAGTTGATTTCAGTTGAAAAGACCTGATGGGGCGGAGCCTCGATGTTTCGCGCCACTGCTTACTGTAGCCGGGAAGAACATTGAATTGATAATACAATAGCAATTTTGCACTCTACTGTATGGTAAAATTGTCCCAATTATGTAACTCGCGAAATTTTTGGCGCTAATATGGCAAATATAAGGTACCGTAAATCATTACCTACAAGTGTACTACAACCTGTACAACTATTATGTGTTCACGAACGAGGTTTGCAAACGACGCTCCGATGTTCCGCAGTTTATCACTACGGTCTCGCAGCGAATACTGCGGAACAGTGGAAAAATTGCGGAACATCGGAGCTTCGTTTGCAAACCTCGTTTATGAACACATAATAGGGATACCGTAGAGGCAAAAAATAAAGACAGTAATGTGGCAATTAGCCGAGTTCGAGATTCTGTGATTATTATTTTCTCCAAGTACTTTGGTGACAAACACACAAAGCTTATGATGAATTTTGATCGTGGCGTGGTGAGGCTACAGTGGAGGATAGTATTTATCTTCACTAACTTGCTAAACACTTCTAGATCAAAATAAAATTTTTCAAATTTTTTTTTAATTTTGCCTAATTTCAGACATTTCGTCCACTTCTCTAATTATCATTTTACCCAATCATACCTTCCAGATCCACAAACAAACATCTCCTGGAACTCCCTGTCGAACTCGGCCCATTTCTCCGCATTTGTCAACTCCATAACCGGGGAACCTATAAAAAACATGTCAAAGATTAACCAAAATATTCTGAAACCCTGCTTTTTTTAAAATTAATTCTGGGTCGATTTCTCACGACTTATGAATTTTTCGAAAATAGTTTTACGAGTAAAAAGTGGCTAAAACTGTCGGCTTGGTCGGTCACCGTGCCTACTATAAAAAACGTGAAATCAATGGCTTCAAAAGGTATTGCTTTGGGTCAAAGATACTCCAGATATTCATGAGAACATTAAAAATATCAAAATCATCGCCCCAGTAAATTGTTTCTTACGGTAGGTCGCCGTTTTAAGACAATTTCAATTCCTTTTTTTTTTACAAAACTTACCTTTAAAAGTTTGAAATTTGTGCTCCAATGGGTTAGTCATCATTGCTAGGTGAGTGTTATTGGAGTTCATAACTGAAAGTTGGAATTTTAGAGTAAACACAGTACAGGATGTGGCGGCAAGTTGGCACGTCTTTAGACGGTTGTAAGATGCGAGCACGAGAGGTCACCTAGATGGGAAACTTAGGACGGGGGTGTCTATGAAACAAGGGTGAGAGCACGTGGAGAAGGGGGATGATTTTCAGAGCAAAGTTGATGTAAAAGTATTTTAAGAATCACCGAAAGTTTTAGTCGCTAAATATATTTTTAAAAATATGAAAAATAAAATAGCGAACTAAAGTTATGGATTAAAATTAGCATTTACAATTAAAAATACTCTTAAATAATGCACATTAAAAAACCCTAGAATCGTTGAAAAAAATTGCGGAACGATCAAATAAAAAACCAAAATAATTAACATTTGAAAACAGGCGGTCATTTCTTCCTATCATTTTGATCTACCTGGCGCGAAATTCATGGACCTGGTCAAAAATTTTTTATTCTTCCAATTTTGGCTTAATTCGTCCCTTTTTTCATAATTTTTCCTTTGGTTTACTATTAGTGCAATTGAAAACAGCAGGAAAAAATGTTGAAATTTAAAAACTCTATTCCAGGTTTCTTAGCATAATTATGACATATCCTCATCATGGAAACTTCAACCTAACTCCATGTGATACCTGTAATAGAACGGCTCCCTGAAACTATGCTTCTAAAAATGTGTATTTACGTAATACAGTAATCTCGGTATCCAGAAATCAATTAATTTTATTTACCTATTTTCAGGCCTCCAAACATTTCAATTTTTATTGCTCACTGCCAGTAGTATCCCGCCATATACCGTATACCTTGTATACCCCACGTGCACGGTATTTTGGATCTATATCCTTGACATGGACGTGCCAATTTACCCGCCTTTCACAAGTCCGGCTCCGCCCCCTTTCAGCCGCCTGGATATTCGGGGCCTTCGGATATAAATATCATTTTTCGTTCTCAGGTAGTTCATAAAGTTTTCCTTTTCCTTGTTTCTTTGGGCCTACTTTCCCTATTAATTTCATAATAAATCTCTTTTCAGTCATGATCTCAAATAATATCTACCTGCCGTCAAATTTCGATGAGAATATTATGGTTCCCGGACCATCTGCTTTCAACCATCAGCGAGTGGTGTACAATTGTCAAGGTGAGTTTTTTTCTGACTTGAATTAGGTAACTCAAAATAGCTTTTAAATTAAAAGTGCCGTATAAACTGTATTATTTGCGCACCTCTAATGAAGGCGCTTACGTTGACGTAAATCGACAGCCCTAACAGGGAGATCAGTTCGCCCGAATTTTGCTCTATTTTTAAATTACCAAAAGCGCTTTATTTTTGCCAAATTTCCACTTTTTTTTGCAAAATACCCAATGGTGGAAAATCAGAAGCGCCCTACCAAAAAGAAAGGATAGAAAAAATGTGCCTCAAATACAATATTTACGGTAATTTTATTAATTCAGACTTTCCAGTGATACAAATGCCCATGACCAACATCTTCCAACTCGAGGACAAGGAAAATTGGAACCAGTTTGTGACCATCTACCAGGAAATGTTTGTGTGCAGTGCAGGAAGGTTAGTATCTTGAAACTAAAATAGATTAATCTTATTTATCTCACAAGCCAAAATGAGTAATTTTTTCAGAGCCATCTACCCCGATCTCAAATTCACCGTTCAAAACCTGAACCCATCCGCCAAATATCAAATAATCACGCAGCTCGAGCGAATCAATAATCATCCGATGGAGTGGAAAAACAATCAATGGGTAGAAGACCCGAACGGTTCTTGCGATGGCATCCCAAAGTACAGTAACCAAGTGGTCTCCAAGACGAGAATGGGCTGGGAATGGATGGAAGACAGAACGTTTCAAGTTGGCAAGATTTTCTCAGTCGGATCGGACAATAAGACTGGAAAGAAGAGAAGAGAAGCATCAGAGGAAGAGATGGAGCAGATGAAGAGAGAAAAGTCGGCAAAAGTGGATGCTCAATTGAAGACAATGCTCAGAGTGGTGCCTCGTCAGAAATATACACCGATTATCGGAATCCAAGAAGTGAAACCTGACGGGAGCACCGAGTTTCTCACATCTTTGAGAGCCTCAGAGGTGTTTTTCATCACTGTCACTGCGATTAAGAACGAGGCTTGTGCGTGGATGAGAAAGAATAACAAGTATTGTCGAGGAGATGTGAAGGAGCAAGTTATTCAACGTTTTTCGGCTGCTCCGTATACAAAAAAGGCTCCGATCAAGGAGAGAAAGATGAAGAAGAGGCAGAGGAGTTCTATTGTTTCTTCTTCTTCTTCTTGCTGCTCTTCCTCGACTGGCACTGTCTCCCCAGATTCTACAAAACTTTCTTACACTTCCAATGAAAGTTTGACGTCTTCATTTAACACAACTGCTTCAACTTCCACATCCTACACCTCTGAGAACAACTCCTACCATTCTAACCAATGGACTCCTCCTCCACCGGCCCAGTGGGACATTGGTACCTCCTTCGATAACACCTATTACGGTGGATCGAATAATCAATGGAATCAATGGGATTTTTCTTCCACCGGATATTGTCCACCAGAATTCCCACAGTGTTCTGGAGCCGTGGAGTATCCTCCAGTTTTCAATGAGATGTACTTTGGACCAGTTGTAGGAGCAGGAGCAGGAGAAGGAGAGGCACCAATCAATGATCTAGTGTTCGATGATATCCTGAAGGATCTTGAAGAGAGTTCAGCGAGTATTTAAATCGTTTACTTTTATCTGAATTTAAAAAATGTAATTTTTATGTACTTGATTATTTTCTTCATTTCTAGACCTAATTTACTAATTTTTGAAACTTCATTTTTGTTGTAAACACGTATTTTTGATTCATATTGGATTATTTGATAAATACTGAAAAACATTTAAATTTCTGCCAAATTGCTTATTTTTTTTCCAATTTCTCATGGTAAAACATAAACTTTAGCCAATTTTTGAAAAAAAAACCATAGATTTCCGACAGTCCCCCGCCATTCGAAATCAGTCCCCCTCCATTCAAAATCAGTCTCCCAACAAGATCGTATTGTTCTGTGGATTAAAGAAAAGGCCCCCATTCTGTCGTCAAATAAAATGCATTAGCATTAAAGAAGACCCCCATTTTTGCGTCATTTTGAATGCATCTGAAGATTACCGTTCTCTGGGCAAAATCCCAAAATTTTTTATTTATTTCTTCAAGTTTTCATTTATTTTCCACCGTTTTTTTTATTTATTTTTCTTTTTTATATCTAAAATTAAATATTTATAATTATCTATTCGCGTTGTTTTTAGGTTGAAAATGAACCTCGGTGATATCAAATCTCTGAATGATATAACTACCCATTTTCCAACTGAAAAGGACGTTGTGCACTTGTTTATGGACTCCAATCTATTAAAAAGAAAAGCAAAATGTGACAAATGCGAAAAACAAACAGAACTTCACAGCCGCGGATCATCCTACGAGGCATGAATTTTATATAAATTATTTAAAAATCAGATATTTTTTTGTATTTCAGTGGCGATGCCGTGTATCAAAATCAAAAGATTGCTCCAGCAAAAGTACAGCTCGGGGCAGATCAGTGCTGAAGCCGGAATTTCCCAACAAACTGTATGTGATTGGAGGAATTTTCTAAAAGAGCTTCTACGCTCGTATCACTGCTTCAAACGAAGATCGAAAAGAATAATATTGTCTATTCGGATGAATGGAAAAGTTACAGTCTGCTCAAAAAGTATTTTGATGGTCACTACACTGTTCAACACAAAACGCAATTTGTAAAGTGAGCTTTTTTTGTACATACGCTTCATGAAAAAGGTATTTTCAGTCTGATTGGTAGTAGAGCAGTGTGTACAAACGGCATCGAATCTCTTTGGTCGAGACTGAAAAGCCATTCAAGATCTCCAATGCAACGAGCTGTGAACTTCTGGATTCTTATATTTCAGAGTTCGTAGTCAGGGAAAATGAAAAAGACGAATTCTACAAAAAAGTCTTGGAGAAGTTGCAAGTGATCCTTTGATTTATTCTTTCTTTTTGATTTTTGTTCTGTTCTTTCTCTAATGTCTCTGAGTTTATTCTTATGTTTCCGTCGTTTCTTTTAAATAAATGTTTTGTTATTTTGTTGCTTTCTTGAATTACAGTACTGGCCATAAAGAATGCGACAACTAGTTTTTTGACGATAACCTCTTGGAATGTTAACTTTTTGACCCAAATTTTTTGTGAGATTTTTTCAGCACTATCAGAAACCTTTCTGTCAAGTTGATTTTGAAATTCTGCTGAAAATTATTTTTTTATTCAATTTTTTCGAAAATTCATGAAAATTGACATTTTTGGAGATCTATACAAATAAGCTCTAGAATCACCGAAGGTCAAAAAAAAAAGGAAGGTAACTATAAAAAGTGATTTAATACTTGGTTGGGTATCCTTTGGCATCAATAACAGCCTGGCATCTACGTGGCATCGAATACAGGAGCGTCTGAACCACCGTCATCGGGATACTCTTCCAAGCAGCTTCGAGTTGAGCGAATTTCTGGTTGGCATTGGAGGCTCGGACTCCTTTAAGACGTCGTTCTAGCTCCTCCCACATATGTTCGATGGAATTGAAGTCCGGGGACTGACTTGGCCTTTCCAGGAGATCCACACGGCGACGTCGAAACCAATTGACGACATGACCCTAAGCATGCTTCGGGTCATTATCCTGCTGAAACACCCACGATCGGCCCAAATTTGCTCTTGCCCATGGTCACATTGTGTTCTCCAGGATGTCTTCGTACACATATCGGTCCATGGTTCCAACAATTCTCTTCAATGAACCCATGGAAGTATCGGAGAAGCATCCCCAAACCATCATAGATCCACCTCCATGTTTTACCGTCGGACATTGGTACTGAGGAGCATATCTGGAGCCAATAGGACGTCGAATCCATTGAATACCATCAGTACCGAACATATTGAACTTCGATTCGTCGCTCCAGATGTGATTAGCCCACTCTCAAGGTCCCCAGGACAAGTGCTGTTTAGCCCATTCAACGCAAGCTTCCCGGTTTTTTAGACTAACGAGTGGTTTTTTGACTGGTCTTCGTCCGTGCAGTCCAGCGACTTGCAGACGTCTTCTAATAGTCCTTCCCGATGGCACCGGCTTATTTGGAGACGTCACGGAAACTTGAATATCCGTAGATGTGCGTCTAGGATCTTCTTGACACGTGCGCAAGATATTTCGATCCATAGCTCTGGAAGTGGTTCGGGGTCTTCCTGGAGATTGACGATGAACTACACCATCCTGAATAGTCGAAATTAGTTTAGAAAGCTAATTGAAACCTTACATCATCACGATTATTCTTCAAAATACGGTAAATTTGGCTGGAAGAACAACCAAACTGAGTTGCGAGTATCTTCGGATGCGCGCCTAGTTCATGTCCACGTACGATGCTTTTTCAAACGTCCACAGTGAAAGTTTTTTTCCCAAATGGTCTGACGATGGCTGAAAAATAATAAAAAACTGATTAGAGCTACTCCAAATTAATTTCCATTCAACTTTATACAAAAAACTGAAATACATGAAAAAGTGCAAAAATGAGAAAAACTTGAAAAATTAAAAAAAAAATTTTTTTTTGTAGAATGATGCAATTCGCAAGTACGCAAGTTTTTGTGAGGTTCCATTGCAGATACAGTAAGAAATTCGGGTCAAAAAGTTAACTTTCCAAGAAGTTATCGTCAAAAAACCAGTTGTCGCATTCTTTATGGCCAGTACTGTATCCCTAAATTTGATTATCGTTTTCGTCATTTTCATTATGTTCAAAAATATTTTGATATTCTCAGTACGGAGCGCCGCAAACGCGCTCCCTTCGCACAGTGGTGGACGCGGCCACGTTGGCGACGAGAGAATGCAGAAAATTGAGAGAACCGTGGCCGATGTTTTGCTCTGATTTCTCTAAACCTCACTCCAAATGCATGCGAAATTCTTTGTTCGATTGGAACGAGTTATCAGCGTTTTATACCGAGTATAATCATTTCCATTTCATTTTTGACGAATTTTTGACGAATAATTCGTTTATCATTTTTCGTCAATATCGCGGGATTTTAGGAATTGACGAAAATGACTAGGAAAGTCAGCTCCGACTGGTAAAACTATGTATTGCTTAATACAGTACCGGACAAAAAGATATCATATTTTGATTTTTGGAGTATAACTTTTGAATGGAGAGGGTTATGGTTCTGAAAATTTGCATGAATCTGTCCCGTAATGTTTTTGACAAGCTCCGAAAGTGGATTTGGTCATTTTTGAAAACAGCGGATTTCAAAAATGACCAAATCCATACTTTTAGTTTTGAAACTTTATTTTAAAAATAAATTTCCAGTCTTGAAAAATCTGAAGAAAAAAAATTATTTTTGGGTCGAAAATTTTGGCATCTGAAATTTTTTGAAAAATCCGCTGTTTTCAAAAATGACCAAATCCACTTTCGGAGCTTGTCAAAAACATTACGGAACAGATTCATGCAAATTTTCAGAACTCTCTCTATTCAAAAGTTATACTCCAAAAACAAAATATGGTATCTTTTTGTTCGGTACTGTAGGTATGCATATTCATACCCCTATAGACTAAAAATTAGCGCCCGGCACGACACGGGCCGGCCCGTGGGCACGCCCGAATTTTTGCATCTATGTGCTGAATCTGCCGCAAAATTGTTGATCAGCGAGAAATCTCAAAAAAAAGTACACAAAAAATAAATAGATATTTCTTCACACTCGGCCTTAAGGCCGGCCGACATATTTCCCGGCCGAGAGCCGGCCGCGTGAACGTTTTGACAGCCCTGGCCTCCAAATAATTTAATTTCATGTATAAACTCAATGTCAAATGAAATAATTTAAAAACCAAAAGAAAAATCGCATAGGGTTGAGTTCAACGGAGCACGTTTGACCATTTTGGCAGGCCGACAATAACTATTTTTCAACCCTTCCAGACCAACAGACAAACATCTCCTGAAACTCCCTGTCGAACTCGGCTCATTTCTCGATATTTGTTCACTCCATTACTGCGGAATCTGTGAAAAAGTATGTCAAAGTTTAACCAAAATATTCCAAAACCATGTTGTTGTAATTAACACGCCTGGCTGTATCAAAAGCTATTTTTGATTTTTTTTTTTCATATATAAAATGTAAGGATGATTTTCGGCCAATTTTACACGATTCAGGGATATAAAAATAGTTTTTACGAGTCGAAAATGGGTAAAAATGTTCGATTTTGCCAGTTTACAGCCACAATTTCTATAAGCTCTAGAAATATCTATAATTACTCATTTTTTTATAAAGTCTGTTCAAAATGCAGTTTGTCTTGCAGCACTTCTTCCAGAGTATACTGTAAACTAAACATTGAGTTTTTTTCGGGTTAAAAAGATTCATAATTCTTGCTTCAATGGGTTAGTCATGATTGCTAGGTGAGTGTTTTTGGAGTTCATAACTGAAAAATTGGAAAATTTCTGAGGAAACACAGTACAGGATGTGGCGGCAAGTTGGCACGTCTTTGGGCGGTTGTAAGATGCGAGCACGAGAGGTCACCTAGATGGGAAACTTTGGACGGGGGTGTCTATGAAACAAGGGTGAGAGCACGTGGAGAAAGGGGATGATTTTCAGAGCAAGTTTGATGTAAAATCATTTTAAGAATCACCCAAAGTTTAAGTTGCTAAATATATTTTTAAAAATATAATAGCGAACTAAAGTTATGGATGAAAAATAGCATTTAAAATTGAAAAATATTCTTATTGAATGTTAAAATCAGTCCATCATCGTAAAAAAATTTTAGAGCCACCAAACGAAAAAATCCAAATTTATCGGGTCTACCGGGCGTGAAAATTATGGAACTGGTCAAAAATGTGTTATTAGGTGGAATTTTTATTGCTGTTGCATTTTTGCCATTGTAAATGACAAACACATTTTCATCGCAGGGATTTTAGATAAATTTTGACAGATCCTCATGGAGAAAACTTAGGTTACACATACTTCGGCAGGACCCTAGCCACTTTTTGGCCACAAGGACTCTCTGAAAAATGGCTCTAAATAATGTGCAATGAAGCGTATCTTATAATACAGTAATATCACAAATATCCATACCTGGAAATCAATTAATTTTTCCAGACCTCCGAATATTTCAATTTTTATTGCTCACTGCCAGTAGTATCCCACCATATACCGTATACCTTGTATACCCCACGTGCACGGTATTTTGGATCTATATCCTTGACATGGACGTGCCAATTTACCCGCCTTTCACAAGTCCGGCTCCACCCCCTTTCAGCCACCCGGATATTCGTGGCATTCGGATATAAATATCATTTTTCGTTTTCAGGTAGTTCATAAAGTTTTATTTTTCCTTGTTTCTTTGGACCTACTTTCTCAATTAGATTCATAATAAACATCTTTTCAGCCATGATCTCGAATAATATCTACCCGTCGTCAAATTTCGATTATAATATTATGGTTCCCGGACCATCTGCTTTCAACCATGAGGGAGTGGTGTACAACTGTCAAGGTGAGTTTTTTTTGTGTGACTTGAATTAGGTAATTAAAATAGCTTTTTAAATTAAAAGTGCGTAAAAACTGTACTATTAGCGCTCCGTTAATAGAGACGCACCCTCTAATTGAAGCACTTTTACTAAAAAGAGAAGGTAGAAAATATGTGCCTTAAATACAGTATTGATGGTACATATATCTTTTATTGCAGATTTTCCAGAGATACAAATGCCCATGACCAACATCTTTCAACTCGAGGACAAGGAAAACTGGAACCAGTTCGTGACCATCTACCAGGAAATGTTTGTGTGCAGTGCAGGAAGGTTAGTATCTTGAAACCAAAATTAATCTAATCTGGCAAACAAAAATTAAATATTTTTTCAGAGCCATCTACCCCGATCTCAAATTCACCGTTCATAACCTGAACCCCTCTTCCGAATATCAAATAATCACGCAGCTCGAGCGAATCAATAATCATCCAATGGAGTGGAAAAACAATCAATGGGTAGAAGACCCAAACGGCTCATGTGATGGCATCCCAAAGTACAGTAACCAAGTGGTCTCCAAACCGAAAATGGGCTGGGAATGGATGGAAGAAGGATCGTTTCAAGTTGGCAAGATTTTCTCTGTCGGATCGGACAATAAGACTGGAAAGAAGAGAAGAGAAGCGTCGGAGGAAGAAATGGAGCAGATGAAGAGGGAAAAGTCGGCAAAAGTGGATGCTCAATTGAAGACAATGCTCAGAGTGGTGCCTCGCCAGAAATATACACCAATTATCGGAATTCAAGAGGTGAAACCTGACGGGAGCACCGAGTTTCTCACATCTTTGAGAGCCTCAGAGGTGTTTTTCATCACTGTCACTGCGATCAAGAACGAGGCTTGTGCGTGGATGAGAAAGAATAACAAGTATTGTCGAGGAGATGTGAAAGAGCAGGTTTGCTTGTTGGATACCTCCTCGCGGTGCAAACTGGGCAATGCTGTGCTCCTACGACAGGGGAAATTGGACACCACTGTTAGGCACAGTAGCCAAAATCCACTCTTTGCCACGGTAGTGTCCGATACTCGTGAAGAAGGGGCTTCACGCCGGCCTAGTAAGCCTGCTGAAGTACAAACCTAAACTTACTAAAAAGCTGAATCAAAAGAATGTAAAGGACCCGTCCAGGAATTCACCAGCTCGGCCACGGTGCTCGCCGAGTTGTCTTGGTCGGAAGAAAATGTTTGGAAGGAGCACCACGGATACGGAAATTACTGAAGCGTCATACGGCCCCAAGAACAGAAGGAAAGGCAACGACTTCCACATCGGCTCTCTCAACGTCAGATCGATATCCGATCAATCCAAGGCCGAGGCATTCGACTTGCTAGCTGTCAATAGCGGCTGCAAGGTGATTGCCCTACAAGAGACGAAGAGAAAAGAAGGGGAATGGGTCTTGTCCAGTGGAGCCGAACTGATCTGCACAAGACGCGAAGCTCGCGAAGGAGGACTGGCTTTTTGGATTCACAAAGACTGGCTCGATAGTCTGGTGGAAACGAAGAGAGAGTCGGACCGTATTAGTACGGCGTCGTTCGATTTTCATGGATCTCATCTCCACGTCATCAACGTCTATGCACCCACCTCGGCCGCTAATGAGACCCAGTCGGATAAGTTCTACAAGGATCTGAAGAAAGTATACACACGGCTATCGAAGTGGGACTCGTCGATCATCATCTGCGGAGACTTCAACGCCGTCGTCGGATGCTCTTCAGACGATCTTCCATTTGTGGGTGGACACGGAACTGGTCAAAGAAGTGATAATGGTGATCGGCTGGTGAACTTCGCGTTCTCCAGCAGAGTTTCAATACTTAACACGATCTACCCCAAACGACCCAACCGGAAGTGGACATGGATCAGTCCGAACGGCAAAACGAAGAACGAAATCGACTTCATTCTCACGAACAGGCGAGAAATTGCAGTAGACTGCGAAGTATACTGTGATTATCTCAACTGCAGTGACCACCGTCTTTTGCGCGCGAGATTCCGCTCAACCGCGAAGAAGGAAAAGTCGAGGAAGTTCGCAAAGGCCAAGCGGGCTGGAGGCGAAAGATCATGGGACCCCGTCAGATTCAAGAACACCATCACCGAAATGCTCACGGAAAATCCACCAACATGCTATGAAGAACTCACGGAGTCGATAAGGAGCGCTGCCAGCACAGCTACGCATGCAACTCATCAACTCAGCAGGATTTCCGAAGCAACGAAGAAAATGATGATGTCCCGCTTCCAGATGATACACGCCGGACAGACGAAGAACGCGGATCTAGCGAAAATCAACAACGAAGTTCGAAGATCTTTGGAAAATGATTTGGACAAATGGCGAGAAGTTAAAAGTCTCGAAGCCGCGGTGAAAGGAAGAAGCTTGAAGAAAACGAAGCGAGCACTGACACTCAAATCCTCCCCGTTCACGAATTTAGAACGGCCGGATGGATCAACGACATACAATCGTCCCGAGATCAGGAAGCTAGTTCTCACTCACTTCTCCAATCTGTACGCAGCGACGACGCGAGAGCCACAATCCAGATACAACCATCCAGATGAGCCGGAAATTCTCCAACATGAGGTCGAACACGCAATAGTCACCTCAAAGACGAACATTTCGCCAGGACCTGATCAGATTACAATGCTACAATTAAAGCTGGGAATTGAGAGCATAGCTCCTCATCTCACAGCCGCACTGAATCAAGTCCTCACGAACGGGAGAACACCGGAAGACTGGAAGACGGTGAAGATTTCTCTCCTTCCCAAGACCACGAAACCGAAGAAAGTGAAAGATTATCGTCCGGTTGCGTTGTCCTCAATCGTCTCAAAACTCTTCACAAAAATCCTTACGAGAAGGATCACCGCCAAAAGCGAGGATTACCTGGAAGAGTCACAAGCAGGATTCAGACGTGGAAGAGGATGCGCAGACAACATTCAAGTCGTCGCGCAGATGTGGGAAAAGTGCACCGAATTCAAGATTCCGCTCGTAGCGGTCTTCCTGGATTTCACTTGTGCCTTCGACAACGTTAATTGGACGAAGATATCCCAAGTCCTGAACAATCTTCAAATCGGAAGAAACGTGATTCGGGCCTTAAACAACTCAAACTCTTCGGCGATTGGAGAGCTGAACGTTCTGAACAAGAAGATGAGGTTCAAGATCAAAAGAGGAGTACGTCAAGGTGATTCGTCGTCTCCACTACTCTTCGCGCTGGCTCTTCAGGCGATCTTGGATGAGCTAGACCCAGCACCTTGTGAGGATGATAAGACCGGAATTGACATCAATGGAGAATCAATTCACCGTTTGGAATTCGCAGACGACGTTGTTTTATTCGCGAGCTCTGTGAAAGAGGCAGAAGATAGAGCAAATCGGATTGCAATGGGATGTCCCAAGTACGGCCTCAATATAAACCCGTCCAAGACGCAAATATTGATGAATAAGTACGTCACAAGATCAGATATCGATATTCTGAACACGAGGATTGAAATCTCCCAAAAGGTCAAATACCTCGGAAGAACGTTTGCGGACGACGGATCTCTCACTGAAGAAGTCGCTAGAAGGATTCGCGCGGGATGGGCTGCTTTCAACGCCATTCGGCGGGAGCTCTTGCAGTCTCCTCAGAAGACAAGAATAAGACTTCTCACAACAACTGTCATCCCAGCGATGACTTATGGATGCGAGACATGGACTTCCAAGGAGGCAGACACGAAGAGACTACAGAGAGCGGTTAGCAACATGTTCGAAATTGCCGGATGTGACCCACCAGACATGGAAAAGCAAGTCTTACGAAGAAAACTGAAGTGGGCAGGACACGTATCACGCATGAAATACGACAGATGGGCGAAGATAGTATCAGAATGGGATCCTAGGGGATCAGCACGACCACGCGGTCGTCCTCCGAAAAGATGGGCCGACGACATCAAGGATTCGATCAAAATCTTCATCCACAATGAGGCCCTCAGGGGCAACCTCGGGCACGGCCGCCGAAGAATTGGCATACTCGAGGCAAGACGAGCATGGTCCACTGTCGGAAGGGATCGTGTAACTTGGCGCAGCTTGGTTCGCAGTATCCAGGATGGAAACTGAGGTCGAACCTCACAAGTATCACAAGTAAGTAAGTCGAGGAGATGTGAAAGAGCAGGTTATTCAACGTTTTTCGACTGCTCCGTATACAAAGAAGGCTCCGATCAAGGAGAGAAAGATGAAGAAGAGCCAGAGGAGTTCTATTGTGTCTTCTTCTTCTTCCTCCTCCTCCTCAACTGGAACTGTCTCTCCGGACTCTACTCGACTTTCGTATACTTCTAATGAAAGTTTGACGTCTTCATTAAACACAACTGCTTCAACTTCCACATCCTACACCTCTGATAACAACTCCTACCATTCTAACCAATGGACTCCTCCTCCACCAGCTCAATGGGACATTGGTACTTCCTACGATAACACCTATTACGGTGGATTGAATAATCAATGGAATCAATGGGATTTTTCTTCCACCGGATATTGTCCACCACAATTCCCACAGGGTACTGGAGCCCTCGAGTATCCACCAGTTTTCAATGAGATGTACTTTGGACAAGTTGTAGGAGCAGGAGCAGGAGAAGGAGATGCACCAATCAATGATCTAGTGTTCGATGATATCCTGAAGGATCTTGAAGACAGTTCGGCGGGCATTTAAATCTTTTTCTTTTATTTAAATTTTAAAAAAATGTAATTTTTATGTACTTGATTATTTGCTTCATTTCTAGACCTAATTTACTAATTTTTGAAACTTCATTTTTGTTGTAAACACATATTTTTGGCTCATATTGGTTTATATAATAAATTCTGAAAAAAAATTGCGTAATTTTTTCATGGTTTTTCTTATAAATAGTAAAAGAAAAAACTGTAAAACACAAATTTTAGCGAATTTTTGAAAAAAAAAACTATAGAAAATTACAGCAGCGAAAAATTGAGCGATAAAGCGCATTTCGTTTTTTAAAAAAACTTTCTGCGAAATTGCGTAAAATGTTTGCGCCGGTCCATAATTTCAAAACTTTCCTAGGTCCAAAACCTTGATTGAAACATGGCTTATTTTTATGTTTTTCATGGTTTTTTTTTTTTACAATCAAATGCAATTTATAGTGAATTTTTGAAAAAAAAAAAAACTATAGAAAATTATAGCAGTCACGAGCTAAAAATTGAACGATAGAGCGCAATTGCTTCTTTTAAAAAACACATATTTCTTAATGGGTTTTTTGAATTATGTTGTTATTGATTTTTTCTGATTCATATTGGATTCTTTGATAAAAATTGAAATTTTTTAAAATTTCTGCAAAATTGCGTAAAGTGTTTGCAGACGGGGTTGTGTTTAACGCGCAGGGACGATTTTAGCCAGTGTGTGATTTTTGCTGTTTTTTATGGATTTCTATTGTACAGTGTTGGTGTGCGTGAAAAATAAGGGCTATATAAGGAGCGCGCTTGCCAGGTGTCATAATTTAAAAACTTTTCAAATTCTTCGAGCTTGAGAGCTTGACTAGCACGCTAATTTAGGACAGTTTTTGGCCAGGAAATGTGGTTTTAAGCAAATTTCGTAAAAAATATTATCAAAATTTAGAGTTTTTAGAAGGTGAGCTGTAAAGCGCGATTGCCTCAATATTTTTAAAATATTCACGAACTTTAAAAAAAATTCATCCATCCTTCATATTTTCTCTCCTCTAGGAACTCAAAAAGAGCACACACACAGACACACACGCAGAGCTGAGCAGCTTGGCGCATCGTCTGCACGTCTGCGCTCTCTTTGCTCCACACACTCTCTCCTTTCTTCAACTTTGCGCATCTGTTTGAGCTCGGAAAAAGAGCAAAGCAACCAGAAAAAAAGAACAAAACACATATTTCTTAATTCACCATCGATAAATTTTACAACTGTGAGTTTTTTATTTAATTTAAAATTTAATTTTTTAAATTGTTCTATAATTTCCAGATCGCGAAAAAATGATCAACGTGACACCGGAAGGGATAATTCTAATGTTCCTGTTGGCATTCCATATCTGGTGCGTCGTCTACTCTTAAATGCTCCGAAATTATTCATTTTTGCTGGAAAATTCGCGGGTAATTCCATTTCATTTATCACTTCTCGAAGCAGGAAACAAGATTAAAATGCATTTATTTATTTGTTATTCGTTTTGTATTGATAATACTTGTTTTTTTTTTTTGGTACAATGTTGCCGTTTGAAAATAAAGCAATGTCTGTATGGTGTGAGCTTGCAAAATCTTGTGATGGCCGTGCCACTTTTCGATTAAGAGCTGACGCCATCACAATCAATTTGGTCAACATTTTGAAGGCGAAGAGAGAAGAAAATGTTATGGCTTAGGTGACAAAAAGAGCTCAAAAAGGTCAAACTATCAGCACATTGGCTGAAAATGACCCAGATGGGCTCCTCAAAGACACAAAAAACGCAAAAGTCGTAAAGGAATTAAAGAAACTCAAAAGTGAAAATCATGGCTTTTGGCAAAAGGCTTAAAGTCGCAGGAAAACTGGAAAATTAATGGCAAAGACGGGAAAATTAATGCTTTTAGTGTTAAATGATAAGGAAGAAATGTGATAATTGTGTAGGTCTATGGGTGCTCCGGAAGCCAATCCACTTCGGCAATTATCCATTTCTGTCGTTCGTCCGAGCCGCGACATTTTTCGACGAGCGGCGCGTTGAATTCGTCTTTTGATGGGTCGAATATTTCGGGCAACGTCAGGCAGAGTCCACTTTTACGGTGTTGGAAGCGGCCGATCTGGAAACTTTGGATTTTTTAATATACAAAGGTATTAAGCTACGCTCCATGGGACTACGATCGTCCATTTCTCTATGCGAACTAAATACGTTTTTGAAAAAAAATTCTCTGGCCATCTCTCGCGTCTCCGCGTTTCCATTTCTGCACACAGGACGCCACTGCGGAGACGCAGACATGCGGTAGAGCACGTTTTCTTTTACGTAGTGTCTAGCACTCCGTGCCCACAAAAAGGTGGAGAAATCACCGGAATAGAGGAGGAGTACTGTAGAAAAACGGAAAAAATGATAAAACTGGGAGAAAACTCGGAAAATGCTCCGATTGGTCTAAAATTTTGGGAGAAACTGCCAAAAATGCTTCCGGGTTTGATCCGAAAATTTTGGACCGAAATATCGATTTTAGAATATTTTCAGAAAAAAAAATCAATATTTTTTTTAATCGATATTTCGGTCCAAAATTTTCTGCGCAAGTCCGGAAGCATTTTTTTACAGTTTCTCCCAAAATTTCAGACCAATCGGAGCATTTTCCGAGTTTTCTCCCAGTTTTTTGTCATTTTTTCCGTTTTTCTACAGTACTTTGAATATGTCCATTAGAAAAAATACTTCGGAAAAGTGTGCGGCACTCTTCAAATTGGCTCCGCACATTCCCCCGAACCTTTTTTTCGTGATAGAGTTTTTATTTTCCTAGTTTTTCCCTTTTCTTCCAATTTTTCAACCTCCTCAACTCACCTTTTTCTTAAAATCCCAATACTCGTTCTCAAATCCGGCGCACTCTTTCAACTGCACCTGCCAATCGGAAGTGGTGTGAAGGAGCTGGGTGGCCGACAGGCATAGATGCTCGTCAGTGCGGATACGTCCGTCCCCAGTGTACATCCATAGCTGAAAACCATCAATAAATATCGATTTTTCATCCTTCTGCGCAATTGAGATTACTGTAGCGCCAACTCTGTGCAATCACCGCACCGACCAAAAATGTACGATTATTACGACATTAATCTCAGAAAACGAGTATGACCTGCCACAAATCAAATCCCATAGTGCATGGCGCACCGAGAAGACGTTGATTCTTCGGGCCAGTGTCTCCGGGCCGAAATGCCACGCAATAGGCTTCCGACGTGGAAATCTAAACAAAAAAAATGAATTACCTGTGTTTTATGAAACGTGTTCAGGCAATTTGCAGTGGCCGGCGCCTTTATTCCGGATGAACGGACAGCCCATGCCACGCAGATTGTCGAGTTGGCCGATGACGTCATCTGTAAGAAAGAGCCCACAGATGACGCCAGAGGGAGCACACCACTTACCCTTCCGAACTTATCCAGTGGTGTTGGCAGGAAATGATCTTTGAACACGTTTTGCAAATACCATTTGAAGCTTTTACAATTCAAAGCCTTCCGCAACTCGACACGATCCGACACGTCGACGGTTTGACGCATTCTGTAGGCTTCTGAAAGTTATAATAATTAAACATGGTAAAGATTAAGAAACTAACGTGGCGCAATTTTGTAGAAAAAGTACTTCCACTCGTCCATCCACACCTCGGCAACCCGTAAGAGATTCGAGTTGAGCACTTTTCCGCTCGATTTTCCGGGAAAGTCGTGTGGTGACGATTTGCGAAAGACGTGACCGACGTGAGAACACGGCAGAATTTCGACACGTCCACCGCATTGCCAGATCTGGAAAAAGGTGAAAATTTGGGCTAAAATTGCTGAGTTATGTAAATAGTTTTTTATCGGTTTACGCTAAACAAGGTTACTAGAGTTATTTTGGAGTGTTGTTATTTTAAAAACAATTTTTCTGTCTGTATTGTGTTTTCAATCGACTTGCGACATGAGAACGCAAGTCGGCATTTACCGTTCTGTCTGCGTCTCTTTAAATATCAATGTGTTCGCGTGGACGCGCACAAATAAGTGGGCGGAGTTTCGCGTTCCCATGTCGCAAGTCGATTGAAACACAATATATCTATCGGTCTGTTTTTCACTAGGAAAAAATTCAGAAAAAAATGTGAAATAACGATAATTTCGCTAAATTATTTTTGTGTAGATTTACAGTTAAAAAACGATCCAAGGGGCATTTTGGAGTGTCGTAACGCAAAAAAATTACTTTTCTTTAACTTTATAACCGTCTATATTCTATATGTTTAAGCATATGTTTATCTCTATAATAATTTAGGGAAAAAAATTGTGAAAAATCGAGATTTTCGCTTAAAAAACGTTATTCTAGAGTATCGTTCTGCAGAAAACTGTTTTATTGTCTGTATAGTTGCCTATCTGTCTGCAAAATATACAGAAAAATCTTAAAAACTGTGATTTTCGTTTAAAAAAAATAAATCAAAAAATTATTCACAAGGCACAGTGTCCAGAATTTGAAATGTGGGCGGAGCCTAATTTGCTGGCGCGCCAGCAAACTTGCATGGCGCACTTTTGGTGCTTGCGCATTTTTCGACTCTCGCATTTTTTTTATTGATTTTATTATTTTTCTTTCAGTAAAACCTGTTTTTCTTTGTAAAATGTATGTATTGTATCTTTTAATACCATAAAATTGCCCAAACTTCGATTTTCGTAATAGCGCGGCCAGAAATGAAAAAAAGGTGGCCATAAATGCAGAAATTTCCCCCTTTTTTTTCTAAATCGCACAGTTGAATTTAGAAAAAAGGGGGATTTCTGCATTTATGGCCACCTTTTTTCATTTCTGGTCGCGCCATAAAGATTTATCCTGCAAAAACACCAAAAAACTCGAAACGAATATTTCGAAATGGTGGCTGAACCAAATTTGACGTTCTTAGGCTTAAAAAATTTCTAAAGACCTCAGCTATAATTCCGTTGGAGCACATTTGGAAAAAAATTAAGAATTTATGCTTTTATTCCCGAAAAACATAAAAAATGCCTCAAAATTTGAATTTCGCGCGAAAAAATACAGTGGGGCGCGTTTGCTTGGCTCCGCCCACTTTTCAAATCCTGGACACCGTGCAGGGGGCTTTTTTTGGATGATTTCAGATGTTTTTCGAAAAAAAATAAATTTAAAAAAAAACTGCATTTTCGTCAAAATCAAACACCATTTCAGAGCTTCGTAACCCTAATTTTTCTGTTCCAAACTAACCCTAAAACTCATTTCCAAGTTCTCGCCACCCCAAATGTCCATTCCGGGATCGTACTCGCCAAGCTCTTCAAAATACTTCCGATCAATCGAGAACAATCCACCAGCCATAGTCGGACTCTCAATCGCGCCAGTCGGCTCCAAAAAGTGTCGTTTGGCCATGGCGGTCGGCATACCGTACCACCTGAACTGCAAATTCCAATTGAATCCGCCTCGAAACATCTCTATCCCTTTTTGATATTGAAACGTGTTATCGTTGATTATATCGATTATGGGACACGGCACGTTCTTTCGGTTTTGTTTGACACGTGTCAGAAGAGGCTCAAGCCATCCTTTTGTGCACTCGCAATGAGAGTCCAGGAAGGTGAGGACATCTCCTTGGGCTTCTTGAGCGCCCATCATACGGGCTCGAATAAGGCCGACTCGTTGTTTAGATCGTATGATTTTGATGTCGACGGGTAGTGGTTTTAGAGAATCGTCGAGGGTTGGGTAGCGGAGGAAGGCTGGAAAAGTTGTGGTTTATAAAAAAAAAACTGTAGATCGGTTCATGTTGTTATTTTTATTTTTATTTGTTTGATTTGCTTGCTTTCGCGCAAAGAAAAACTTGGAAAAATGTGTGTTTTTTATTTATTTATTTAATTTTAACTTTTCTGCCAATCTCTCTAAATATGGATGCGCGATAGATCTATTGTCTACATGCTTAATGAAGAAGGGGCGACACGGTGTCCAGGATTTGAAATGTGGGCGGAGCCTAATTTGCTGGCGCGTCAGCAAACTTGCATGGCGCACTTTCGGTGCTTGCGCAGTTTGCGACTCTCGAATTTTTTTTATTGAATTTATTATTTGTCTTTCAGTAAAACCTGTTTTTCTTTGTCAAATGTATGTATTATATCTTTTAATACCATAAAATAGCCCAAACTTCAATTTTCGTAAAGATTTATCCTGCAAAAACACCAAAAAACTCAAAACGAATATTTCGAAATGGTGGCTGAACCAAATTCGACGTTCTTAGGCTGAAAAAAAATTTTAAAAACCTCAGCTATAATTCCGTTGGAGCACATGTGGGAAAAAATAAGAGTGTATGCTTTTTTCCCGAAAAACATAAAAAATGCGTCAAAATTTGAATTTCGCGCGAAAAAATCCAGTGGGGCGCGTTTGCGCGGCTCCGCCCACTTTTCAAATCCTGGACACCGTGGAGAGGCAATATCAGATTTTGCTGAAAAAAATAAGTTTTGGCTGAGATTTTTTATAAAAAACTGTAGGGATCTTCTAGGCCGTGAATGGTACTTTTTATTGTTATGCTGATTGTTTTTTTTTTAATTTTATTTATTTATTTCCTTTCAAGTGTAATTAAAACATAATGGTTAAGTGTGAATGATAAAATCAAAGCAAATAAAATGTGAAATGACCGATCGGGCCTTTTTGACTTGCTGAATCTATTTTTAAAATTAAATATTGAGAAACTTTGTTACATTGTCGTTTTTGGTGCAATCCGATAACTGACAAAGCTTCCAAAAGAGGACCAATGTTATTTAAAACGTTGTTTTTTATCTGGACCAGCCTGCGGCTTTTTCTATCAATTTTGAACCTCGGGCCACGGCACCCCAGCCTCCCAAAATTGTTTCTACCTGGCGCATTTTTAAAACCCTAAGGCTCGGTCATTTTCTGACCAAAAGGGCTCGTTTTTAGATTAAAATGATGGTGTCATCCTGAATAATCAGATAATGATTCGAATCGCTCAAAAAAGTAAATTTTCGAGTGAAAAAATAATTTCATTATCCGACGAACTTGGTGGCGCATTGTACGACGGGGGAGGCGTGCGGGCGCGTTTGTGGGTTCTTTAACAAAAAAAATCGTTGAAATTTGCTCAGCCCTGCACAAAAAATCAATAATACACGACATATCGTCCTAGTTCCTACGTGAATGCCAACGCGCCCTATTACATTATCTGCGTCTCCACAGTGGCGTTATGCCAAGTGTTACCTCAACTCGGGCAAAAATGGAGCCATAGCCCGCGAAAACTTGCTTTCAAAATAATTTTCATTGAAAAACCACTTACTTCTATTCGAAAAATCATCCACCAAAATTATCTCCTTTATCAAACGATTCGGCGATCTATCAATAACACTCCACACTGTCCGCAGCAACGTGGAATACGCCTCATTGTGATAAACGATGATAACAGAAGTTGTCGGAAGATCGTCTAAAAAGTTATAGATAATTATCCCCGAAACAAAAAACACTCCGTACCTGGATAGGTGATATTTCGACACGACGGCTTTCGAATATCTGGCAAACTTCGTCTAACCGATACCCCATCACTGACTAGAAGATTGAACTGATTCACCGCAAACGTGGCCTCTGATTGTCTTATTTGCTCTTTGGAAAGCATGTTTTGGCTGACACCCATCCCACCTTCACCCCACTCTTCAATCGGAGCATAGAGGTTCGCATTGAGCTCCTCGTCCGTCAAATTTCTCTTCTTTTCTTCGGGAAGGTTGCCGTTGTAGTGACCGACTACTACCTGAATGGGAAGTGGTTACGTTTTAAGAGTTTAATCGTAAAAACCAAAGTGTTACATGATAATTGGGCCGTGCCAATGGCGCCGCCTTCTGCGCCCGAATCGTCTCTTCCTCTCCAAAGAAGGTGCCGCTCAAATAGAAAAGTACGACACTCAGGAAGCACCAGGAGGCCAGGAATGCAAAGAGAAGTATTGTAGTGGCGAGAAGGCGTCGCGAACGACGACGAGAGCTGAGCAATGAGGCGATCATGCTCTCGCGGAGCACCCACCACCCAAGTGGAGATTGACAATCAGGTCATCTGGAATTTAGAGAGTGTGAAGAATAGTTTAGGCAAATGTACTTATTTTTATGGGCTTATTTTACAAATGACGAGAGTTAGGCCATTGCCTAGGAAGATCGAAAATACGGGCCTCGATTATTGTGTTTTCAAACGAGTTGCATCATGAAAACATGAGTTGGCTATCCCTTTTTTGTCTGCGTCTCTTCAAATAGCACTGTTTTTGCGTGGTCGCGCACAAATAAGTGGGCGGAGTTTCGGGTTCTCATGTCGCAACTCGATTGAAAACACAATATTTGCAGTAAAATTTAGGTTACCTGTGGGAAAAATTATATAATGGTCATTTTAACAGGGTATGTATCAACAAAAAAAATGGGTCCAGCTTTTCAAATTGGGCCACCAGCGAATTGAGCCTAACTTTTTTTCTTGAAATGGCTAGTTCAAAAATTATGATGGCCTAACTTTTTAGGCTAAAAAGTTAGACCGCAAATTCATTGGAAGGGCCCATTTTTCATGGAAAAATACAACCAAAAAAATATCAAAGTGTACGAAATTTGTGAAACGAAACGACAAAATGAGAACTGCGCGGAACTGATAGATTGGGAAGACGTCGACGGCGAAAAAGAAGACGAAGAAACGGAGGAAAGATTGTGATAACGATAAGACTTGATATGTGCGTAAACACACCGTACTCGCTTTATCTCTGTCCGATTCGCTTCATCGTCTCGTCAATCACTGGCAAACATATACATATATTATCCTAACGTTAACACGTTTACCCAGCGGTCCTCTATTGTAGATCTATCGCGTCCGCAATTATAGAGCGGAGAAAATTTAAGGGTAAACAAGAGGATCAGCCTTTTACAAGTGGACAATTATGGGCTTATTTTCAGTTTTGTTTGGTTTTAAATTCTGAATTTTGAATTTTGACCTTAAGCCTGTGGGTGCCATTTGTCGTAAAATCAGAGGAACGTGTTCAAAATTGGAAAGTGGCAGAAAAGTGTGAAATTGTTTAGTGACCCTGGCGAGAGGACGATGCGCTCAAGGACGCACCTGTGTGTTGCAAAATTGGGTGGAGGGGGTGGGGATTTTTTTTATTTTCATTTTCATATTGATGCATATTTATTAAAAATTGGAGCGGTCTAGGGCGCACAATACACATTTTGGTAGTTTTTTCATAAAATCACGTGTTTTTGCGGGAAAATGTCGTGAGATGTAGCGCCATGTACACAAAAGGAGTTTGGTGGTGTTTGCACAGAATTGAGGTTACAGTAATTCCTTCTTTTTTTTTAGAAATCTTGGTTTTTCCTGTTTAACGGTCATTATTTTACAAAAATTTTTGTAAAATCCAGTGCCGTGTACGCAAAAGGATTCAGTGGTGTTTGCACATAATTGGAGGTACAGTAATCTTTTGGACCTATTCACAAAACCGGAAAAAAAGGAAGAAAAAGGAAAACAATTGCGGGAAAAATCGGAGAATGCTCCGATTGACCTGAAATTTTGGGAAATATTGGCAAAAATGCTCCTGTACACGCTCAAAAAATTTTGGACCAAAATATAGATTTTAAAAATTTTCAGAAAAAAAAATCGATAATTTTTAAAATCGATATTTTGGGCCAAAATTTTGTAAGCGTGTACAGGAAATTTTTTCCCAATACTTACCAAAATTGCAGGTCAATCGGAGCATTTTCCGAATTTTCCAGCAATTTTTTTCCTTTTTCTTCTTTTTTTCCAGTTTTCTGAATAGGTCCATTTATATTGTAAAAAATGCGTTTTTGGCTGATTTGAGACAAATTCGTTTTATAAAAATGTCGTAATTTTCAATGACGTGAACGCAAAATGATTTGCCGGTGTTTGCACAGAGTTAAGGTTACAGTAATATTTGCTTTCTGGAAATTACGTTTTTGGCTTCTTACAGACCTAATATAAATTGTTTCCGTGTTCACATTGACGGCATAGTTCCCCAATTTGAAAATTTCGTATAATTCAATTACGTGTACGCAAAAAATGGTGGTGATTGCTCATAATTTGAGCTACAGTAACCTTTACTTTTTGAAAATCAAGATTTTGACTGCTCGGAGGACAGCACTTGACGTGAATATGTCCATAATTGAAGGCAAAGTTTAAAAAAATACAAAGGAGATAGCACAGAATTGGTGCTACAGTAATCCCTTTTCATAGAAATCCATAAAATGTCGTGAAACTCAATGCCGTATGCGCAATTGCGGATAAAGGAATCTATAATTTGGTAAACACCCTGATTTCTCTGCCGAACGACCATAGATTAAACTGGAGAAACTGTGGAAAAATAGTTCAAGACCCCAGGAAACATTTCTGTAGTGTTTGCACAGAACTGGTGCTACAGTAATTTTTTTTCATAAACATCTTGGTGTTCTCTTTACGTGAAAATACCGTTAAAAAATGACACTACGGATGCCCAAAAAAAAATCAGAAGTGACTGCACAGAATTGATCCTACAGTAACCCTTTATTCATGGAAATTAAATAAAAATGACCTAATCGACTAATCGTGAAATTTTTGAAAATAAGGTGCCCATTTTCAGATAGCCTGGGAAATCAGTCATCGTTATCTTGACCACATTCTATTTTTTGTTATTTCAGAGATCAAACAAGCATGGTACAAGTTAACAGGTCTATCACGTGCGATTTATTCCAACAAAAAAAAAGGTTTTTGGAAAACCGCCGTCAATAGATGCACAGCGAACAGTAAAATGAAACAATTTTCGGTCAAAAAAAAGTAATAAAACGAGAAAGAACAAAATGGTTGTGTGTGTGCGTCGTCCAAAACTACTAAAATCCGTCGCATTTCGTCTCTTTGGTTTCTCCACCCCCCCACCCGCTCACCCAAATCGTCCAACCCCTCAAATTGTTCAGAGGAGAGAGCACGTGAATCGAGGAGAGCGAGCAGAGAAAAATAGAAATGCAACCTGTTTGGGAAGGAAAAGTGGGGGGACCCACCGATTCGTGTCGATTGAAAAAAAAAAGTGAGAAAAATGGTGAAATGAGCGGTGCGGTGGAGAAGGAGAAGGAGAAAGAAGAACGGGTTGTTTTGTTTTGGTTTTGAGAGAAAGTTAATTGTAGGAAGTTATTTAAACAAATGTAAAATTCCTTTGAGAGGCGGGGCAGGGCGGGGCTACGGTAGTTTCAATATTTATGAACCTATTGTCGGCCCGCCAAAATGGTCAAACGCGCTCCTTTGAACTCAATCCTATGCGATTTTCATTTTGGTCTCCAAATTATTTCATTTCACGTTGAATTTATACGTGAACTGAAATAATTTGGAGACCAAAATGAAAATCGCATAGCGTTGAGTTCAGCGGAACGCGTTTGACCATTCTGGCGGGCCGACAATATGTACATATTCAGGGCAGGAAAGAATTACTCTTGTCTCAGCAATGCTCCATCATCCTTCGAGGAGTATCGGCACGAAATTCGACCGTAACCCATTCAACTAAATAGTGAGCAATGATCTATGGATTACGGTCACACGCGTTCAACTGTGTCAAAATTCGTGCCGATGTTCCTCGCTCGTGAAAGAGCGGTCATTTTAAAGGATCATGGATCGTTGTTGAAATGAGAGGAGGGTAATAAAAAGATGCAAAAAACCATGTCTCTTCAGTTTTTTTTTTTTTTGACTGAACAGAAAAGAACGGAACGGAACGGAACAAAATTCAAAGATCATAGTGGGCCGCTAGAGTATACTGTAGTTTGCACTAAAATTTCGACCACTGATTTTTCTTGCGGATTTTTCGCGTTTTTCTTGTCATTTCAAAGCACGTATGTAACCAAAAATGCTAAAGAGTGCAGAGAAGAATGAACGCTTTGAATCCTTTTTTTTTTGGGAAAAAAGGCCAAAAACAGCATGGAATACACAGAAAACTATCTTATTTTTAAACAATATTTCCTATCGTTTCACGCCGTCATCTGAGGTTGAATCCATGAAACTGGAAAATGAGGGGGAGTCCATTTTCCGGAAAATGAAATTTGGAAAGTGATTATGGTGGTATGCTGGTGATAAGAGGCGCGGAATATTATTTTCAGGAAAACGATTTCTTTGTCGTTTTCCAGTTTCATGTGATTAGCCTCTGGTGAGAGTTGTGGCATAGAAAAGGAAAACTCGTTCACGAGTAAACCCAGAACGATCAGACACAGCTGAAATAAGTGTGACAGTAACCCGATCAGCGATTTTGAGCGAGAAAGTGAGAAAAACTAAAATAAAAATCATCAAAAACTTAAAAAGAAAAGCCAATAAAAACTATTTGGCTCTTGCTTTCTTTAAAATGTTCTCAATGGATTACGGTCACACTCATTTCGGCTGTGTCCCATCGTGCTGAATTTACACGGTGAAGAAATTGGATTTTCTAGGCCACACCTGTCACTAGCTGAAACTAGAGTAATAGCCCTTTATGCTTGGGAAATCTCTGATTTTCGGAGCCAGAATGGAGAGTTTAGATGGTCAGAGAGTTTATTGCGCACCATTTTCTGGCACGCTCTCTGTTCATTTTTATATTGATAACTGGAGCAAAATTAAAATTTTTTTTAAATGAGATAGTTATTTATCAGAAGCTAAAAACAGAAGCACTAGAAGAAGATAACCCATTTCTACCCACTTTTTTTTTCAACAAATCACTTTTTGACCTACCTGTCAGAAACTGGTGAAACGTGAAGATTTGTGCTGCTTTCTCCTTCTTTCTCTTCTTCTTCTCAGCCAGAAAAAAAGAAGAAGAAATGAATCGGGAATATAAGAAGTATGTGTATAAGTAGAAGAATATCGTCTACTCCTTCTCCTCGTCCCAAAAGTAGTTTTGGCGTTGTGGAAGCAACAAGATAGTGTGTGAAGTGAGGAGACGCGAGACGACGTCTCCAGACAGTTTGTCGGGCGGAGAACGGCCTTCGAATGGGGTCAGCGCAGCGCTGCGGACGGTCGGATTGGCGACGCACAAATTTTTGAAATTGAGAGGAAAAATGCTCAAGAGGCTGGATTTGAAGGTAAAGTGCTAGAGGCTAGAGTTCAAGGACGGTTTCTTTTTGTGGTGTGGTGAAAACATTTTTTAGAAGACCATTGAAATACCGTATTTTCTCGAACTTCACATCAGCCTCCAATAAGTCGGCACCTTTATTAATGAAAGTGATATACATATTAAAAGATTTTCAGAGAACAAGCTCCGCCCCTTTCCAACTGTCTGGAACAGTTTTTGGGTAATTTATTGATTTCCATGGACATAATTTTATGCCGCAGACTTGCTAAGGGGCGGAACCAACAGATTTTTGAAACTGGCAAAATTACAGGAAAGTTTCGAATTTTTCAGAAAAATCATTAAACAAAGCTTGCTGGATGGAATCAGCGGTATTTTCAGAAAAAGCGACGCTTCTATTGGATGAAGGTGACTATTCTAGCAATAATTTTTGGAAGAATACTGCTTTTTAAATAATTTTTTTGAAAGTTTTTTTCTGAATTTTTTTTTTGGTTTTCGTTTTTTCTGATAAATATTTCGGTTTCAATAATACGGTTTGTTGGGAGAATAGAGACATAAGGATCTCAAAAATTGTCTACAGGACCCCGTAAACTTGGAGACACGCCCCTTTTTGCAACTCCCGTGCACATGATTTTTGTTGAGCTTTTTTTTTTGAATTTCTGCTTAAGTTTTTTTTTTTTTTATGTTTTATTGAATTTTTGATAAATATTAGCTTAAACATGTTAAGAATTAAGCACCTTGACAATTTTTGACCTCTACGGAATTTCGTTAAAAAACATTTTTTTTATTTTTATTTTTTTGTCTTGGTGTGGTTAAATAGGCTTTCTGAAAACTGCAATTAAAAACACTTTATATTCATAAACTCCATCAAAAAACGTTAAAGTCACCTACAGGGCCTTTAGAGACACGCCCCTTTTTGCAACTTCCATGCACATACTTATTTTTTTTTTTTGAATTTCTGCTTTTTTTAAATGATTCTTCATGATTTTTAGAAGAAAATGAGATTTTTACAAGCCGAAAAATGCTTTAAAAAATAGAATTTAACATTTTTCAGCCATGAATTTTAGCTTTTTTCAAATATTCGATATTTTTGGCCACATACCAAATTTTCCAGGTTCTATTCTATTTTTATTCTTGGTTTTTAATTTTTAGTTATTATTTTTCAACATTTAAACCAAAAAAACTATCATACGAAACATTGTCAGACCGTTTTTACTAATTTCCTGCCTTTAAAAAGGTTTTTCCCACTATTTTCTTTAAATTTAGGTTGAAAATCTTCAATATATTTTTTCCCACCATATAGGAAAAACTCGGGCGTTCAATTGTCCACTTTTTCGAACAATTTCTTATCAAATATCAATAAATAACGCACCTGGTCACGCCCACTTTCCCACAGAACATCGCAACACGAGAGAGCGCAGAGAAAAAGAAAGCAAGCGCCGCACAGTTTGAGTGGGCGGGGCCAATCAATTTTGCTGCCATCCGACATTTTTCTCTTCTTTTTTTCCTTCTTTTTTCTTCCTTTTTATTATTTATTTCAAATGTTTCTGTTCAATTTTTAAAAGGCTCAATAAATTCAGCAATTTTTCTTGTTTAAAGCAAACGAAATTTCAAATTGTTGCTGGCGAAATTATTTCGGAAAAGTCCGAAAAAAAAAACAACAGAAAATTTGCAGTTTCTAAGCGATTATAACATATTGTTGCCGGAAATTAGTTTGCAGCTAATTAAAAGTGAGTTTTTATCGATTTTTACCCTAAAATTTTGAATTTTAAAGTCAAAAATGTTTTGCAGGCCGCAATGAGCCTCGATTCGACGCAAGACGTCACAAAAAATCGGTCTTCGAACGGTCAAAACGTCGTCCAGGACGACGGTTAGTTTGTGCGGCAAGATTTAAGTGAAAAAACCAAAAAAGGATATTTATGAATCTTCAAATATAAAAAAAAAATGCCACAGTGGAAATTTGAGCGATGCGTAGAATTCACTCTGTTTTTGACACTTCCTTTTATTAAATTAGAGCGAATCTTAGCGAAAAAAAAACGGAAATTAAGAATTTTTCTATGGTTATATTGAGTTTGCATCATAATTCACACTATGAGTACGAAAAAATATATCATCCTTATATATAAAATTCCGTTTGGGTCTGTAACTGAGTTTCTTGGTGTGTCTGTTTCCAAACTGCATGGCGGAAGCGAACTGAGCGCCCGGGACCAACACAAAAACTCGAACTTTGGTCTGTAGCTTACCGGGCAAGCATTTACCCGACTGCGCCACAGGGGACACGCGGAAATTGCAAAAGTTATATAAAAAATGAAGAATAAAAACATTTTGAAAATGAAAAGAAATCAAAAGTAGCTTTTGATGCAGCCAGGCTTGTAAATATTTAAAAAATAGTTTTCCTCTGTGTTTCCTCCTTCGTTTTGTTCTCGTTCCGTTATTATTTTCTTTTCCTTCGTTTCCCACCGCGTCACTCCCCCCAAAAAAAATGCTCATAAATTTTCAGCCATGGACATCTCGCCTGGCTCATCGACACACGAAAGAGATCGCAAAGGCTCTCACAGTCATCGAGAGCATCGAGAACGGACTCGCAGCAACAGTGGAAGCAGATCGCCGTCGCGATTTTATTCAAAAATTGAGAAGCGAGGCGGATCCAGGCTGGGAAGACGTGATCGCGAATCGAGGGATTCACTGACGCCGCCGTTCAGTAAACGGTTCGTGGGGGTTAATAAAAACGTTAAAAATTTGGGAAATGCGGGTGGAAAGGGTAAAAATGCAGTTTTTCATAACGTTTTTTGGTGAAGAAGCTTGTATAAATTGTAAATCGCTGCAAGATCATATGTATCTGAAAATGTGGCGCGCCTTTAAATTGAGTGAATTTCCAAATCATTTGTGTATTGGTCGCAAATTAGTTGGGAAAATCCGGAAATTTTGCATTAAATTTTGGGGGAATTTTTGAAATTTTTTTTTTAAATGACACATTTTAACATAATTTTGTGTAAAAAGTAGAGATTTTTGCCAAGATGTATGGGGTTATTCACTAAAAACCTAAAAACCAGCAAAAAAAAATTCAACGAAATTTCGGAGAATACTCCGATTGGCCGGAAACTTTGGCAAATAATGGCAAAAATACTCCTGGACACCCCCAGAAAATTTCAGAACAAAATGTCGATTTTCAGAGTTTTCAGGAAAAATCGATATTTTGTTCTGAAATTTTATGGTGGTGTCCAGGAGTATTTTTTCCAATATTTCCCAAAATTTTAGGTCAATCGGAGCATTCACTGAATTTTCGCTGAATTTTGTGCTATTTTTTGGATAAAAAACATTGAAAAGTAAGAAATTTTGAGTTTATTTACCTCGAAAATCTGAAAATTATAAAGTTTTTACTGAAAACTTGGAAATATAAGAATGATTTACTCCGTTTTTAAAATTAATGTGGGACATTTTGATGAATTTTATGTGGATATTCGACATTTTTGAGCCAATTTTATCAAAATTTCTATGCCGAAATATTGATTATGGACCTATTCAAAGTACTGTAGAAAAACGGAAAAAATGACAAAAAACTGGGAGAAAACTCGGAAAATGCTCCGATTAGTCTGAAATTTTGGGAGAAACTGTCAAAAATGCTTCCGGACTTTCTCAGAAAATTTTGGACCGAATTATCGATTTTAGAAAATTTTCAGAAAAAAAATCAATATTTTTTAAAATCGATATTTCGGTCCAAAATTTTCTGATCAAACCCGGAAGCATTTTTGACAGTTTCTCCCAAAATTTCAGACCAATCGGAGCATTTTCCGAGTTTTCCCCCAGTTTTTTGTCATTTTTTCCGTTTTTCTACAGTACTTTGAATATTGTTGGCCCGCCAAAATGGTCAAACGCGCTCCGCTGAACTTAGTACTACGTGGATTTCATTTTGGTTTCCAAATTATTTCATTTCACGTATAAATTCAACGTGAAATGAAATAATTTGGAAACCAAAATGAAATCCACGTAGTATTGAGTTCAGCGGAGCGCGTTTGACCATTTTGGCGGGTCGACAATAGGTCCATTAAACATTTTTCGGTTTACTATTTATTTAAGTCAACATTTTTCAGAATGTCTGTGAAGTTTTTTTTTCATTATTTATGCACAAAATAGCAGAAAACAGCAAAAAACTGCGCGAAAACTCGGAAAATTCTCTGGTTGACCTGAAATGTTGGGAAATTATGGCAAAAATACGAACGAAATATCAATATTAATTTTTTTCTAATGGGGTTATTCACGAAATGGCAAAAAATGGCAAAAAACGGCAAAAAACTGCGCGAAAACTCGGAACATGCTCCGATTGATCTGAAATTTTGGGAAATGAGGGAGAAAACTCTCCCGGGCATTCCCACAGAATTTCAGACCAAAATATCGATTTTAAGCATTTTCAGACAAAAAAGCAATAATTCTTAAAAATCGATATTTTGGTCTGAAATTTTGTGGGAATGTCCGGGAGAGTTTTTTCCCTTATTTCCCAAAATTTCAGATCAATCGGAGCATTTTCCGAGTTTTCGCGCAGTTTTTTGCCTTTTTTTGCCATTTTTTGCCATTTCGTGAATAACCCCATAAACATTTTTTAAATCGATATTTCGGTCGGCTCAAATTTTTTTGAGCATGTCATGGCCGGGATTATTTTTTGCAATGTTTCCCAAAATTTCAAGTAAATCCGGAGCATTTTCCGTTTTTTTCACGCTTCTTTTTCTGTTTCGTGAATAACCCAATTATAGTTTTTGCTGAAACAAAAACCGGGAAGTGTACGCGCTTCTGATGACTTCAGTACCTTTTTAACTCTCTATTTGTTTCAGACCATCGAGCCCGTACAACAACTACCGTCGCGGAAACGGTGGCGGAAGAGATCGCGGACGTAACGACAATTATCGCAAAAGCAAAGAACGAAAGAGACGCGATAAGAGAAGCCGTAGTCGAAGTAGACATCGATCGCCGAAAAGAACGTCTTCCAAAAAGAGCAAGAGGAGGAACGTGTCATCCGGATCGTCGTCGCCTGATTTGTGAGTTTATTTAAATATTTAGAGGAGCTCAGGAGATTTTTTTTTCTGGCTGGAATTACGCATTTTTGGGGTATTTCATTTCTCTTCTTCTCTATCATCGCACCAAAAAGTCTGAAAAAATTAATTTAAAATTGTGAAATTCGTGATAAAATTAGAACGTTTTCCGTCTTTTTGATAAATGACACAAAAAGGCATAGCGAAGAAGATGGTTAATTTTTCATTCCTTATCACCGCCGCCCATTTCACGTTATTATGAAAAATAGATTTGCAACGCATTTTTCGTCGTTTGAACTGTAGAGAAGCGTTGATATGGGTCATCTTGGCAAACTTTTACACATTTTGGTTCAGCTAGCTAGAGATTGTCATTTCTGTTTGCAGTTTTATATTAATTATTAGAGGCCAAGGATAGTGGGAAAAATAGAGCCTGGAAAAAAACAAGAAACCGGGGGAAATTTTAAATTCTTTATTATAAAAATGCAGGAAAAACAGTGCCGCAGACTTGCGAAACTTTCCCCGGTTTTGTCAGAGTCTCATTGACCTATTCATTTGAATTAAAATGAATTTTTATGTCATTTTAATTCAATGCAAAACAACATATTAATTAATTATCCTGAATTTTCCTGAACCATTGAGTTTAAAATTTCAACAACAAGTATTTCTGCAAATCGTGTCGAGACCTCCTGGCCAAATAATGCATGCGCCATGTGTACTCCGAGTGGACAAAATGACAAATGAGTTCAGTTCGAAAATACTGAAGTGGTTAAAATCTTGTCCACTCGAAGTACACGCCTTAAAGGCGCATGCATCTATTTGGCCAGGATCTCGACACGATTTGCAGAAAGACTCAAACTCAATGGGTCAGGAAAATTCAGGTTTATTAATTAATGTTTTATTTTGCATTGAATTAAAATGACATAAAAATTCATTGTAATTCTAATTAATAGGATCATCAAAGATTGGCTGGAACAATATTTGCAATCTGAGATTTTTCTATAACTTTTATGGGGTTTTTCAGGGTCGGAAAAAAATAGTTTTTTTCCTTTTTTTCCTTATTCAAACGATGGAAAAAAAAGAAAAATAATCCGTGGCCGCGAGAGTTTTTTTCCATTGCTTTTCTAGGCCATCGCAAAAGATTTTTAGGCCCTCCGCTGTGAGACCTGCGCGCGAGACCAATTTTCAAAAATTATTCGCCCGTAAATCGATATTTCGCAGGTCTCACAGCGGAGGGACTAAAAAACTTTTGCGATGGCCTAGAAAAGCAACGGAAAAAAACTCTCGCGGCCACGGATTTTTTTCTTTTTTTTTCCGTCATTTGAATAAGGAAAAAAAGGAAAAAAACTATTTTTTTTTTTACGACCCTGAATAACCCCATTAGGAAAGGCGTCGAAAATTTTGAAAGTTTGATCACGTTATTCGCGTCCAAAGGTGCTGGTGTCCTCAAAGATGATCTACAATAGATTAGATGCCACTTTTTGGCTTATCTCACGCCCGTCTTTCACGCCAACACCATTCGCACTACCGCTCCCGCACTGCAGGGACACATATCCATAAAAAGGCGCCAAATAGCAGAAGAAACGCAGACAAGCATTCTTATTCTATGTTTTCTCTATTCCTGCGTCTCTCCAGAAACGTTTCTCTCCGCTGGCTGCCTTTCTTTGGCTTTTTTTGTGCGGTCGGTCCTCCTTTTTTTCTCGCAAGGGTAACTTTGACGTCTTCATCTTCATCGTCTAGTCTTCCATAACTGAAAATGCATCGTTGAACACCGCCAGAATGCGTGGGTGTCAGAATCAGAACCAACGACGACACTTGAAGGATAGTTTGGGGTAGGAGAGGGAGAGGGGGGGGGGGGGTGATTGGTGATCGGAAAAATCAAAAAAAGATATGAGAACTCCGAATTGCAGACTGTCCACATCGCTGATTGGTGAAATAAAAAAGCAGCATGGAACGGACATTGGATCGTCAAAGACCAAAAAGAAGAGCAGGAAGCGACGGAAGCACAGCAGCTCATCGTCGAGCAGTTCTGGAGAAGTGGTGAGTTTTTTATTGTTGGAAAAATAAAAAAGTTTTTTATTATGAAATTTTTCTGATCTAATTTGTTAAAAATCATCCTTATATATAAAATTCCGTTTGGGTCTGTAACTGAGTTTCTTGGTGTGTCTGTTTCCAAACTGCATGGCGGAAGCGAACTGAGCGCCCGAGACCAACAAAAAAACTCGAACTCCGGTCTTTCGCTTACTGGGCAAGCATTTAACCGCCTGCGCCACAGGGCACACGCAAGAAATGAATGAAAAATAAATTTAAAAGAAAGTGAAGAAAAAACATTTTTAGAAATGAAAAGAAATCAAAAGTAGCTTTTGATGCAGCCAGGCTTGTCTCTTTAAAAAAAATAGTTTTTTATTGGAAAAAAAAATGTTTTTGGAGATTTTTCGAAAAAAAAATTTTTTTTCTGAAATTGAGAAATTCTAGCTTCAAGTATGGCAGATCTATTTCGGGTCTATAATAGATCTATCGCGCAAACGTGTGAAAATCCAAAAATTTATCAAAAATGGCAAAAAACTGTGCGAAAACTCTGAAAATGCTCCGATTAACCTGAAATTTTTAGAAATAAGGGCAAAAATAATCTTGGATGTGCTCAAAAAATGTTGGGCCGAAATATCGATTTAGAAAAATATTGATTTTTTTTCTGACAATTTTTAAAATTGATATTTTGGTCCAAAGTTTTCTGCGCACATCTAGGAGTATTTTTTCCCTAATTGCGCTAAAATTTCAGGTCAATCGGAACATTTTGCGAGTTTTCTCGCGATTTTTTGATGTTTTGTGAAAAACCCGATTATCGATTTTTTTTTAAATTCGAGTAAATTGAAATTGATATTTACTGTAGAAAAAGTCGAAATTTAACTAAATACAAATCTGGTTTATATCGATTTATCATGTTTTTAATGCACATAATAGATCTATCGCGAACCATATGATTCGTTGTTTTTAAGTCAAAACCAACGATTTGATAAAAAAAATTATCAAAACTTTTTTTTTATTTTGTCCTCAAAAAATGTTCCGAAAATTCAAAAAAAGGCGTATCTGCCAGTTGACTGAAAAATTTCCAAGTTTTCGTTAAAAATTCGAGTTTTTTGTCAAAAACCGGGTTTTTTCGCCTCTGCGGCTCTACAAAAAAAATGTGTGTTCCTCCAGAAAAACACCCGATAAAATTTTTTTGTTATCCCACCCATGCATACAATAGATCTACCGCGAACCATTATATAAAACGTTTTTTGAAAAATCGGAGAATGCTCCGATTGATCTGAAATTTTGGGAAATATTGGAAAAAATGCTCCTGTACACGCTCAAAAAATTTTGGATCAAAATATCGATTTTTTCTGAAAATTTTAAAAATCGATATTTTGTTCCAAAATTTTTTGAGCGTGAACAGGATAACTTTTTCCAATATTTCCCAAAATTTCAGGTCAATCGAAACATTTTCCGATTTTTCCCGCAATTTTTTTCCTTTTTCTTCCTTTTTTTCCGGTTTTGTGAATAGGTCCTTAAGTCGAAACTGTCGGCGCCCTATAATGTGAAACGCCAGAAGTCAATCGCGAACGATTTACAATAGATCTATCACGCTTCTCATGTCATCCATTTTCAGCTCGATGGACCGGCGTCTTCAAACGGAATGAACATCCCCACTGCCCTACCCCCACCTCCGTCATTCCCCTATCAACAGTTCCAGCCAATGCTTTTTAGACCACCCGTACCGCCTTTGGTAAGTTTTTAATTTATTTTTTTCTTCCAGAAATCCCGTCAATTTTCAGTTGAATGCCCCACCACTTCCATCCGGTTGTGCCCCTGCCTCGTTCATAATGTGTCCACCACCTCCACACCCACCGCCACCAACTTCATTCGCAGTACCTCCACCGCCTATCGACGTGGCAAACATATCGCTCACATCCATTCCACCACCACCCATTCATCCAGAAGCGGCCTCCAGCTCTAGAAAACAGTTGGAAGCGTTGCCGATGCCGCCAATGGATTCCAGGAGGATAGCCAGTCGGCCAGTGTAGGAGCTTTATTATTCTAGCTTTTCCCAATTCCCTAATCTATTTTTCCAGAATTATCGCTCGCCGCGGCATACCATCTCGTGCCATATGGGGAGAACAGGATTCGTGGTACACGACGACACTCAACGACTACCAAATGCTCGACCAAATCGGCGAGGGAACGTACGGTCAAGTGTACAAGGCGGTCAACAAGAATACGGGACAACAAGTGGCGTTGAAGCGTGTCCGCCTGGAGAACGAGAAGGAAGGATTCCCGATAACGGCGATTCGGGAGATTAAAATCCTGCGTCAGTTGAACCATAAAAATGTGGTTCGATTAATCGACATTGTGCTCGACAACATTTCGATGGAAGAGCTCAAAAAGACACGCGCCAACTTTTATTTGGTGTTCGAATACGTTGATCACGATTTGATCGGATTGTTGGAGTCGAAAGAGCTCATCGAGTTCTCCAAAGAGCAGATTTGCTCACTTTTTAAGCAGTTACTCGAGGTGAGCGGGCCGAGGAATTGGGTTATTTTGTTCCAAAATTTTCTGGGACAATTTTTCTTCATGTTTGAAGCCAATCGGAGCATTCTCAGCGTGTTCCTTCAATTTTTTTTTTGATATTTCGTGAATAATATCGAGTTTTCCCAATATTTTTTGGCTATTTGCTGAATTAAAATGTGACAAATAGTTAGGAAATTTTGGAAAATTGTGCGAGAAATGCTTCTGGGCATGAATGCTTAAAAAATTTTGGACTTGTTTATTAAACCTTATGTGGTTATTCTCGGAACCAGCAAAAAAAAAGAAAAAATAGAAAAAAAAACTAGCAAAAAATTCAGCGAAAATTCGGAGAATGCTCCAATCGATCTGAAAATTTGGGAAATCATTTAAAAAATACTTCCGGTCATTCCCTGAAAATTTCAGATCGAAATATTGATTTTAAAAAATATCGATTTTTATTTCTGAAAATTTTCAAAATCGAATTTTTGGTCTAAAATTTCAGGAAATGACCGGAAGTATTTTTTTAATGATTTCCCAAAGTTTCAGGTCGATCGGAGCATTTTCCGAATTTTCGCTGATTTTTTGCTGGTTTTTTATTCTATTTTTTGATTTTTTTTGCTGGTTTCGAGAATAACCCCATTAAAATTTTAACGTATTTTTAAGGCTATTCTTCCAAGTTTAATAAATGCCCTTTTTTTTAATTTCCGGATAATTTTTGACCATAAAATAGACCAAAAATGAAACATTTCCAGGGACTAGCCTACTGTCATAATACGGGATTCCTACATCGTGATATCAAGTGCAGCAACATTTTGGTCAATAACAGGTCAGTTTTCCCCCACTTTTCACAGCTCTGTGAAGTTTCGAAACTTTTGTGAATTTTGGCGGCATAATAGTGGATTTAAATTCCCAAAAAAATAAAAACCAAATGCGCGCGTGTCTTTTGGTGTCAATTGTCGAAAAACGCTACGCAAAAATGGAAAAATTTTTCGAAACGTCCCAGAGCCCTTTTCACTTCCCTCCCCAACCAACTTTCGCCCATTCAGAGGAGAATTGAAAATAGCGGATCTCGGACTGGCGCGTCTTTGGCAAAAAGAGACTACCCGATTGTACACGAATCGAGTCATCACACTTTGGTATCGACCGCCCGAATTGTTGCTCGGCGATGAGTGTTATGGACCGGCAGTCGATGTTTGGAGTGCTGGGTATTCCACCCAATATTAGCCAACTTTTCGAAAAATGAATGATTTTTTAGATGTATGCTCGGCGAGCTGTTCACACGCAAGCCACTCTTCAACGGAAACAATGAGATTCAGCAGATGGAGTTGATAACAAAAGTTTGCGGATCTCCGAATCCGGACACTTGGCCGACGCTGGTTCATTTGTCTGGATATTCGAAAAATATTAAACAGAAGAAGATTTACATTCGAAGGGTTAAGGAGGAGTTTGAGAAGTGAGTTTTTTTGTTTTTCTTTCGGGAATTTTATACAGAAAAAAAGTTGAAAAAATATGTAAAAAAAAAAGGGCTTCGTTGCGACGCTCGCTAAAAATTTATCTTTAAAAAAATTTTTTCGCCAAAATTTGCTTCAAAAATTATGCGAAAAATCTATGGAAAACGATAATTAAAGCAAAAAACGCGTATTTCTGTCAGTTATATGAAAGTTTTCAAATTTTTATTAAAAATTAGAGTTTTTTGTCAATTCGGAGCATATACCAACTAAGTTTTTGTTCAAAAACAGGATTTTTTCGCCCCCGCGGCTCTAAAAAAAAACCAAAATTTTTTTTGTTTCACCCAAAAATCCGGAAAACATTTTTTTTTGAGCCCTGCTAAATATTGCTCAAATTTTTTCCTAATCTTTGCTCCAAAAATTATTTAAAAATTCGAGTTTTTGACCAGGAATTTTTGAAAATATTTGAAAAAATTCTCTATTCCATACTGGAATAATTTTTGATTGTACAATTTTTAAAGGCAATTTTTAACGTACTTGTTAGCATTTGAAGTAACGTTTTCAGGCTTCTAGACGCTTTAAAACCGTTTCAGCAGAATCTTTTACCTAGCGTGACTCTATAATACTGTAGCAACGACTGTATAGAAATATAATTTTCATTTCCAGCATAATGCCACGCGACGCCATCGATCTACTTGACAAAATGCTCACTCTGAACCCAGACACGAGAATTTCCGCCAAAAACGCCCTGCTCCACCCATGGATTCGCAGTTTGGAGCACACGACGGTGCCACCGCTTAAACTACCGCAACATCAGGTACGATATTTAATCTAATTATTTAAAGTGCCTTTAAAAACGGCCATGCATTTTTGCTCACAGGATTGTCACGAAATGTGGAGCAAGAAGCAAAAGAGGTCCGCCCGTCTTGGAAAACAAGCGGAAGCGACTGGATCGAGTGGAAGTGGACACAGTATGAGAGCAACGTCGCATCCGAGAGGTATCAGCGGACATTTTTGAATAAAAAAATGAATGTTTTTGTTTGGTTTTTTATTAAAATTGGGGGCTTTATATTAGGTTGTTTAATGCTACGGACGGTAAGTTTATTATTCTCACAGTGTTTTTATTATCTATTTTGTTAAATAACACTCGATTTTTTTCCATGGGAGATACATATTAATGGGGTTATTCTCGAAACCAGCAAAAATTCGGAGAATGGTCCGATCGGTCTGCAATTTTGAGAGATCATTTAAAAAGTACTCACGGACATTCCCTGAAAATTTCAGACCGAAATATTGATTTTAAAAAATATCGATTTTTATTTCTGAAAATTTTCAAAATTGATATTTTGGTCTGAAATTTTATGGGAATGTTCGAGAGTGTTTTTAAAATTATCTCTAAAAATTTCAGACCGATCGGAGCATTCTCCGAATTTTTTGCTGGTTCCGAGAATAACCTCATAAGTTTTTGCGACGTAGTGACACTTCGGAAAATAAAAAATAAAAAAAATTGCTGGTCTTGCCACGATGTGACTGGCTACGATTTCCGTGAAATACATTGCCTGTTGTCAAAAAGTCTTTTTTGTCTTTAGAAAAAATAGTTTTCTTTTTTTTTTTAATTTTTTTGTAAAACGAAAAATGTGAAAAATAATTTTTTGCAACGAAACGTAATTTTCTGGTGCTATTGCGGAATGTAACTGTATCGAAGAAGTACACAGGATTTCTTGGAAATTTCCGAAAAGTTGTAATTCCGTTTCCGTGTTGGAAAAAAAAACATTTTTGCTGTCGAAATTCAGTAGGGAAAATCTTTTTTTGTTGAGAAAAATGCGACCATAATTCGCTATTTAAAGCACGATTTTTACGCGCTTTTTCTCAAAATTTGAAAATAATTTCGTGGAGAATCTATGATTATTATGAACCTATTCAGAGGCCGGATCCATGAAACTGGAAAACGGCAGGAAAACCGTTTCCCGAATTTTTTTTTTGAAATTTATGAATTTTGTATGATGGTGCTGATAGACGCAGAGGAACAGACAAGTCCATTTTTCGGAAAATCCCATTTTCCTTTTTCATGGATCCTAGCTCAGGTTCTTCCGATTTTTCGCGTCTTAAATCGGAAATAAAAATGAAAAAATTCGAAATTCCGTCGAAACATCGGAAGAGAAAATTAGAAAATTGGAAATTCCCGACGGAACTCGGAAGAGAAATTTTCATTTTCGAGAAAGCCAGTTCCATCTCGGGCAGTTTTATTCCCCAATACTACGAATTGTCACTCGGCCGCAAATACGTATTGTGTTTTGAATCGAATTGCGACATGAGAACGCGAGACTCCGCCCACTTTTTTGTGCGCGACCACGCGAACACAGTGATATTTGAAGAGACGCAGACAGGTAGCGCACAAATAAGTGGGCGGAGTCTCGCGTTCTCATGTCGCAAATCGATTGAAAACACAATAACGTCTTGGGAGAAACAAAAACAATGGCGGAGCAGTTCAAAAAAAAATAAATAAAAAGAGAATCGCTGGCTGTTACAGCTGTGAACCCTACTGCTCCAAACATGATGGTGAAAAGCAACGGGTCGACGCACAACTCGATCCCTCCGATCCCACCACCGCCACCAACATTGATGGGAACGACGTCTTCTACCGGAAATCACTTTTACAAGTAGTGATCTACCTTTTCTTTTCCTTTTTTTTCTTCCTCTTCACTTCTTCCTTACACTTTCGATTGGGCCCGATTGTTCCTTTTCTTTCCTGTTTTCTTCGTTCATTTGTTCGTTCTTTTTTTATTTTATTTTCATTTCCTTTTTTTCTATTTTTTCTCTGTTAAAAGGAAAATGGAAGAGAATTTTCGTGTTTTTTTTTCTGTCGAATTTCAATATCATCATCATTATCACCTACATATATATTCTCTGAAGTTTTTATCGTCGTCACCACCGCCGCTAAATTTAAATCTTTTTTTATTTCTCCTTTTTTCTTTTTTTTTTAATTTTATTTCTTTTTAAATTAATTTTCTCTCTCTCTCTCTTTTATCTCTCTATAGCAACTAGATCCCTCTCCACCAATTTTTCGGATTTTTTTTTCCTTTTTCTGAACATTTTTTTGAGAGAGAAATTATGTGAAAAAGTGACTTATCACTGATAATCATTGGATCGAATGTCGGGCAATTTGGATCACACCTTCCTCCAATTCTTCTTGCTCTTCTCTTGGCTAGTATTGATTGGTTGCACACGGAAAAGTTTATCGGCAGGTCCAGTTCAGCTTTTTTTTTCTTTGAGCTTTCAGGTGTTTTTCTTAATTGCAAAAAAAAAAAAGATAGACGAGTGGATAAAAATGGATGAAAAAAAATTAATTGTGAATTGCTAGGCGAAAAAAAAAAGCGGCTCGAAAATTGAATTTGAACGAAAAATTATTTTTCTCGTTTTTTGGTTTTTTGGAGCCAAAAAAAGTAAAAAAATTCACAAAAATTTCCGAAAAAAAAGCAAAAATTTTCATAAAATTTGGGAAATTTTAAATTCCAAAAAAGAAAAACGAAAAAAAATTGTTGCATTTTTAGACAAGAAAGAACACGAAAATTTTTATTTTTCATTCCAAAAAAAAGTCTGAAAATTGCAAATTTTAACCGGAATTTTCAAAGCCAGAAGGAAAAAATATGAATTTTTCCAAAAATTGGTTGAATTTTTGCATTTTAACTCGAACTTTCGGCTTTTAATTCAAAAAACGCCTGAAAATTGCACAATGAACATAATTTTTGAAGCAAAAAGAAGATAAAAAAATTTCTGAAAAAAAAATGATTTTTTCGAAAAAATTGGTAATTTTTTCAGATTTTTGACTATTGTCGGCCCGCCAAAATGGTCAAACGCGCTCCGCTGAACTCAATACTACGTGGCTTGTATTTTGGTTTCCAAATTTGTTCATTTCGCGTGTAAATTCAACGTGAAATAAAATAATTTGGAAAGCAAAATGAAATCCACGTAGTATTGAGTTCAGCGGAGCGCGTTTGACCGACGTGGCGGGCCGATAATAGAAAAATCTCAAAATTTTCGATTTCAATTCGAAAAATGTCTAGAAAAAATTGCACGAATAGCCAAAAAGATAAAAAAAAATTTCTGCAAAAATGAATTTTTTTCCCCCAATTTTTGTTACATTGTAAATTGTTAAAGAGTTTTTTAACTCAAAATTTCGATTTTTCATTCAAAAAAAAAATGACCTGAATGTTTTAATGTCAAAAATATTTTTAAAATTCCAAAAAAAATTTCACTTTTTTTCACGCAAAAATTCAAAATGCACCAAAATTTAATGCTCGCATCAAAAAAATAGGCGGAGTTTCACGTTTTGATGTCGATTGAAAACACAGTAAAAAACTCGATTGAAAACACAGTATTGTTCATTCGCGAAAAAAGCAAGTGCGCTCCACGAAACGTAGTACTACGTGGATTTCATTTTCGTCGCCAAATTATTTTATTTCACGTGTAAATTCAACGTAAAATGAAATAATTTGGCGACGAAAATGAAATCCACGTAGTACTACGTTTCGTGGAGCGCACTTGCTTTTTTCGCGAATGGACAATAAAATCTAAAATTTCTCAGTTTTTATTTTTTTTTTGAAATTTTTAGTTTTCGGTGTCAAAAAATCCAAACATTTTAATTAAACCTGCCCCGAAAAATGGAATTTCTTTAAAATATCTGACTTGTTTTAAAAATTTGGAAAAAAAATGATTTTTTTTGCCGAAAATCTCGATTTTTTTTTATTTTTTAAAAAATTTTGTAAAAAACATTCAATTTTGTTCTTGCTGAATTTATTCATTTTTTCAAAAATTTCAAAGCCAAATTTATTGATTTTGTTTTTTTTTTCCTAACAATTCTGAATTTTTTCCGATCCGCGAACATTTTTTTCAAACTTAAAATTTTTAAGGAAAGAAAAAAGTCAATTTTCTGAAACTATTCAATTTTAAAATTTTTAACGTTACAAAAATTTGCAAAATCTTTTTTTTTTTCAAAATGATAAACCTGAAAGTTCAACGAAAAAATAGCTCAAATTTTCTAATTGGAATTCCATTTCCATATTATAATCCTTCTGTGATTTGCCACTTTTTCATCACCAATTTCAGTTTTACCCATTTTATTACACGAAAAATTGTTTTTTTTTTCATCTTTAAACTACCTTATTACGGGTATTATTTGTTTCTCTCTCGTAAATAACTCATCCTGCTTTTACCCCCATTTTTTTTTCATTTGGAAGAAAAATCATTTTAAATATTCAATGTTGATTTAAAAATTACCGGTTCCTCGTTTCTCAGACATTTTTGTTTGTTTGCATTGTGTCCGACTCTCAGTCTTTGTTTTTTATATGAAATTTTATTGATTTTTTGTGAATTTTTGACAATTTGTTTTTGAAAAAAGTGATGTAAAAAAATTAATTTTCAGAGATCGGAATTTCTGATTTTTCCGCCAGAATTTCAGCAGACGGGAATGGATTTTCAGATTGTTGAGTAGGCGGAGCTTCGAACTGAAAATTGATTTTCAGTTTTCTATATTTTTTTGAAAAAAAAAATACCTCTGAACCAGCCGAAACTCCATACTCTTTCTCGTATTCCGTCTCCAACTGAGCCCACGGATTCGCCCACATTGCCGGCATCACACACCGCTTTGCGTCGATCGGACCGTCATTCCGTCCGCCTCTTCCGCGTCCTCCTCCGCCTCGCCAGCCGCCACCGTTTCCGCGCTGAACGAATCCGCGACCGCCTCCGCCACCTCCACCTCCACGATTCCAACCGCCTCGCCAATTATTGTTAGAATTTTGTTGCCAATTTCCTCTTCCGCGCGGGTTTCCACCTCCACCACCACCGCCTCGCCAACCGCCACCTCCCGAACCGCCTCTCGAGCCGTACGGTCGCCAATTATTCTCTGAAATGACCAAAAAAATTATTTTTTGTTTCAATTTTTATGGTTTTTTTTTATTTTCGGCCAAAAATCCAGATTTTACCGAAAAAAGTAAAAACATACCTCCACGTGGCTGCCAGCCACCTCTTCCGTCGCTCATTTTGTGAAAATTAGCAGAATTTCAGCGATTTTCAGCCAAAAAATCGTGAAATTCGAATTAAATTACTTGTCCACGTGTAGTACACACATGGTGGCCTAGAATCCGACACCGCAATTTTCTAGACCACCAACATTTTTTCGTTCAATTTTTGTTTTGTTTTTGTTGTTTCGAAACAAATTTTCCGAATTTTTCTCCTTAAAAATCTCAAATTTAAGGTAAAATGGATCCGGAAGCTGTGAGCAATGATAGCCACGTGGCAGCCGCCATAGCAATCCGTCGGCGATCAAACTCGGTGTCCGACGACTACTCGGTCCAAAGAACCAACGATGACGCGACCCAGTGCAAGTTTTTTGCCATTCAGGTCTGAAAAATTTAAAGTTTTAATTTAATTGCGACTAAATTGTTGCAGAAAGGCTACTGGAAAGACGATTTCATCTCCCGTTTCGCAAACTCTGCAGCGAACGTGGCGGAATCTCGTCGTTTCCCGGAAATTTCGATGGGATACTGGGCGAGAACGATGGCCATCGAGAAGTATGTGAGAGAATTCCTCAACGAGTTTCAAGGAAATGCACAGGTCGTCAGTTTGGGTAAGGTTTTTGAAAATTGAAAATTGGTGGAAAAAATTCATTTGAACGGTGGAAAAATGTTTAAAATGAGCAAGGGAATTGGACTAATGATCTTTTTACGAGAAAATTTGGTTATGGAAGTGTGGAAGAAACAATTTTTTTAATGAATTTTTTGAAAAATTTATGTCACCAAAAATTGGCATTTCTTCCAGCAATTTTAATGTAAAATTCCGCTAATTAAAAAAAAATTGTTTTTTTTTGCTGAAATTTGTGCCGTAAAATATTGGTTTCTTGTAATGTTTCGCATTTTTATAAAAAAAAGTTTCCGAGAGTGGTGGACCTATTCAAAAAAACCCAGCTCCGTTTGACCGGAAATTTTGGAAATATTGGAAAAATTTCTCCTGTACACGCTCAAAAAATTTAGAACCAAAATATCGATTTTAAAAATTTTCAGAAAAAAAATCGATATTTTGGTCCAAAATTTTTTGAGCGTGTACAGGAGAATTCTTTACAATATTTTCCAAAATTTCAGGTCAATCGGAGCATTCTCCAATTTTTCCCGCAGTTTTTTTCCGGTTTTGTGAATAAGTCAATTAAAATTCTGGATTTTTTTTGCGCATTTTTTTATTATTTTTTTTATCTCCTGCTATGTCGAAAAACAGAAATAATATGTGAAAAATTAACCGGAAATTCTGGAAAATAGCCGCAAAAATTATCGATTTTTTTCTAGAAATTTTTAAAATCGATATTTTCGTCTGAAATTTTCTGAGTTTCCGGTCATTCGGAGCATTCTGCGAGTTTTCCTACATTATTTGCAAATTCCTGAATAACCCCAGAAATGCTTCAAGAATTACTGCGAATGCTGTGAAATCCACTTTTCTCCGAATCTGTCAATTTTTTTAAGTAAAAAAAAATCAGATTATCAGTTTTATCAAGTGCTAATCTATTGCCCTTTTATCCGCTATCTTATCACTTTAGGCTGCGGATTCGACACTCTTTTCTGGCGTCTCTCATCGTCTGGCGCCAAAATCGTCAAGTACGTGGAAGTGGATTTCTCGTCGGTCACCTCGAAAAAGATTCGCCACATTTTGAAGCCAGTCGGCTCCGATGGTGTAGATTTGAAAAAGAGCTTTGAGAAAGAAGGTTGGTAATTTATGAATTTTGAGCTCTAGAAAAAGCACCATGAACCCCTATATTCTATATATTTTCCTACAGCTCAAGTCTCCCATCACGCCGATCTCCACGCAGGAAACTATCATCTGATCGGAGCTGACCTGCGCCAGCCCAACGAGCTCCACCATAAATTGGACCAATGCGAGCTGGATCACAAGATTCCAACGATTTTCATCGCTGAATGCGTGCTCGTCTACATGTCCGCCGATGCGAGTTCCACGCTTTTAAATCGAATCGTTTCGCAGTTTGAACAACCCGCGTTTGTGAACTATGAGCAATTCCGTACTTCTGACGAGTTTACAAAGGTTATGGAGCAAAATTTGGGCGAAAGAGGCATTCAGCTGCACGGATTGGAGATGTGCGAGAGTGCCGAGAGCCAACAAGAGAGGTAAATATGGCAGTTTTTTTTGTTTTGGAGTTTGGAGTTTGTAAGGCACAGTATTTAAATTGCGAGTCAAGTCTGCTGCGCTATTTTTATTTTTATTGTTTTTCTTGATTTTTTTCGTTGTTATTTATAATTATTTTATTTCTCACTATTAGGATTTTCCTGACACGGCGATGACGTACTTTGGAAAATTTAAGCGAAAATTAATTTTTAAAATTCTGCTTTTCCTGAAAAAAAAACAAAATGTTTCAAATAAAATTTCTGGAATAATTTATTATTTGCATTCCAGAATGAAAAAAAAGTCGTTTTCAACGGTACGCTCCCGTTTTTTCTGAGAATCTGTGAACATTTGGGCTGACAGAAAATACGGATATTTGTCGGGGCTCTTTCGGATTGGAAATTCTACAAAATTGAAATGTCACGTTTTGGAAATTGCGTGAAAATAGAAATCCACGAAATAGAAATGTAATAAATCAGAAAAGTAACAAAATGGAAACGCGTGAAAACAGAAACGTAGCAGTGCAGAAATGTGCCGAAGTGGAAGTAAAATGGCAATGGAGCGCGTTTGCGAGATTTGTTTTTTTAAACGACTTTTTTCGATATTTTTCGTTTTTTTTTTCGATATCTTCCACGTATTTTTGGATTTTTTTTCCACGTTTTTTCGATTTTTTCGATTCTTTTCGATTTCGATACGTGGTAAATTTTTTTTTAATCGACAAAAAAACGTGAAAAAAACCGAAAAAAACGTGAAAAAATCTAAAAATACGTGGAAGATATCGAGAAAAACGTGAAAAACATCGAAAAAGTCGTTTTGAAAAATAAATCTCGCAAGCGCGCTCCATTGCCATTTTACTTTCAATTCGACACATTTCTGCTCTGCTACGTTTCTGTTTACACGCAATTTCATTTCGTTATGCCGCGTCCAAAGTCAAAAAAATTCCTGAAATCACGTTTTTTCTGCAGTCCAAAGTTGAAAAAAAAATCACAGAAATAACAGGTGTTTACCACTGAATTTTCGCGTGTTTTTTATTTACAAATTCCACGCCGAAAAATTCAGTGTTAAACACCTGTTATTTCTGTGATTTTTTTTGCAACTTTGGACTGCAGAAAAAACGTGATTTCAGGAATTTTTTTGACTTTGGACGCGGCATTACATTTCTATTTCGTGGATTTCTATTTTCAAGCGATTTTCAAAACGTGGCATTTCAATTTTGTCGAATTTCAATTCCGAAAGAAATATGTAATCTGTTAAATGTAACTATTTAACCGGTGACTACATTGTGTTAGAGGCAACCGCCCTTCAGTGAATAAATAAATAAATAAAAGAGCCCCAAAAATATCTGTATTTTCTGTCAACCCAAATTTCCACAGATTCTCAAAAAAAAAAACCGGCCGATGAAACTCTGGAATGCAAATACTACGTGATTCCAGAAATTTTCGCTTTTTTCGAGGAAAAACATGTTATTTTTAAAATTAAAAAAAAACGGCCCAGGCCGGGCCGGTTAAATTTCCAAATCGGCCCGGCCCGTGCCAAGTACGAAAAACATGAATTTAGATGATTTTCATTTCCCAAAAATTATTTTTAAAAAAATAGCCAATCATCGAATAATTTATTACGTCGGGTGTGTCTGGAATTTTCGCCCAAACTTTACAAACAAAAATTGTTGAGAAAAACACGTAGAGCACACTTTTCAATTGCTTTCTTTGGTCATTTCTTCGTTTGACTCGTCGACGCTTACATGGCGATCGAATTGCCAGAAGTGCTAGATGCTCCAGACGCCGTCGACGTATCCCCCTTTTTGCCCTTCTTTCCCTTCTTGCCCTTCTTTGCCTTCTTCACCTTCACCTTACGCAACTTTGGAATGTGCTTGGCACGCGCCTTCACCAAACATTTGACAACGCACACGTGAATGATGAGTGCAATGATACCGAAGAGCACTCCGGCCATCATTCCGGCCACAATTGCCATCGGAATCGACTCGCCGACGACGGTACCCGATTGAGCAGCGGACATCTGGAAAGTGGATGAGTGCTGGCTGGGCCGCTGGAGCAGTGAAGAAAACTCACGTTTTTGGATTTCTGTTGAGCTCACTCTTTCCGTTCCTATGCTCACGATCACTAGTTCACTATGACGATAGTAAACCAATAAATAAATTGTTCAAAGCGTCGTGAGGGTGTATTTCGTGTAGAGTGCAAGGGTTGGTTCACGTGAAAAATGAGTTCATGTTGGCGTTTTGTTTTTATTCGTTCTCATAAAAGTCCTTTTTGAAAAATCTGCCGCAGTTTTTCCAGCATTCTATATTTAGCAATCCAAGTACCATTTTTTTCGTGCCACACACTTGCAAAGGACGGGCTTCTCCATCAGTTTGTTTTACTTTTTTCCCCGGTTTTGTCAGTGACTAAAAATTTCAAAACCGAGGAAAAAGCCCCGCCCTTGTAAAACCGCGGAATGAGATTTTTACAACTAGTGCTGAGACGTTTCAAAACTTTTGTTCTATTTTTCGTCGCACTATTGACAAAAGTCGGCCAAGGATGAAATAGTTGTCGAATCTTTTACCTGTGTAAATTCGGAGAAATTGTCAAAATTTACCAGAAAATTAGGCGCTAAAAGCAAGAATGTTTCGAAATGTCCCCCTTTATGTCGGTTTTGTTGGGCTCTCAATGTTTAATTTACAAGAAAAATTTGTTTCAAAAATACAATCCTAGTGTCCCAGGGGGAAAAACAAGTTGGTATTAGAGGCCATTTGGAGATTTTTCTGGATTTTCTCCGCTTACTTTCATATCCTAGATTTATTGATTACTGTACAGTGTTGTTTTATTGGTAGCTAATAAATATTTTTGTTTTTTAAATGTTTGAATATTCCAACAACAAAAAATCGAGTCCTTTCTAAAAACCTGTGGAAAAGTTTTCCCTAGTTTTAACGAAATTCTCAAAATTGACCTAAAATTTACAAAATTGCTCAAAAAATTTGGAACGCTTCACGAATTTGCGTGTCATCCTTGCGCAGGGGCCATGCTAATCTTCTCTGTATTGTTCCAATTTTAGTATATGTTCTCGGAAGAACAATTAGACCAATTTTTCCTTTTCTTATATACGGCCCACCAACCTAGTGAACAACATCTTACGGGTTTTGTCAATCCACTAGGTTTATAGATTTACTGGGTCCACCACCTAAATCTATAAACCTACTGGATAGACACAACCCGCAAGGTGTCGTTCACTAGGTTGGTGGACCGTATATAAGAAAAGGGTAGATTGGTGTAATTGTTCTTCCGAGAACATATACTAAAATTGGAACAATACAGAGAAGATTAGCATGGCCCCTGCGCAAGGATGACACGCAAATTCGTGAAGCGTTCCAAATTTTTTCACAAAATTACGGGAAATTTTGATTGTGATAAATAGGTTTTTAAAAATTGTAGAAAGAAATGTTCAATGTTAAATAATCAGAAATAAATTTCTCTAGGAAAAACATTTATCAAAATGCGCTTTCGAGGAACTGTGATCTTCAAAAAAAAAACAAGGTGTCCATAATTTCTCTATTTTTCAGATTCCTGGCCGCCGGATTCAAATCGGTAAAAGTGATGGATATGAATCAGATTTTCACCAAATTCCTAGACCAACAAGAAGCTAATAGGTGATTTTTATTTTGCCAAAATGCTCTACTCTAAAAAATTTTAATCATTTCTTTCAGAATCCGCGGAATCGAAATGCTGGACGAGATGGAGCTGCTCGAGCAACTTCTTGCTCACTATTGTATTGTTTTTGCGAGAACTTGAGTTTCTTACTCTTTTTGTGTAAATTAAATACTTTCTGTGAAATTTAAATTTAATTTTAAGTTTTATTATTTTTTCCCCCATCTATCCCTCCTCCCAGTGGTTTTCAGCACATATTGTGAAAACAAAAAAGTTGCAACGCGGTGTTTGCGTACTTTTAAAATTCAAATGAAAAGGGGGACGTCTCTCTTCATTTGCCATGCTATTTCTCTCATTGCCGTTTGAATTTCAAAAATACGCAAACACCGCGCTGCAATTTTTTTGTTTTCCCAATATAATGAACAATTTTCGGTTTTTAAAAAAGTTATTTTCATATTAATCCACCCATAATTGGCAAGATTCTACCATTCAATCACTGTTTTTTGTTTAAGAAGGTTAAATTTTTAAAAGAGGATTTTTCAGGAGCTGTTCCAGGAGCAGAGCAGATGAAATGTCTGCGTTGGCGATCAAATCGCAATCGAGTCTACCTTTTGCTCACACTCGTCGCACTTTTTCTTATCAGTAAAAAGATTGCACAGGAACCTGAAAGAGTTGATGAGGAGGATGAGGTGCTAGAGCAGGTCGATGTGCAAGAGGATCAGAAGGTTGGTGGATTTTTGGAGAACAATTGAGTTTCTATTTTAGTCAAATTAGATATTATTCATGTTCAATTAAATAGAAAAATTTCGAGTCTAATCCGGGTAAAAGGGGTTTTGAGTTTACTTGGGCGACAGGTATGGAACAATCTAGCCAAAATAGCAGGCTTATTGTGTTTTCAATCGACTTGCGACATGAGTACGCGAAACTCCGCCCACTTATTTGTGCGCGACCACGCGAACACAGTGATATTTGAAGAGACGCAGACAGAACGGTGAATGCACACTTGCGTTTTCATGTCGCAAGTCGATTGAAAACACAATAAAAGAAGAAGAAAAAATTAAAACATTTATGCATTGAATAATACGATTTTGAGTCTAATTTGAACTTGTTTGAAGCCTGAAATAACCAAAAATCTTCATTCTTGAACTCAGAAAGAAGAATGCCCACCACCGGGTGCTATCGAATCGAAATGCTTTGCTGATAATGGAAAACCGATGAGATGTTGGAAAGATGAAGAAGACGTGTACTTTCCTGTTTCGTATTTGAAAAAGCGATTCGATTTGTCAGGCAAAGTGGGGAAAGGTTGGTTTGTTGGTTTAAATTGTTTGCGATAAAATTTAATTTGCAACGCTTAAACGCGCTCTATTGAATTCGGTATTTTGTAATTTTTATTTTTTCAGTTTCGATTTTTTTCGTATTTTTTGTACATAAAACTTCGTTTTTATTCACATCTCCTTTGCAATAAATACGTAGTTTCAGAAATCAGGAAAAATGATCCGACTTAAATTATGTCATGTTCAGAACGGTGCACCACCAGTCTTTGGTACTTGAAGAACGGATCTACTTTGTTATCTTTTTTTGTTGTTTTTTGATTTTAAGTTTACGGAATTTAAGTTCTTATGTTAAAGATATTAATTCTCATCATTTTTTGCCTGAAAAATTTTTTTTGAAAATGATAAAAAATATTTTTTGATTCGTATTGAGGTATTATGGATTCGTGGCATACCGACTCGTTGCTGCAAGTTGTGCGTCAGCAAAATTTAAAAAAATGTGCAAAAAATTGTTACCTCTCTCGCCGCAAGAGCTGAATCGTGGACCCAACAATTGCTGACGCATAACTTGACACACTGTCTCGCTACGTCATGAATCCATAAAACTTCCGATGGGGGTACTACGGTATAGAACTCGCATGGAATAGAACCGCCTGAAATTGAGAGGTAGTGGCCCAGAACCACTCGAACAACTCGAAGAAGTACTTCGTTGCAATTGAGCGCGTTCGCATACCATCCCTAGAAGAACAATGGAAAATGACAATTTTCATTTTCATTACGAACTAATTGTCCATAGTTAAAAAAAATATAGGTTCCCGTGATTTTGTCAAAAAATTTGGAACGCTTCACGAATTTGCGTGTCATCCTTGCGCAGGGGCCATGCTAATCTTCTCTGTATTGTTCCAATTTTAGTATATGTTCTCGGAAGAACAATTACACCAATCTACCCTTTTCTTATATACGGTCCACCATCCTAGTGAACACTGAACGACACCTCACAGGTTGTGTTTATCCATTAGGTTTATGCTGCGCACAAAGTAAAAAAAAGCACGCGTGAATTCGCGAAACACGCGCACAAAGTGATGCGAGATTTGCACGATTTTGAAGCGTCATTTTTACAAAAATATGGTATGTCCCTTTAAAAATCTTACGGTACTTGTTATATTTTCAGTCGATTTTCGCAATATTTTGCGGCAAATTGACGTTTTCTGCGGTTTTAAAGATATTTTTCCATAAAGTAAATTAATTTAGCCCTAATTGGAAGGGTTTACGTCATGTAATCACTATTTTTTCTTATTTAAAGTAAATTTCCTTTGTCTAGAAACTTACCTAATTTTTTTGCCGTCATGTCTGCAATTCAAATGTTCGTTTATTTTGTTTTATCATTTTCTGACTAATTTTGTAGCATTGTGTTATGGGGTTTTGCACGAAATGCAAAAAACTGCGCAAAACCCGGAAAATGCTCCGATTGACTTGAAATTTTGGGAAATACAGGCAAAAAATACTTCTCGATATGCTCAAAAAAATTTGGACCGAAATATCGATTTAAAAAAATTTTTTATTTTTTATGGACCTATTCACAAAACTGGAAAAAAAAGAAGAAAAAAGAAAAAAATTGCGGGAAAAATCGGAAAATGCTCCGATTGACCTGAAATTTTGAGAAATATTAGGAAAAATTCTCCTGTACACACTCACAAAATTTTGGCCCAAATTATCGATTTTTTCATAAAATTTTTAAAATCAATATTTTGGTTCGAAATTTTTTGAGCGTGTACAGGAGAATTTTTCCCAATATTTCCCAAAAGTTCAGGTCAATCGGAGCATTCTCCGATTTTTCCCGCAATTGTTTTCCTTTTTCTTCCTTTTTTTCCGGTTTTGTGAATAGGTCCATTAATGAAAATTTTTAAAACCGATATTTTGGTCAATAAAAAAACATTGATTACGTGATGAAAACTCTTTCAATTAGGGCTAAATTAATTTACTTTATCGAAAAATATCTTTAAAACCGCAGAAAACGTTAATTTGCCGCAAAATGTTGAGAAAATCGGCTGAAAATATAACAAATACCGTAAGAATTTTAAAGGAACATAACATCTTTTTGTAAAAATGACGCTTCAAAATCGCGCAAATCTCGCATCACTTTGTGCGCGTGTTTCGCAAAATCACGCGTGCTTTTTTTTTACTTTGTGCGCCACATTATAGATTTTCTCGATGAGCACCTAAATCTATAAACCAAGTGGATAGACATTCGTGAAGTGTTCCAAATTTTTTGACTAAATTACGGGAACTTTCTTTTTTCAAAATCGAATTTTTAGACGGCTCAACGTTCGAGTTGTACACTTCGTACGCAAAAATGCGAAGTCCCGATGGAAAATACGATCCTCTTGGCTCATTTGGTCACTTTTCCACGTACAGTGTCGAAACTCGGGATCGAGTGAGATGTATTAGTGCCAAAACTGGTAGGACCCTATTTTCAATGAATAATGGACCTATTCATAGGAGAAAAAAAAAACAAAAAAAAAAAACATTTTTTCCCTATTCATAGATGTAAAAAAACGACAAACAATGTCGAAAAACGAATGGTAAACAAGTGTTTATTGACCATGATAGACCATTGATAGAGAGGAGGCGCAGGAAAGGGGCGGAGTTTGCATGAACTAGTAAACAATTCCGTTCCCACGGGGTTGTAAACTCTCTGTGCCTCCTCACTATCAATGGTCTATCATGGTCAATAAACACTTGTTTACCATTCGTTTTTCGACATTGTTTGTCGTTTTTTTACATCTATGAATAGGAAAAAAATTTTTTTTTTTGTTTTTTTTCTCCTATGAATAGGTCCATAAAAGAAGCAAGTAGCTCTAAAAATTTGCAGACGTACCCATGTCCACCCAATGGGACCCCACTCCCTACTACTACCCCATCCAAATTGCTCAGTACGGTCTTCAACATTACAGTAGGCTGAAATTGGGTATTTATCATTTTTAAAAGGTTTTTGATCACGGTGAGATGTTTAGATTCAAACAAAACAGTAGAAGAAGTGATCGTAGGCGAGAAATCGGCAGAGTGGAAAGGGGCGGCTGACATGCACGACACCACAGAAAGGCTCTTTTTTAATGATGAAAAGATGGGGAAAGTGGTGAATATCAGTTCTGGACGTGAGTGGTTTCTATTTTTTAGTTTGTTTGTCTGCAAACACCAAGATCTTTATTTTGCAAACTCGAGTTTTTAAACGCAGACCCATTCCCACAAGCTCCGCCCACATAAAAAACTTTTCAATAAAATTTGGAAAACTCGGAAAAGAAAACGAGAATTGGTGGAGCTTATTTGCAGAAGGCGGCGGATTTTCGCCCAATTTTTACTATAGATTTTCAATGTTTTCCCAGATCACCTTGCCAATGCCGGTGCTTATGTCTATTTGGACAAATCGACTGATTTGCACGTTATCTCTTTTGATTGGAAACCCCTCGACGGCAACGCATCGTTTACGGTTTTGGCCAAGGTAATATATTATTTTGGAGTTTAATTAGCTGAAATGGTTGTCTAATATTTTGTTCCTTCTGGTGTGAATCAACCAGTTTGAATAGCCCAGATCAGAAGAAAAATTTTGCACTATGCGGGGCATGATTGCGGGTTTTTGGTGCCATCTTTTTCTTTTTTTAAAATCAATTTTTCTTTTTTATTGTTGTTGATTTTTCAAACTTATAATGTCCAGACGAATGTTTACCAGGATCTATCCGAAAGAGCTGGTTTAGGATGTTTTTGATTCTTTTAAGGTATTTCAACGCCCAAATCACCCAGTATTGGAAATCGGAATGAACAATTTTATACGGTAGCCGGAAGTCAGAAGTTAACGTTTAAAAAAATGA